>JAUPFN010000009.1:41212216-41591478 GCA_036924255.1 Apodemia mormo | reverse complement strand
AGGCAAAGGTACGCAGCGCACCTACATACACAGTACACACACACAACCTCGCACACTGTCGCTGGCGCACGCGCAGCTCGCCGAGGTCGCCTGGAACATGCTGCTCAGGAAAGGTACGCAGCGCACCTACATACACAGTACACACACAACCTCGCACACTGTCGCTGGCGCACGCGCAGCTCGCCGAGGTCGCCTGGAACATGCTGCTCAGGAAAGGTACGCAGCGCACCTACATACACAGTACACACACAACCTCGCACACTGTCGCTGGCGCACGCGCAGCTCGCCGAGGTCGCCTGGAACATGCTGCTCAGGAAAGGTACGCAGCGCACCTACATACACAGTACACACACAACCTCGCACACTGTCGCTGGCGCACGCGCAGCTCGCCGAGGTCGCCTGGAACATGCTGCTCAGGAAAGGTACGCAGCGCACCTACATACACAGTACACACACAACCTCGCACACTGTCGCTGGCGCACGCGCAGCTCGCCGAGGTCGCCTGGAACATGCTGCTCAGGAAAGGTACGCAGCGCACCTACATACACAGTACACACACAACCTCGCACACTGTCGCTGGCGCACGCGCAGCTCGCCGAGGTCGCCTGGAACATGCTGCTCAGGAAAGGTACGCAGCGCACCTACATACACAGTACACACACAACCTCGCACACTGTCGCTGGCGCACGCGCAGCTCGCCGAGGTCGCCTGGAACATGCTGCTCAGGAAAGGTACGCAGCGCACCTACATACACAGTACACACACAACCTCGCACACTGTCGCTGGCGCACGCGCAGCTCGCCGAGGTCGCCTGGAACATGCTGCTCAGGAAAGGTACGCAGCGCACCTACATACACAGTACACACACAACCTCGCACACTGTCGCTGGCGCACGCGCAGCTCGCCGAGGTCGCCTGGAACATGCTGCTCAGGAAAGGTACGCAGCGCACCTACATACACAGTACACACACAACCTCGCACACTGTCGCTGGCGCACGCGCAGCTCGCCGAGGTCGCCTGGAACATGCTGCTCAGGAAAGGTACGCAGCGCACCTACATACACAGTACACACACAACCTCGCACACTGTCGCTGGCGCACGCGCAGCTCGCCGAGGTCGCCTGGAACATGCTGCTCAGGAAAGGTACGCAGCGCACCTACATACACAGTACACACACAACCTCGCACACTGTCGCTGGCGCACGCGCAGCTCGCCGAGGTCGCCTGGAACATGCTGCTCAGGAAAGGTACGCAGCGCACCTACATACACAGTACACACACAACCTCGCACACTGTCGCTGGCGCACGCGCAGCTCGCCGAGGTCGCCTGGAACATGCTGCTCAGGAAAGGTACGCAGCGCACCTACATACACAGTACACACACAACCTCGCACACTGTCGCTGGCGCACGCGCAGCTCGCCGAGGTCGCCTGGAACATGCTGCTCAGGAAAGGTACGCAGCGCACCTACATACACAGTACACACACAACCTCGCACACTGTCGCTGGCGCACGCGCAGCTCGCCGAGGTCGCCTGGAACATGCTGCTCAGGAAAGGTACGCAGCGCACCTACATACACAGTACACACACAACCTCGCACACTGTCGCTGGCGCACGCGCAGCTCGCCGAGGTCGCCTGGAACATGCTGCTCAGGAAAGGTACGCAGCGCACCTACATACACAGTACACACACAACCTCGCACACTGTCGCTGGCGCACGCGCAGCTCGCCGAGGTCGCCTGGAACATGCTGCTCAGGAAAGGTACGCAGCGCACCTACATACACAGTACACACACAACCTCGCACACTGTCGCTGGCGCACGCGCAGCTCGCCGAGGTCGCCTGGAACATGCTGCTCAGGAAAGGTACGCAGCGCACCTACATACACAGTACACACACAACCTCGCACACTGTCGCTGGCGCACGCGCAGCTCGCCGAGGTCGCCTGGAACATGCTGCTCAGGAAAGGTACGCAGCGCACCTACATACACAGTACACACACAACCTCGCACACTGTCGCTGGCGCACGCGCAGCTCGCCGAGGTCGCCTGGAACATGCTGCTCAGGAAAGGTACGCAGCGCACCTACACACACAGTACACACACAACCTCGCACACTGTCGCTGGCGCACGCGCAGCTCGCCGAGGTCGCCTGGAACATGCTGCTCAGGAAAGGTACGCAGCGCACCTACATACACAGTACACACACAACCTCGCACACTGTCGCTGGCGCACGCGCAGCTCGCCGAGGTCGCCTGGAACATGCTGCTCAGGAAAGGTACGCAGCGCACCTACATACACAGTACACACACAACCTCGCACACTGTCGCTGGCGCACGCGCAGCTCGCCGAGGTCGCCTGGAACATGCTGCTCAGGAAAGGTACGCAGCGCACCTACATACACAGTACACACACAACCTCGCACACTGTCGCTGGCGCACGCGCAGCTCGCCGAGGTCGCCTGGAACATGCTGCTCAGGAAAGGTACGCAGCGCACCTACATACACAGTACACACACAACCTCGCACACTGTCGCTGGCGCACGCGCAGCTCGCCGAGGTCGCCTGGAACATGCTGCTCAGGAAAGGTACGCAGCGCACCTACATACACAGTACACACACAACCTCGCACACTGTCGCTGGCGCACGCGCAGCTCGCCGAGGTCGCCTGGAACATGCTGCTCAGGAAAGGTACGCAGCGCACCTACATACACAGTACACACACAACCTCGCACACTGTCGCTGGCGTACGCGCAGCTCGCCGAGGTCGCCTGGAACATGCTGCTCAGGAAAGGTACGCAGCGCACCTACATACACAGTACACACACAACCTCGCACACTGTCGCTGGCGCACGCGCAGCTCGCCGAGGTCGCCTGGAACATGCTGCTCAGGAAAGGTACGCAGCGCACCTACATACACAGTACACACACAACCTCGCACACTGTCGCTGGCGCACGCGCAGCTCGCCGAGGTCGCCTGGAACATGCTGCTCAGGAAAGGTACGCAGCGCACCTACATACACAGTACACACACAACCTCGCACACTGTCGCTGGCGCACGCGCAGCTCGCCGAGGTCGCCTGGAACATGCTGCTCAGGAAAGGTACGCAGCGCACCTACATACCCCATCAAATCAAATCACGTTGCACTGATATTTGTTGGTTAATGGGTCTGTAGGCACGTATTAAAGTTAGACTTAGTAAAGAAAGCAAAACAGTTTATTATTTTTAAACTCAAGCACAGCGTATAACGTATTTAAAATATGAATTCGTCTAGCCGAGATCGCTTGTGCTCTCGCCGTCGGAACGTATTTCTGACTGCTGATTGGCGCAAGTATCTGGCGTCCGCGCGGCCGCGGCCGTCGGGAGCGGTCGATGGCGCATACGCTTAATTAATGTGCACTAAATGCATTCGCTTCCAAAGGATGCAACCTCTAATGTCGCTACAGGCTAATCAAATCATGTTGCGCTGACTTTCGTTGGTTAATGGGTCAATTAAATCACACTAAGTTGATGACTCAGTAATTTTAACGCGAACGTAGTATAGTGATGTTTGAGACTCAGTGACGTTTCACAATGCGCGCGGAAAATAGGTACAAACAAGGATTTATAACGATATAATTTCGATATTTTTGCTGTTTCGTGATTGGTTCCCTGCGTTTCATGCTGTTGCGTAATTGGTTCCCCAACTAGCGCTAGAACACAACGTCATAATATCATATACCATAACCAATCACATCGGCGCAAATATATCCTAATCATAACGTTTTAAATCCTTGGGTACAAACGTGTAAATTTTAATCAATATTTTTTTATTTATTTCAAAAACTAATACAGATATTTTCAATGATTTTTATACTTATAATATGTTAAAATGAAATGAAAAATGAATTGAACAAATAAAAAGGGGTTATACATTCCGTGTTACAGAGGCAGGTGTGTTTATCTGTGTGTGTGTGTTAGGTCTGATGTCGCGCGACTACGAGGGCGGCATCTTCCTGTACGTGGTGTTCGCGGGCTGGGCCGCCATCTCCGTCTCCATCCTCGTGCTCATGGAGGGACTGTCCGCCTTCCTGCACACGCTGCGGCTGCACTGGTACACGCGCACGCACACACACACACACACGCACTACACCATTGTTATCACACGACGAACCATTTCGGGCCATTTTACTGCATAGCAAAGTTTTTTTTTATATCACAGGATAATAATAAATAAATATCACTAGACAAATTATACGAATTGACCTAATAACCCTGAAATAAGCAAATTATTTGCTTGTAATTGAGATTTGAGTGTTAACCAACAATATTAATACATAGAAATACATACTCAAATATACCTAACATACACCCAAACCCAGAAATACAAACATCTATACTCATTACATCACTTGTTTACTGTCGGGAATCAAATCCGTGCCCCATCAATTACATAGTCAGGGTCGTTTACCACTCGACCAAGGGGGTATTCAACAGGTTGGCAAATAAGCAGATGTGATACATTAGAAGCGTAAGCACAAAGGTGGTTCATACTAAACCAAGTTTTATACTAATAAACGATTGACAGCTTAGGCTTATGCGCCTCATAGACCTACAATAATATTGGGCAATATTACGTATTGTGCAATATTATTGACCGTTTTAGTGTTAATATTGAAGATTACACAAAAATTGAACGAAAGATTGAGCGGATTTAAATTTTATTGTGCATTATTTTTTCTTGCACTGTGTAGGCTTAAATTGCAAAATATTTTTCACTTCAGAGCTTGGAGCGGTCGCGTTCGGTCCGTCACGGTGTTTAATGTATGGTCGGGTTTTAAATTAATCAAAATGGCGAGCAAGAATGCTATAAAAGGTTTTGCTTTAGTGTATAGAATTGTATAGAGATTTATTTAACAAAATCACCAGCATGGTTGCCGCCAAAACTTCGTCTCAGACATGTTACTCGCACGAAAATATTGATCAGGCAGGTTTGTCAATTTTATTGAGTGAATTTATTTGAACGTTTGGAATCAAAGGGGGGTATTCAATATTATTGCACAATAAAAGTATTACGCAATATTATTGTAGGTCTATGAGGCGCATAAGCCTAAGCTGTCAATCGTTCATTAGTATAAAACTTGGTTTAGTATGAACCACCTTTGTGCTCATGTTATGGGAACAGACGACCATCACCTAGACGCCACAGATGTTGATAGTGCATTGCCGTCTTGCTGGTAATGCCACATTTAAAATTTAACGGCTACCTTACTCTCCAAACTGGAAAATGGTAGTAACAACCACTAACGCTGGTTGCGGCAATAAAAGTTAAGGCGTTAGTATGTAACCGCGGCAGAACTCCCTAGTCTCACAATGACAGTGATACTTATAGATAATCACTCCTTTTTGCAAACTGCTAAGCAGAATTACAGATGGTGTTAACTCATGAGGGGACCTGGACTTTTTAAGGTATAGTATAGTCAATCTCATTGGGAAACGCGACCATAACAACTGCTAATATTACGTCGACAGGTGCAGTCCCGAACAAAGCTGACACTCAACTGTCGCTAATTTCACATAAGTAGTTATAGATGTAAAAACATATGTCTTTGCATATGCAACCTTAAGCGCAAGATTTATAGTTGTTTTTACAAAGCAATGTACGAAAAGAAATAAAATTGATAATAACGCGTCCGACGCGATTCTATTTGAAATAGAAATAGAAAAAGAAGCGCACGATTTTAAATTTTGCGCTTATTTTTAGAAGACGTTTTTGAGACACTACAATCAGTGTTTCAAAAACGTCTTTATTGTACTTCAACGTGGTATCTTGGATTTTTTTATATCAATGACTATCCAAACAAGTCGTTGACAAATTACTGCTTAGTGGTTGCGATGGTAATACGGTTAATCTTCGCTTAGCTTTTTACTCACTGTTTGACAAAAAAGGCAGATGGATGATCAGATGATATGTTCCTGTAAGAGGCAAAGGTCAATTTTTGCTCATACGTATATAAGAAGACAGTATTTAAATTCATTGTTTTCTTTGCAGGGTTGAATTCCAGAGTAAGTTCTATTTAGGCGAAGGTTACCTATTCATGCCCTTCTCGTTCGAGGTGATCCTCGACTCCGCTGGCCAGAGTGAAGAGTAATCGGTCCAGTACAATCTACACCATACCCATGTAATGTTCCTGTACGCTATGCATGCCATTAGCTTCGTAGGTGGGAAATACTATTTGTCGGATACTGCATGTCCGTTACCCAATACTTATTGAAATCTGTAGTAGGTACTGATATTTTATTAATAAACCCGCAAAAGAATTGTTGTTAAAAAATTAAATTAATTGCTAGAAAAGCGTTAACCACGTTTCGTATTCGCCATATTGGTTTCCTCTGTGTCGACCAGTACTTAGTAAAATTGACATCTCTTCGTTTAACTAGAAGCAATCTAATATGGCAGTTTGAAGTAAAAGACAATGGACTCATAAATATGCATCATTTATTTACAAACACTGTTATAAATATAAACGTTATAATGTTTTTGTGGTTCGACATTAAAATCTAATTCACAGTAATACTTCTAAAGGCTATTATGTATATTCGGGGAATTTCAATTATCTGTCGTTCACAGATTGTTGTTTCTAAAACAATTTCAAATATATTTACTTATGAAATTTGTATACGAATGGTAAATTTCTACCGATATACATATGTAATCAATTATGACGTTTTATCAAAATATTAGGCAAAAGAAAATATTCATTCATTTTCATTCGTGCACAATTATTTATTTTAAATTTAGTAATATAAGTTTCTATATAAATAATTTATTTAAATATATCACAATTAAATAAATACGTATGTATGTGACCATATTAATATTCTGCACATTAAAATATTTATTTTTATTTATTTAAGTCAATATATCAAATATATAGAAAATTAAAATCACAAACATTCTATGTAATTTATATTATCTATTAAGGTAATTTAATAAATACTAGGTAATCTAATCTGCAAGGTAATCTAATAAGGGCATTACCAAGAGAGCACAATTCCACATATCGCTCTGAAAAAAAATATACTGTCATGAAAAGTTCAAAAAGATTAGAAATCCAAGTATGCCGTAGATAATTATTGTTGAATAGGTGTTACGTGTTTCCTTTTTTAATTATTTATTAGGATGAAAATAAGACATAATATAGGTAATATTAAATGATAATGTATCACAAGTGTTATATCTGTAGAATGCTTTGAATGTTACAAAATGTAAAAAATATTTCTTAAATATGTATTTTTCAAAAACACATAAATACAGTTAAATAAAATATTTTAATCTATTAGGAAAATTAACAATGGATAGCATTCATATGCTTAAATACTTGTTAAATTTTAAAATAATTCTTATTTATTTTACTGTAATAGCAAAAATGTAGTACATGTTGCCAATGACAGTCACAAAAACTTTGTTTTTTTTTTCTCATTAATTGTTATATCGTTAACATCTTTTTGCGCGGATGGTAATATCAATGAATTCTGTCAGTGTAAGATCGTTATAATCATTAATTCTTTATTTTTGAAAAAAAAAGATAAAAATATGACTCAAGCAGTTTTAACTATATTTGCTAAGTAGTATTGCTCTGATAAAGGACAAGCTACTTGACATAAAATATACTCAAAATTTAATTTGCGTTTGAATACAATATACGGGGATATTTCAATTAATGTTGCGATAGTTATTATTTTAATATAAAAATAGTATTTATTTCTAGCAATGGCGAAAAGGACTTGCATTGTGGTCAAAATGTTTTGTAGGCTGAGTACGGTGTATTTGACGTTTGGAGGGGTTGTTAAGTAAAACATATTTTTTATTTTTATTACACATTTTTATAAGTTGAAATGTACTTAATTCTGAATTTACATTTCGAGGCTCTCTTTTATATGAAATACAAATCACAGATTGTAAACACGTTAAGTTATATCGCGGGAAATCCAGTTTTAATCAATATATACTGCGCTTAATATTTAAGAAATAGCTTCAATGTATCAAATAAAATAAATATTTATCTTAGCATAATTGATGTTTTATTTTCCTTTAAATAAATTAGCCTAGTCCGTCCCAAGCATATACAGGGTGTAAAGAAAACCTATCCGTAAGAGGTATATAGGTAGGTAAATAACGTTATCAAAAAATATATATTTTTATTAAAATTAGAAAACTATTGTAGTTTAAAGCGCCTTATTTTAGTACTAAAATTGAGCAACTTCCCCTTAAATCAAGCAAATATTTTGAGTTTATGTATCAATCAAAGCTACCGAATAATGCCTTTGACAATCGAACAGGGCTTTTTACACACTGTATAGCTTAATATAAAACGTATAGAGACAGTCTACCGAAAGTCGAAGCCATTAGACCGGGAGATGATGACACAAAATATTAGATGATTTGTATGTCAGTTTTTAGGGGTTTTTAGGGGACAATAAAGGAAAATAATGGTCATGGCGCTGATACCGGCGATCCAACCGCGTGGCCATAAATCGAACGATTTGGATAAGTTACGAGTGTCGAACAATTTGTTCCACAAAAATTTTTGTATTTTCCGATAGTCGAAAAAAATTAAGTAGGTGATAGCATGATGCCATACTTCTCCGGTGTTGCTTACAGCACGCCATACCAACGCCAACTCGTTAATTAAAAAAAAACAATTCCACCATTTGTACCAAGCTAATTTTTGCACAGCTAAATCATCGTCGAGTAGCCATTCACGAAAATTACCTTGCCATACTTTTCCGACGGTTTCCAATGGCCG
The DNA here is from genome assembly GCA_036924255.1 of Apodemia mormo. Lineage (NCBI taxonomy): Eukaryota > Metazoa > Arthropoda > Insecta > Lepidoptera > Riodinidae > Apodemia > Apodemia mormo. The sequence goes on along the minus strand of JAUPFN010000009.1, from coordinate 41,582,690 downwards.
CAGTATCGCCGCAAAGGAGTAAACTTTTTCTTTTTGCAAAACGATTTGTACCACCTTAAAAGTTTTTAACAGTTCTCTGTATGATCATAAATAGAAATCTGATAATGCCATATTACGAGCTTAGCTTTCCTAAAGTCTGTGGAAGTGATTTCTTGAAACGCAATGGAAGTGCGTAACACGAAGCCGGAGAAGCGGCCGCTGTCTGAATTAACCAATGTGCGCGTGCTATTTGAATTGTCAATTGACCAATGAGTGTGTGTTATCTGAATTAACCAATAAACGTTCGCGATGGTAGAATTAGTCATGAGATTGTACCACTTTAATGACTTGGGTGTTAGAAGTTATACATAGCATGCGAATTTTGTGAGGGTTGCTCTTTTTTAGCAACGATTTTGATTTAATTATTAATAAATTTATTACGTATCTGAGTTAAGTACTCAGGTGGTGTAAGTGATTTTATTAAATGAAACATAATTTGTGGGCCTGGCAAGGAACGATTTCTAGTATTGTGTAATAAGTGGCATCCTGACTAGGTGACAGGGCACCCGAAAGGCAGGGCCCGAGACAGTAATGTAATAGGTGCTTTAACACTTTCTAACATGAAACTATTCCCCAACTCAATATTTTAAATGTATAGAATACATACAATTATACAAATTATTCGATTCCGTACAATTAATCATACTCCGCCCCGATGGTGATGCTGATGTCTCCGGGCAGCACATCCGTCTTGTGGTACCAGCGATTCGTGTCGACCACCACTGCACATGTCAAAAGGCAATATTAAATTATATTCGGCCGCTTCTAACTTCAAACCAGTACATTATTGTCATGAATCGGAATAGATATCCCACTAGACATGGCATTGATTATATTTTTTCAAAGTCCTGTTTCAAACTTTGTTTCGCGACGCCTTCTAGACATTTTTTATTTGTTTTTGTTATCTTTTGATTGGCATAGTTTTGATTAATAGACGAGGCAAAATAAAAATAAAACAAAAAAACAAAAATCTTCATTAAGATACTCAGGTATTGAAAAATTGATCAACTACTTTAAACCATATCACAAGTTTTATTCTGCCTTGTACACCACAACTGGTGAAATATGGGATCCAATCGGCTATCCATACGAAGATTACATCACGCAATCCCGGCAAATAGAATCTATTCAATCTATGGTAATTATGTACATATCATGTTGAAGTAAAGTATTATGCACGCTGAATAATACTTTATACTGGTGGCTCAATAAAATGATGAAAACCACGTAACGGAAATAAATTAATTCTATATTCTGACTCCATATATCATTGTTATAGCATACAATTTATCAGGGGAACAGCTTTGCAAATGACACCCAAGTCCATACTTTTGCAATCCTCATTCATAACAGAGTCCGGTGTTCATAGTTTAGGTGGAATGGATCTTGAAAGTAGAATGTCATCGTTATAAAGCAAATTCACCATTAGGTCATTTATATGCCACTACACATTCAACGGCCTTCATCTTCCGAGACACCCAGATATACAAGGTGCTTCTTTCTTGATACAAAAGCCGTAACTAGTTTATGCAGAACCAGTAGTACAATTTGTTTGCAATAGTTTTTTAAGTATATTACATATTATCTCAAAAATTCTCTCAAATTTTGTTTATCCACATACACTAATAAAGAAACGAGAAAATAAAGATCGAGAGAACGCCGTTGGTCAAGTCGGCGCATACATGTACAAAGTGATGTGCCTACGAGCAGTCAGATTCATTCACGTTTAAGGTGAAAATCATTGATATGTGATAATAAATAATACAATTAAGTGTACCGATAACTCAGTGATTGTTATTGATTGTATATGAACGTTTGAGGTTTTTCGGCTTTTTATATCAAGTAAAATGTTGGTACCTAGTATGATCAACGGACGAGTTGATGACAACACACATTGCTTGACGTCGATATTGTCAATGATCAAGCTGATATAATGTCGTCTACCCGTGCGGGACACAGGTAGACGACATTATATCAGCTTGGCTTGACCCAATATGATCCAGACTACATGCAACAGAGGGCCATCTAACCCATAAAAGGTACAAAAGATTTGGTTCCAAAATTGCAGTAGAAATAAGAGATATGCGCAGTGATACCGTATTCGAGCGATTACGTTTTTACCATCAAGTGGTCGTTTTACCTCGAGACATAAATAACAGTGTATATAGGGCACTTCAAAAGCAACTGCGCATCAATTAATGTACCTTTGGTGCTAGTTTAGCAAAGGAAACGTTGTGTGTGTATATATGTCCCATCTATCTTCGTCTTTCCAGGGTGTGTCCGTGCCGATAACTGACCACCTCGAGCTCCTTGGTATCACCTTAACGTCTACTCTCAACTTTGGTTCATACAATGAATCTAAAGCCCAAGTTGCCTCATAAAAGCTTGGTATTCTGGCGAAGGTGAGATAGTATTTCAGCCCGGGACAGTTGCTCAACCTTTATAAAGCATAAGTCCGTTCATGCATGGAATACTGCTCTCACCTCTAGGATGGATCCGCCAAATACCAGCTGGAGACACTTGAGGCGATAGAGAGGCGTGTCAAGAGGCTCATAAACGACAATGATCTGGTAGGCAAAAAACTCCAGAGCTTCGCTCATCATCGCAGAGTGGCTAGTTTATCGGTTTTTTATCGGATATACTTTGGAGAGTGCGCTGCGGAATTGCACGACTAGATTCCGCCATCCCCGTTTTTCTATCGATCGTCGAGGCGCACAGATTCTAGGCATCGTTATATGGTGGACATTCCACGTACCCGGACAAAGCGGTTCGACTCAATATTCTTCATTCGAACCGCAAAGGACTGGAACAAGCTTCCTGAGTCTGTGTTCCCCGACGAGTACAATCTGGGGATCTTCAAGAGAAAAGTGAACAGGTACCTTCTAAGGAAGCTCGTTCCATCTTAGGCCTCAGCTTACCATCAGGCGATCTCGAGGTCAAGCGCTTACCTATCGATAATAATATGCATATTTTTTTATGGATAGATATAGTTAGACACTAAAGTTATATTAATTATTCAAACAAAGTAAATGATTACAAAAATAGTCACATAAAAATGAAAAAATAAAATTTACCTTTAAAAATTCAAACTTTACAAGTTTTGATTTTTAACAAAAATAATATTGAGGGTTACACAGGGGTGTCGTACTACTGTTAAATAGTTTTTGTGTGTAATTGCAACCTCACGCAGCACGGTGAAGGCGAGCGGGCGGCAGCAGTGTGTGTGTGTGTGTGTGTGTGTGCGGTACTGACGTATCTCGCCGGGGAGCACGGTGAAGGCGAGCGGGCGGCAGCAGTGTGTGTGTGTGTGTGTGTGTGTGTGTGCGTGTGTGTGTGCGGTACTGACGTATCTCGCCGGGAAGCCCGGTGAAGGCGAGCGGGCGGCAGCAGTGTGTGTGTGTGTGTGTGTGTGTGTGTGTGTGTGTGCGGTACTGACGTATCTCGCCGGGGAGCACGGTGAAGGCGAGCGGGCGGCAGCGGTGTGTGTGCGTGTGTGTGTGTGTGTGTGCGGTACTGACATATCTCGCCGGGGAGCACGGTGAAGGCGAGCGAGCGGCAGCGGTGTGTGTGCGTGTGTGTGTGTGTGCGCGGCACTGACGTATCTCGCCGGGGAGCACGGTGAAGGCGAGCGAGCGGCAGCGGTGTGTGTGCGTGTGTGTGTGTGTGTGTGTGTGCGGTACTGACGTATCTCGCCGGGGAGCACGGTGAAGGCGAGCGGACGGCAGCAGTGTGTGTGTGTGTGTGCGGTACTGACATATCTCGCCGGGGAGCACGGTGAAGGCGAGAGGGCGGCAGCGGTATGTGTGCGTGTGTGCGCGTGTGCGTGTTTGTGTGCGGTACTGACGTATCTCGCCGGGGAGCACGGTGAAGGCGAGAGGGCGGCAGCGGTGCGTGTGCGTGTGTGCGCGTGTGCGTGTTTGTGTGCGGTACTGACGTATCTCGCCGGGTAGCACGGTGAAGGCGAGCGGGCGGCAGGTGTACAGGCACTCGGGCGGCGGCGCCAGGTGCCAGCGCTTGCGGCCGCGCACCTGCGCCTGCCACGACATGTGCCGCACCGAGTCCACCTGACAACACAAAACCCGCCCGCACACCTCACACTCACCGTACACGAACAGCCTGCCCCTTCAGGGGAGACTGACGTTGCGGCCAAACTATGACACATGATTAACTTGTAGGGAGACAATTGCACGACGAAGAGAGCCTAAGAGCAGACGTTGTGCAATATCCTTAATTCCGCCCGTTAAACCGTGCATTGATAAGCAGAGCCACGGAAAGTTGTGGATTAGCTCATCACTCACCAACGTATGATACAAACTTATCCAAAGTCTGAAATTCTAGAAGACCGCAGCGGCACAATAGTCCACCCACTTCCACGTCACTTTCTTCCACGTCAGAAGCAAAGGCAGTACTCTCAATCACAAGTTATGTACTCAACGCACGTTTCACTTCGCAACCGAAGCATCTTCAGGAGAGTCGAATAGCACTTCACTTTATGAAGGGTGAAGCATTAATGCTTTGCATTAATGCAGTTCCATATAACATTTCGCGGAAATTTGCAAATTAAATACCATAATTTCTCCTTTAAATTAAGGATTTCCGCAAAGTAACGCCTGAATCTATTAAATATCTTCAACCCTCACATTTATTAGCATAGTATTAACTTATTATTATTTGGGAAACGGACGGAACATCAGGAGACGTTCGGGAGTTGGATGTCGATTTCAACGCTAAACTTAACTGACCACATGCAATCCTTAAGTTTTTTGCGATCACCAAAACTGATAGCTTAAAGTGATTAAGGCAAGCGGATATTAACACACCACCAACAGTCTCCGTGATGCTACTGATATTCGATGTTTGAGAATAACCCAAAAAAATCACGTTTTACATTAACCCGCAATGGGAAAAGAACGAACCCGGGATTCCACGATCTGAGCCGAATAAGCTTACTAATATATCTTTTACAAAATTTAATATGGTCGTTCCCTCATCCCTAAATAGAAAGGCACAAATCCAATAAGTGCATCCACCATTTCAGATGGTCCAGGTCAACCAATTCACGGGTTGTCATATGTCAAAGTTTGAAATCAAGCTCTTATGCGTCGTATCGAACCATAAATGGCTTGATAGAAGAGGCATTGGTTATATTTTACCATACAGAAAACTGTCTATATATATTACCCGTTGTTCCCTACAACTTTGTTCGCGTGACCCATACACATTACTCTTTTATTCAGTAGAGTAAAAAAGGAGTCTATGTTACTCAATGATTTCTTTTTTATATTTGTGAAAGAATTTCAAAATCGGTCCAGTAGTGTTTGAGTAGGTATATCCTTTAGAAACAAACATAATATCTTACCTCTTTAGTATCTATTCTTGTTCTTTTGAAATGAAAGCAGGTGGTCTTTCTGACCTTTACTGCGGAACCAATATTTTTGCCTAGTAATGCTTAGAGCAAATTTAATTGGTAAGCTGTGAGCCTGATCTATGAGTGTCTCCTGTGAGACTGAACTTCGTCTTTGGAAATCTTGGTCATTACCTTACGTCTACAACTCTTGACCATGGTCTTAAGCGTTGGCGACTCGAAACGGGAGTCTGCGTCGCTAGCGACTGAGGTGAGCGGTGATGCAGCATGTTTGTGTGTATTTGAGCGTAAGTGCGTGTTCATGTAATGAAAGGGATCATTAGGACCGCCGATTGGTGTGTTAATTATTATTAGTATCATATAAAAACACTATGGATAACGTACATGCATGTGAGCCCCTTCTCCAGGACCACCCATAAAGATCCAGTCGATCATGTCGCTCTCCGCGGTCCGTGGCAAGAAGTAGGGTCTACTGTAATACTGCCGCAACGACTTGGTCTCCTCGTCGAAGCAAGTGCTCCAACCGACGTACCACGGGTCACCAGACAGGTTAGCTCTCTTTTCGTCCATTTCGAAAACTTTGCTCAAGGATTCCAATCCAGATTTGTAGGCGAAGTAAAAGCAGTTATTTATTTTTTGACCCATTTTTCTATTGCGATAGAAGTTTGCAAAGAATTCGAAGCTGAATTCCTGTGAAAAGTAATATCAATTAATTTAAAATTAAGGGCGCGTGTTTTCTAGTTTTTTCAAGAGCAATATCGTTATAATCTCAAATTATTCAAGGGTATTACGGTTTTGGAAGATTAAATCTTGATTATTCGATTTACCGCTGCAGGTTAAAAATTTGATCGGCAAACGATTACGCGCGAGGATTTATAGTGTTTTTAAAATAATTCGTCTAAATAAATGAGTTCATATAACGGACGGAAAAAAAATCAGTACATATATTGAGAATAATTTAAGGTTCTATTGAAATATTTAATGGTTTTATGGTATTTTCATCATTTTGGCTCTGTGTTGCACTTTAGGACCATATATCCTGTTGGAAAAATGCATAAAATAAATGTTTTTGGCACATTACAATGGTTGTATTCGTCCTGAAAGATAACTCTGACGCCTATTTTCGTAAGACACTATGCAGGGATTGTCTTCGTTTTAAAAACCTGTTATCAAAAATTATATTCTTGCTCTGTGGTGCACTAAATCAAGGCTAAATCTAGCAAAAATTGTAATACCCTTCGAATAATTTGCTCAAATTATTACGATAGACGGATTACGGTAAAAATCCTGAAAACATGAAGTTTTTGTTGCAAATCGAATACACGCTTCTTAAGTAACTAAATCCGATATATCCATTCAAGATTCGCCCTGTACGACCCATTAGAATTAGCAGCCTATTAAAGCCGCCTTAATACTATGTCTGCGGTCGCAGTGTCAGCTTTTGTCACTATCGTATCGTTAAAGGGTTAGATAGCTGGTGAGCATACACATACGCGTGGCATTGCATCATGAATGAGAAACGAACTACTTAGGTCCAATTTTGATGGTTATATATGCAATAACTATTACGTATCACTTTCCTATAGGAGAGCCATTTGTTTGCTATTCTATATATAATATAAAAATCTACAATGTTATATGCAAATAAAATTAGAAAACAATATAAGGAAACAAACTTAAGTATGAAACGGTATGACTTCATATACAATTCATATACAACGGTATGGTAGTGGTATAGTTATGCAAGCAAGTGCCCCGGGGCAAAAAATAAAATTTAGGCCCTATTTATACTAAATTTTATAGTCTATAGCAGCGTTTCCCATTTGCCGGGTCGCGACCCGGTACCGGGTCACCAAAATAAAATACCGGGTACCAAGATTCCCGCATTATTTTAAAAATATTACCTACAATCGATCGACGATTAATAGATATTTGGTTATCTTGTTGTCAAGAATATACAAAATTAGCTCATCAAGCATACATACATACATACCTATAGGTACAGTACAATTTACATACATATCTTCACGCCAGATCTCTTATGTGGTAAGCAGAGAGAACCGAGTGCTATACATCACGATCCTTGCAGCTTATCAAGCAATAACTTTTTAATGCCTTTTGTCACAACTTATAAATGTGAACCTGGGTTTTAACACTAATTTACCTTAAAAATAAATAAAAAAACCGATTTGAAGTGGAACCAAGCCTTAGGATATAACTGTCGTAATTTTCCGCGAACTTGGATTCTTTATTAAAAAATAAGCAGAAACTCCATACTTCGCACTAGCATTTAGTGCCTAAATAGGCGATATCAAAGTGTGTAGTAGGTAAGTACTAATAAAACATTTTTACTTTTAATAAATGTGTATTATTTTACCTAATATTACCATCTTGGGTAAAAAGTCGCCGTGTTGGTCCCGGCCTCCTTTGAAGAATAGGCCAACTGCCGTCCTGCCAGGCAGGTCGTAAAAGGCGACCGATTGGCTATCGAGTCACTACCATCGTGGCTACTAGGTGGTAGAGTTCTGCATTGTCTCGCCCGGGTCTGGTACCACCGCCTTACCTATTCCTGCCGCAATAGCGTCAGTGCTTGTCGCTGTCGTGTTCCGGTTTGGAGGGTAAGGTAGCCGGTAAACTTATGCATGTGGCATTGGACCTCGCCACAAGATAGCAACGCACTATTAACATCTTTGGTGTCTATAGGCGATGGTTGACTCTTTCCATCAGGAGACCTATCTGCTTGTTTGCTATCTTATGATATAAAAAAAAAAGTAAGTATTAAGTGGGTCATAAAAGGGTAGTGTGAAAATTACCGGGCCATGGCAGAATAATGTTTGGGAAACACTGGTCTATAGTTTAACGTTCAGTTCCGCGGTCATTTGGAAGGAAATGCTAAACAGTACTACAGTACAGTAAACAGTAAAGCAGTACTTCATGCCAGCCCATCGCCTCCAACTTTACAAGGCCCAAATTCGACCTCACATGGAGTACTATTCTCGCCTCTGGGCCGGAGTTCCTCAGTACCAGCTTCTTCCTCTTGTTTGCATCCAACGTAGAGCTACCAGGCTATTTCTAATCGGCTTGACTCTTTGGCGTTACGCAGAGATGTAGGTTCGCTCTGCATTTTTTACCGTATTTATCATACGGAGATTTCCGACGAGTTGTTCGGATTAATTTCTGTCGCTAAATTCCATCATCGGACATCGCGTCAAAATTTAAAGTTTCATCTTCGGAAACACCCCCGACTCAGTCGGGGGTGTTTCGGATACGACATAGGGACCTTCAAGAAACGAGCTTATTCATTCTTAAAAGGCCGGCAACGCAGCTGCAAGACCCCCGGTATTGTAGATGTTCATGGGTGGCGGACGGCGGTGATCCCTTACCATCAGGTGTACCACCTGCTCGTTTGCCCCCGCTACTATAAAAAAAAGTCTGAAGATGCAAAACTATTTCATCTTCTTATTGTCTTTAACTTCTTATATGCTGCCTTTGCTTCTGACGTGGAAGAAAGTGTGGTGGAGGTGGGTGGACTATTGTGCCGCTGTGGTCTGCTCTAATTTTTACTCCTTGGGTAAGTTTGCCCCGATCCGTACACTACCTTTAAGTTGCATCATAGCAGTTCTATATAAGGTTTCGCAAAAATTTTGCAAGTTAAATTACCATAATTTCTTCTTTTGGCTCGATAGATTTTCATAAAATTCTGTACACAGGTAGGCTTTTACATAGATTTAAACATCTTTTTTTAGTCCGGAACGGAAAAAGAGTTTTTAAAATTATACCTGTAGTCGTTGCCGTACGCAAATGGCACAAAAAAACAAATAAGTACATATCGGGAAACTATTAGTTTTAATCGTGGTTTTGTGATTTTAATATTATCTCCTTATTAAAAATTAGGTATTAATTAGATTAGTCTCCACCGTACATATTTGGAAATTAAGATTATGGACGACGTTTGCAAATTAAAGCTATTATAAGGACGCGAATATGGCGCTATTATTATGTGTTAGACATATAGTTTTTTAAATAAAAGAAATACAAAAATTCAATATGAACTTTTAAAAATAACGCGTTCTACTATCATCTTTAAAAATATATAAACGGGTTAAAAACGCGTACATATATAGAACTTACTTGTAAAGCTCGACGTTAACAAGTAAGTTCTATATAATATGTACCTACGCATTTTTGACATGTTTATATATTTATCAAAAAGTCAAGCCTATTACATATAGTAAACTAAACATAAACTAAACACAAATTGTTCAAATTCGTAGTACAGAATGTGTTTCTATCTTGTTATATTTATTGAAATTTACTTAAAGTAACCTCTATTGAGAAAAAAACAGGAACATAAAAAAAATGTTTAGGTACCATACGCACACTAGTATTTATTTTTATGTCTGAACAATAACTCTAAAGTTAACAAAGTGACCTGTGAGCTTATAGTTTTTAGGGTTCCGAAGTAAACTAGGAACGCTTATAGTTTCGTGATGCACGCTAGCTCATAGATCCTTAGAACCAGATTAGCTGTAATTTGGTACGAATACACATTTTGCTTTTTGCAAAAGGCCTGTGTACTTTTTGCAGTAGGCTTGTGTCGAACCAATATCGGCCAGCGCTCACCTATACGCCCAATGGTAGATTTGTACAATAAGACTTAAAAATTTATTATTGTAAAAATGTTAATGTGCCCAAGCAAATAAACATTTTTACACCATCACTTCCCAAATTTATAAACTAAATATTAAAAACTCTGCACAATATTTTTAATATTTAACTTTATATTTTAGTACATAAATACAACAAAATTGTATACTTATAATTTTATTTGGGTTAGATTTAAGTTAAATTAGTTTGTTTTGTTATTATATCTAATACACGTAGTGATACGTTTAAAATGTTATTACTCTTTGTTGATCTGTGGACAACGCTGTGGGTTGCATTATTATTAATACTCATAAATAAAATACTTCAGTTTTTAAGTTTATAATGTAACTGTTTGTTGTTTCAATAAAGAAAATAAAATAAAATAAATAAAATATAGTCACAGCAAGTGTCCACCCTCCCTGCAGGCTAAACGGCTGGCATTGGGAGTGAAAAAAAACGTGGTAGTAGTAAATATAAAGTTAAAAGGAAAACTATTTCGGTTTTAAGGCTTTACAAATTTTTGAGTAATAGGTAGTCGATCAACGTACTTAGAAAAGTTTTTATAGGCGGTGAACTTATGGTGCAGATATATTTGTCATTGACGTTGAATAGGTTAAATATTCATAGTACTAATCTATATATATATATATATATATATATATATATATATATATATATATATATATATATATATATATATATATATATATATAGTAGTCAGTAGTCAAAACTGTACATTGAATATTTTTTTAAAAGAATACTTGAGACGTGATCTACAATCGATACCGAAGCCAAAAATATAGTTTTTAGAATTTTTGTCTGTTTGTCTATTTATCTGTTTGTCTGTTTGTCTGTATGTATGTCCGGGGTAAACTCAAAAAGTACTGCATAGATTTACTTCAAATTTTGCATGAATATTACTAATAGGTCGGGTCAACATATAGGCTACATTATTATCACGCTATCACCTACAGGGTAGGAGCAGTGCGGAGTAAACGAAATCCGCGCGGACGACGTCGCAGGCAACAGCTAGATAAAAATAATAGCCCTCTTCTTTGTCCGTTTAATTGCGGTGGGCATCTTCGGAACCCTACATTGCGTGTGCACCGACACGCACTTTACCAATTTTTATTAATCACTAGCTGACCCGCGCAGCTTCCCCGCGAGTATATTGATAGGTCGTCCAAATAGCTTTTAATAAAAATTCCATCCCCTATTTCAGCCCTCCAGGGACTGATTTTTGAAAAAAAAAAGCCTATGTTTGACCCCAAATCTTCAACTATATCCATGCCAAATTACATGAAAATCGGTCCAGCGGTTTAGCCGTGAAAGCGTAACAGACAGACAGACAAACAGACAGACTTTCGCATTTATAATATTAGTATGGATTTAAAAGGTGTCTATGAACCAAAAATACATAAGATACCTATTGTCGGTATCATGTCGCCTTCACATTTTAAATACGTTTACAAATTAAGAAGAGAAAATTATAAAGTACCTTAGTAATTAATCAACTTTATTGTATAGAGCAAGCCAGGCGCCATGCCTGGCTTGCTTCTATACAAGTCAACTGGCGCTTCACAATAAAATCTTAATTACGTAAATGGCATCAATTATTTGTGTATTTTTGAATAAGTCCAAAAGATAGTAGGTAATAGTAATTAATGGACGAACCTAAAAGTTAATTATAGCCTGAACTATCTTAACAATAAAGTTAAGAATATCGACTCATCAATATGGCCTCCATAATTATTTATACATAAAATATATAATCTGTGCATTTAGTTGTTTATTTTTTTATAACACAAGATAGCAAACAAGTAGATGGGTCTCCTGATGGTAAGAGTCAACCATCGGCTATAAACACCAAAGATGTTATTGTGCGTTGCTATCTTGTGGCGAGGTCTAATGACACATGCATAAGTTTACCGGCTAGTGGCTACCTTACCCTCCAAACCGGAACACGACAGCGACAAGCACTGACGCTATTGCGGTAGGAATAGGCAAGGCGGTGGTACCAGACCCGGACGAGACAATGCAGAACTCTACCACCTAGTAGCCATGATGGTAGTGACTTGCATAGCCAATCGGCCGCCTTTTACGACTTATCTGGCAGAAGGGCAGTTGGTCTATTCTTTAAAGGAGCCCGGAACCAACACGGGGAGTTATACTATTTCTTAAATGCCGATATCCTTATGGGCTATACCTACAGACCACTATGTCTAACAGCGACATCCGGTTAGAGGTGAACAGTTAAATTTTAGGGATACTAGCGCGCACGCTATGGGCTGTCTCCTGTAAGACCGACTCTTGTATTAGTGTGGCGTCTTGACTAATGGAGGATGGAGTAGTGGTTTCAATACATGATGACTGATGAGGTCTCCTGACACATAGGATTAGTATTCACGTTGGCGAAATCAATATGAAGTGCCGACGATGGAAAGTATAGAATAATATATTCTAATCTAGTTTTTATTTTTATTTTTTTACTTGCTAAGAAAGCAAACAAGCAGGTTCGCCTGATGGAAAGAGATAACCATTGCCTGTAGATACTAAAGATGTCAATGGTGTGTTGCTAACCGCGTGGCGCCACAGACAAAGTTCACCGGCTACCTTACCCTCCAAATCGGAACATGGCAGCGGCCAGCGACAAATACCGATAACACATATTCATCGAGACCACCTACGCTATTGTAGAATAAGTAAGGCGGTGGTACCAAATGGTTGAAACGTTCATCACCACTTATTCATAGTCACCATGTACGTAAGTAACACGTATTGTGTATTGTCACCTTTTACAATATGCCTAGTAGTAAGGCAGATAATGTCTAAGCACGTTAGTACCTAGTTATAAAAAATATTACATTTATATGGTTTATATATAACGAAAGATCTTAGATAGGTTTCGGTCTGGTCAAGAATAAAGCCAAACACTTAGATGGCGATACGTGAGTGTCAAATCTTACCTTCATAGCTCTCCAGCCAGTGGTCGCGTCGGTGACGATCACAGGTCTGGTGGTGTAAGCGAACTGTTTCTCGAACACATCAGCGCTGATGTTGGCCAGGCGGGTGACTTCATCCACTCCAATGCACATTCCGCAAGATTCGGGCGGGCGGAAGAGCGCTTTCGTTGTGGGCGGCACTTCATACACGCAATTCTTAAAGAAGAGTATTATTGTTATAGCCACAGCGTAAATAGCAATATCATTTCAATTTTTTTTTTCTTTCTTATCGCCTATTGTAATATACTAATTTTTATGGAAGTACGTACAATACACATACGAATTCATCGTAATCGGTAAACTTATAATTGTTTTTTTATCATAAGATAGCAAATAAGCAGATGGCTCTCCGGATGGACAGAGAAATCATCGCCTATAGACGCCAACGATGTTAATGGTGCGTTGCTAGCTTATCGCGAGGTGTAACGACACGTGCATAAGTTTATCGGCTACCTTACCTCCAAACCAGAACACGACAGGATAAGCACTGACGTTATTGCGGCAGAAATAGGTAAGGTGGTGGTACTGGTACCCGGGCAAGGTAATGAATAACTCTACCACCTAGTAGCCACGATGGTAGTGACTCGCATAGCCAATCGGTCGCCTTTACGACCAGCCTGACAGAACGGCAGTTGGCGTATTCTTCAAAGGAGGCCGGACCAACACGGGGGATGTTGCGTTACCACCCTGCGACCCGGATCACAACACATCATTGACATATTCAGTGTCGGCACAATAGCGTTGCACCACCGTGTTTCGGTTTGAAGAGTGAGAAAGTAGCCGGATATTAGCCTAGCAATACGTTGGGAACATCTTTGGTGTCTGTTGGCAGGGTTGTCTCCACGGATTAAACTGGATGTGAAAGTTTCTTAGGCTGTCAGTGTTACTTACATTTACATTTACGCCGTGTTGGTCCCGGCCTCCTTTGAAGAATAGGCCAACTGCAGTTCTGCCAGGCAGGTCGTAAAAGGCGACCGTTTGGCTATCGAGTCACTACCATCGTGGCTACTAGGTGGCAGTGGTACCAAATACTCGGACGACACATAGTGGTGTCTACAACCTAGTAACCTCGATGGTAGTGACTCATATAGCAAATCGTTTGCCTTTTATGAACTGCCTGGCAGATGGTCGATTCTTCAATGGGAGCTCGACCCAACCCGGGGATTCTGTGTAAAACTTTATCAGAAAAACACCAACATATCAAATAATTGTTATAAACTTACCGATGAAAGGATTTCAGAATATATCCACCAAAATATTGTTAAAAAAACCGATATTAATATAAAATAATGATTATTTGAAAAGTTTTTAGAAAAATACCGCTTAGTTATTGGTAATTCTAATCGTGCGATATACGCATTACTTAATTTTAAACTTTCTATCTTATTTATTATCTTATTTAATTTAATTTCCGCGGTTTTATTTCTTTTCTCACATATTTTCGTTCGGTTTTGATTCATGTTGTCGGCCACTAAGCTCGTTCTGGGTGGAATAAAGGAATTTTAAGCCAAACCATCCCTTTTATAGTCGAATGTATTTATATGGAGCTGCGAAAAATTTAATAATTTTTCGATAGAGACTTGAAAGATTAGCATACTTACTGCTTTGTTTTATGATTTTCCCTTGTGTGGCCACAGAATACAAGTTATTTTATACTAGCGACCTGCCCGTGGTTTCTCCCGCGTAGCTTTTGTTCCCGTGGTTATATCGGAAAGTTATATACTGAAACCTTCCTCAAAAATCAATCTATCTATTAAAAAAAGCGCATCAAAATTTAAAGATTTATGCATACATAGCGACATAGGGACAGACAAAGAAAGCGACTTTGTTTTATTCTATGTAGACTGTAGTGATGAGAACTATTATTGTGTAAAAATAAAGAAAGTTATTTGTGCAGGTAAGTAGGTATATCAATTACCATACTACCTAGACCTGTCTCAATCCTCAGTGCAAAATAGTAACAGAATATATTTATATTGTGGTGTAAGTTTGAAGGTTTGTATATTTGGATGTTTTGTTGTTTGTTAATCATGCAAAAATGGCTGGACCAACTTCGACGAAATTTGGCATACAGCTGTAGGTGTGTTTTAGAATAATAGCACATAGGATACTTTTCATCCGGGAAAAATAAGTGGTTCCCGTGAGATTCACCAAAAACCATATGTGGGCTGCAGTCTGTAGGGTGCAGCTAGTGACTAATAAGTAATCTATACATATAATAAAATCGTAGGAAATAGGGTGGAGTGAAAAAAAAAAAATTTTTTTTTCTTCTTAGCCTGGGGGTCAAATTTGTAGCTTATAAAAAACAAAAATTTTTGAAAAAAAAATAAAATTTTTTACTCAACATCTTGAGGCAGCCCACTCATTTTTAAAATTAATTACGAGTAAAAATATTTGGTTGCAAAAAAAAAATTTTTTTGTCTTTTAATGTCTTAAAACATCCAAGAATTGGCAATTATGATCATTTCCAACTCAAATTTTATTCTAGTGCCCTAACGAGGAATGTTACTTTTTTGGATTTTTTTAAATATTAAAACAATAGTCACAAAAATTTTTTTTAACTTGTGATTTTTAATTGGCATAAAAGAGGATATTTTGAAGTTTTTAGAACGCTTTTAAAAAATTTTTTTTGCAACCAAATATTTTTACTCGTAATTAATTTTAAAAATGAGTGGGCTGCCTCAAGATGTTGAGTAAAAAATTTTATTTTTTTTTTCAAAAATTTTTGTTTTTTATAAGCTACAAATTTGACCCCCAGGCTAAGAAGAAAAAAAAAAAATTTTTTTTTCACTCCACCCTAGTAGGAAAGTCAAAACTGTACATTGAATATTTTTTTAAAGAATACTTGGGGCGTGATCTACAATCGATATCGAAGCCAAAAATATAGTTTTTAGAATTTTTGTCTGTTTGTCTGTTTGACTGTATGTCTGTTTGTTTGTATGTATGTCCGGGGTAAACTCAAAAAGTACTGCATGGATTTACTTCAAATTTTACATGCATATTATTGACAGGTCGGGTCAACATATAGGCTACATATTATCACGCTATCACCTACGGGGGAGAAGCTGTGCGGAATAAACGAAACCCGCGCGGACGAAGTCGCTGGCAACAGCTAGTATTTTGAAATAGTATATTGAAATGGTATCTTTACATGAACGTACCCAGGTTCTAAGCCAGGAAGGGAGGGGGGGCAACCGTAACATTTTAAGACTATACTTTTATCTTTAATCTTATTATATTTTTATCTACAACAGTACATAGTTAGTAGAGAGGTAAACAAATTCGAGGGGGGGGGGGAGCGGCCGAATCTACAAGAATTACGGGATCGGTGAAATGTAGACACAGTTCAGTTTATATTGCGGACAACTACAGAAACCTAATATTATTAGAAATACACGCATTAAATGGATTAAACATAAACATTACACACGCTAAGTTCATGTGACATACCGACATGATAATAGATATACCTACTCACATGTATATTGTTTTATTTACGGCTAAAGTCTGTTGTCAAACGTAAAAAAGATTTTATTGTTTAGTCCGTGGTCGAATTTCGACCACTGGGCGGGCAGTTAAAATTAATTTGTAAACAGACGTCTTCACACGAGTAGTTTAAAAAAAATATTGACAAATAAATTCTACAGCTCTGTACGCATTTGTACGATGGGTATGTTAGGCGTAAATAGTCCGCCATGGACGCACTGAGTATGAAATTGAAATTCATTATCAGCGAGCGCCACCGCAACTGCGACCATTTGAACGCCTCGTAACCCGAACCGTGAACTGGAAATCTTAAATTAAGTACCCTTTGTAGTGGTAAATACAAAATTTGTATATGTTATCAAGAATACGCCTTTTGTCAGGCAGCTTGTTCTATAACGTCTCGCCCGGGTTTGGTATCTCCTCCTTACATATTCCAGCCGCAAGCGTTGGTGCTTGTCATTGTCAAGTTTGGTTTTCAGGTTGAGGTAGCAGGTAAACTTATACACGTGGCATTACATCTTCGACGCAGGCGACGGACGACAGGAACGCACCGTTAAAATTTTTGGTGTTTGGTTTTCTGTGTCCATTAGGAGAATCACTCCTGCGATTATTTTACTACATTCCTCTCCCAAACCCAAACGACATCCGTACATTAATAGGTATACTGTATAGTAGTCAGGTAATAACTTATCTGATATGTGATGTATATAGTATTTGCGGCAATAACGTCAGTGCTTGTCACTGTCGTGTTCCGGTTTTGAGGGTAATGTAGCCGATAAACTTAAACATGTGGTATTACATCTCACAAAAAGATAGCACCGCACCATTAACACCTTAGGTGTCTACTGTCTATAGGCGATGGCTGACTCTTTCTACCAGGAAAACCATCTTATTTCTTGGGAATTTAGACACCACTATTAATGATGTTATAGTTTTTTCTATATCAGCTATTCTAATATTATCAATCTGAAGAATTTGTTTGGTTGTTTGATAGAACGCGCTAATCTCTGGATGAACCAGTTACATTTAAAAAAAACTTTTTGTGTATGGTAGCCATATTAATGAGGAAGGCTATAGACTAGCTTTTTACCCGACTGAACGAAAGTAAGTAATATTTTTCGGTCACGCGAATAAAGTCGCGGGAAACAGCTAGTATTTTATATTAAAATATTCAAAAACAAATGGATATCTTTCAAGTTTAAAATATATTGTCGATTTTATAGTGTAAAATTTAATAGTTTAATATGAAATTCCGAAACCCATTGTTAACCAGGTGGTGATTCTTTGTTTACCACCCGATATACTAGGTACTAGGGCCAATTCAATTGTTTTAAATAAAACTTATTTACATTGCTTTACGTTACAAGGGGTCAATTGTTTAGTAATATTCTGAAAGCTGATAAAATGTATAATATGTTCAAACTAATTTTGTTTAAATTTAACTAGCAGGATTTAAGATTTAAAAAGTGACCGCTATTTATCCGATGACCTTACATATTTCACTAAGTAGTTATATACTCATCGATTATATCATAATGTTTTAGACATAAAGTAAGCCCTTAGAATCCATTCTATTCTAATATTAATAATGCGAAAATCTGTATGCTGTTACGCTTTTACGGCTAAACCACTAAACCGATTTTGATGAAATTTAACAAGAAGTTAAAGGATTAAACAAGTAAGAAAGTAAGTATGTAATGTATGTATGTAATGTAATGTATGTATGTAATGTAATGTATGTATGTAATGTAATGTATGTATGTAATGTAATGTATGTATGTAATGTAATGTATGTATGTAAGAGTTTATGTGGAAAAAATATTGATGAGATGTTACTCTATTCGCGGGCGAAGGTGGGCCTTGTACTATTATGCATTCTGTGGCTGGGCGGGTCAGCTAGTAAAAGTTATATTAGTTTACTAGCTGTTGCCAGCGACTTCGTCCGCGCGGACTTTGTTTACTCCGCACAGCCCCTCCCCCGTAGGTGATAGCGTGATAATATGTATCCTATATGTTGACCCGACCTATTAGTAATATTCATGCAAAACTTGAAGTAAATCTATGTAGAATTTTTTGAGTTTACCCCGGACATACATACAGACAAACAGACAAAAATTCTAATAACTATATTTTTGGCTTCGATATCGATTGTAGATCACGCCCCAAGTATTCTTTTAAAAAAATATTGAATGTACAGTTTTGACTTTCCTACGATTTTATTATATGTATAGATAGATCACTTCACTATATACTTATTCTGGCGTACTTACTAAATAATTACTATTTTTATACTTTGGTATTTACCTACCTACCTATTATTTATTTTAAAGGTGTTTTTTAATTTAATCAATAGTCTCTGTGGTCTAGTGGTCCGGTGTCGGCGTAAACCACACGAGGTCCCGGGTTCGATTCCCGAATCGGGAAATTAAAAAAAACGAGTTTTTTTCAGTTTTCTGATAAAAACAACGTTGTCCGAGATTTGACAAGTTCCAGGTTGGCGATAGGCTGGCCAACTATCACATTGTGGGACTGAGTATCTTCGACTAATCGACTTCGACTAAGTGGGTGCACATGTTTAACTTGTACTTCTGCCTACCTTTCAGCGATACGGGTGTGAAGATACTACTAGTCAATGGCTTATTTGATCTTTGATTTATTTTAAATGTATTCAGGGGAGCTGCACTCTGAGAGTGATTTTTTTGTTGCAAATAAAAATTGCCTGCATAATTATTATTTTTGCCACAGAACAATAATTTCCAAAGAGTACCTATGTAATGTAGTTATGATAATTTTGTGATCTTAGCCGAGATGCGCCCAGAAGACACACACACAGCGACGCTCTCGTAACGAAACAAGACGAATGGAACAATAAAGAAGAGGGCGCGAGACGCTCACTTACGGTGTCGAAGGCAGCCGGCCGTAGAGCAGCGAACTGTAGATTATTTTTTAATAAAACCTCCTCCGTGAAGTATTTTCACTTTTTTTTATTACAATCTTCCTATTTACAATAATCTTCTTACACACTAACTAGCACTAAATTAAACTTGACTATATGCACTACTATATACAATAACTTCTTCTGGGGCACTCTTGCACCTTGACCGTTTTCTTCTTATTTCCCGGAGATCTTCCTTACTTGAAGCTCGGATCGTAGAAAAGCGTCGTCCCACACGCGTAGTCTTTATACACCTCCCGTCGGAGAAGTGGAGGGATTCGCCAGCCGTGGAGACGGCTGGGTCATTGGATTTGTGTGGGGTGGGAAACCCCTTGCACTATGGTTATAATTTGCAGAGTGAGAGAGGTGGAGGGATGTATATATTATGTATTATACGCCCTGAAGAGAATGGAGTTTGTTGGGGTGAAAGGGTTTTGAAGGGATGAGGATTCGAGGATTAACGCTCCCCAGGTAAAACCTGACGGGGGATCAAACACGCGGTAGTGACTAGGGCTGGGAGAAGGGGGTGAGAATGGTTTATAGGTTCAGGATGTCACGAGGGAATGGCTTGGCATCCGGCGGACGCGCATGTCACGGAGCGATGTTTTCAAGATGGACTAGTTGCGATAAGTCTGTGTGTTGGTACATCCCCACTGCAAGTATTCTGATAAAGTCGTCGAGATTCTCCACGTCACGTCTAATGAACTCATTGGTGACGTATCTGGGTTCATTTACGATCTTCCGTAGTGCCACATTTTTGCGTTGTTGAAGAGACTTTCTGATGGCGGGACAGTGAGGTGGTAGCAAACAGCTGCTGCATATCTCACATATTAAAAAATAGGCCGGATTTTTTAAAAAATATTTATTTTTTACTTCTATAATGTGATTGTCCGTGATTTTTTTTATATCATAAGATAGCAAACAAGCAGATAGGTCTCTTGATAGAAAGAGTCAACCATCGCCTATAGACACCAAAGATGTTAATGGTGCGTTGCTTTCTTGTGCCTTGTTTCTAGGTCTAATGCCACATGCATAAGTTTACCGGCTACCTTACCCTCCGCGACAAGCACTGATGCTATTGCGGCAGGAATAGGTAAGGCGGTGGTACCTGTTCCGGGCGAGACAATGCAGAACTCTACCACCTAGGAATGCCATGAACGGCAAACAACCAACAAAACAATGACCGCCGATGCAGGCGAGTAAAGTGACTGCTGTCTGCTTCGTTTTGCGCGCGTTAATATTGCTGAGCGAATGAGATGCTATACGGAAAATTGATCATGGATAGCAGAAGATGGTAATACGTTAAGAAATCGTTCATAAAACATCGCCCATGAAGAACGATGTATCGACGATGTTTGGGGTTTCCATTAAGGATGGGAGTTATAGCTACTTTTATTTCAGTATCACCTTGTGAAGTTATTTGTTTCTTGTCACTGTTATATCACGCGTCATAAATCACGATCGTTTATTATTATTGTCACAGTGGATGCCATTCTATTAATTCTGTTACATGTCGCAGTTATAATGACTTGATAAAGGGTTATTTATACGATTATAATAAATAAATAATTAGTAAAGAGAAATAACAAAAGACTGAAACATTCTCACTTCTAGCTGGTGGCACGTTGTCGCCCGCCCGCGTGAAATTAACTGGAGTGGCACGTGAATTATGTTATAACGAGTGATATAATCAGTGATGCGTGAAATGTGCCTGTTTCAATATCCATGTTGAAACATCGATATTTATGAACGATATATCGATGTTTGAAAGAAAATCGATGTATCGTTATCCCTAATCAAAATTCAAATCAAATGTCGAAAAAGCGTGGGAAACATAAAATTTGGCGGACGTCATTTTTGGTTCTGCGACCTTTTATATTATTATTTAGCGAAACAGAGGATCGATATTAGTTTTATTTGTGTAAATATTTAATTTTATGTAAATATCATTAGTTTTACTATCAGTTTAAAGTAGGTAAGTCTCCTTTTCACTTTTTAAAATGAACAAACCCCCTGACGATCCTGGAGGTGGACCTCTCCAGGTAGCGCACTATGTTACTATAGATGAGAGTAGTGTCGATACAGATACTTCGCTTTCTTCAACTCAAACAACTAACAGGAAAAGATCTCATACATCTAATAAAATATGCAAACACTGCAATAAACGGCGCAAAAAGCGCAACAATGAATTGAAATCTACTGTCAGTGCTCTCACTCTGTTTCTGAAATCTCAGATATAAATAATGCTTCGGGCGCCTCATTTATTACTGGTGATAATAATGTAAATGATAATGTTACAATGAAAGATTTGTCAAACCCCCTAACAAATAGTAAGGAACCCCAAAAACCTAAAGATTATATTAACTACCGCACACAGTATGAATCTACAGACCTTGGACCTTACGTTATTCATGTCCAAAGAGTTATTACATCTCCGACTGATAATGTTACTCTACATCCAGTCTCGTTTGGGCGATTCCTTAAAAATAATACTTTTAAAAATATAATTGATGGTAGCCTCAAGAAAATTGGACGCAACCGATTATCTCTATCATTTTCGGACCACAATGACGCAAACCACTTTATTAATGACCCTAATCTCTCAAATAAAAACTTCAAAGCTTTTATCCCATCATTTAACGTTTCACGAGTAGGCGTAATTAGAGGTGTTCCCTCAGACTGGTCACCTGAGGAAATTGCTAATAATGTTAAGGTTCCCATTGGTTGTGGAAAAATAATAAAGGTTAGAAGAATAAACCGTAAAATAACTATTAATGATAACACTACCTGGAAACCAACAGAGACAGTTGTCGTAACTTTTGATGGACAGACTTTACCGAAACGTGTCTACGTTTGTTATAATGCTCTCCCAGTAGATTTATACATTTACCCTACTATACAATGCTATAAATGCTGTAGGTACGGTCATACTAAAATAACTTGCAGATCCAACCCAAGATGCTTTAAATGTGGAAAGGATCATTGTGGAGACTCTTGTACTAGTGAGGCTGATTTCAATGTTAATTGTTGTTTATGTAAGGGATCTCACTTTGCCACTAGCAAATCATGCCCAGAACATTTAAGACAAAAAAACATTAAAATGTTTATGGCTCAAAACTGTGTCTCTTATGCCGAGGCATCAAAAAATTATCCCCCGGTCTCCAAATCATATGCTGATGCCATCTCAACACCTATTAAAACTGCTCTTCATCCACTTTTGAAAAAAAATTTAGATTCGCAAGAACAATCCCATAGGTCATACAAAAAAACAATATTTCAGAAACCTAAACCCCATACAAAAGTCAGTAAGAGTTATGACTATGATTTCCAAAATTCAGTTATTAATGAATATAATTCCACTAATTCTAGAGAAAATGGTACTTTGTTGACAAAAAATAATAACAATAATCAAGAATCAGCCTCAATAGGCATGATTATATCTTTTATTAAATTTTTATCTCAGTCCGAAGTAATAACACCGTCCAACGCTGCTTTAATGACAGAAAGTTTAATTAATTATTCTAAATTTAATGGTGATCATGGACAGTCAAGCCAAAATTCTTCAATGGAACTCGCAGAGCATCACCAACAAGAAAAGTGAATTAATTCACTTATTAAATAAATATGAGCCATTTTTAGTGGCTCTTTCAGAAACTTGGTTAAGACCAAGTTGTACTTTTAAATTCTCTGGATACACTAGTATCCGAGAAGATAGATCTGATGGTTATGGAGGTGTAGCCATCATGATCAAAAAAGGATATAATTTTTCCATTGTTAATCTTCCTGTACATACTGTAAATATGTCTATATTAGCTGTTAATGTAAATAATATTTGTTTCGTGTCACTTTATATTCCACATCCAAATTTGAATATTTTGACAGAACTTAATAACCTATTATCCATACTACCTAAACCCTTTATTGTGTTAGGTGATTTTAATTCTCATCATCAAGCCTGGGGTTGTTCCTCCAGTAATTATTATGGTGAAGAACTTTTGAAAGTCATTGAAGAATTAAATTTATGTATTTTAAACAACGGTTCTCCCACTCGTCGCACAAAACCCTCCGAAGGCAAAAGCGCTATAGACCTGTCCATTTGCAGTCCCAATTTAGCACCTTCTTTGACATGGTACACACTCCCATTTACGTTTGGAAGTGATCACTTCCCCATAATAATAAATTTCCCTTCTGCATATCATAAAACTTCACCTAAATCTACATCATATTTCAAATATAATTTGCATAACCCGGATTGGCACAAGTTTAATAATTTGATGGAAGTTGGTGTTAATGTTTTGCCTAACATTTCCTCATATAATGACTCTTCTTGTGCAGAAGCCTTTACTCAATTAATTATAAAATCAGCTGAAAACACTTTTCCCATTAAAAAACAATTAACTAAGAAAATAAATACGCCACCTTGGTGGGACAAAGAATGCTCAGACGCTATTAAGGAAAGGAAAGCTGCTGAAAAATTTTATTGTCAGTATACAACTACAGAAAATTTTAATATTCTCACTAATATTATAAAAACTACTCGTCGATTATTAAAAAAGAAAAAAGCTGAAGGTTGGAAGAAATTCTGCTCTTCCTTATCACCCCAAACAAAACCTTCAAGTGTATGGTTAAACATAAGAAAATTTAGATCTGCATATAAGGTTTCTAATAATAATGAAATGTGTCCATTGTTAATAAATCAGCTGATAGATCATCTTGCTCCACCTACAGTACCAGAATGTATCCTTTCTCTTCCTTCTACTTCTTCTTCATACAATTTTTCACCTTTTACATTATTTGAGCTTAAAGGTATCCTTCAAAATGTTAAAGACTCTACTCCTGGATGGGATAATATTAACTACTCATTTTTAAATAACATGACTGATAAATCTCTATCATACTTATTAAAGGTTATGAACTCCCTTGTTTCTACAGGTAATATACCTCAGACATGGAAGTCACATTCTGTTATCCCTATCCTTAAACCTGATAAAAACCCTTCTGACCCTTTTTCATACAGACCCATTGTGCTTTCATCAGTTATGTTGAAAATTCTAGAGCACCTTGTCAAACTTCGCTTAGAATGGTTTATTGAAAGCAGAAATTTATTAAGTCAAAGCCAGTATGGTTTTAGGAGAGGAAAGAGCACCATAGATAATATTAGCTTACTTATAACTGATATTAGATTAGCTTTTACTCATAACAAATCTGTTGTAGCAGCTTTTTTAGATATATCCTCAGCATATGATAATGTAATTCTATCAATTCTGAAAAATAAGCTAGTGAAATTAAACATACCATTTTATTTAATTAATGTTATTATGAATATTGTATACAATAGAACTATTAATTTAGCAAATGACCCTAATAATTTAAAAAGACAACAATATAAAGGTCTTCCACAAGGTTCTGTTTTAAGTCCAATCCTTTACAACATATACTCATATGATATAGAAACTGTAGCAACTAGCAATGTAAATGTTCTTCAGTATGCTGATGACCTCCTTTTATACTCAACTGACAAATCTATACAGATGGCTTGTGATAATCTTTCCATGTCTATTCTATCCCTACAGACTTGGCTTAATAACAATGGTCTTGATATTTCTGTTTCTAAAAGTTCCATAGTTTTATTTTCTCGCTCAAAATTTCCACCCCCTATAAATATTACTTACAAAAATAGTTCAATTCCTGTTAAATCGAAAACAAAATTCTTAGGTATAATACTAGATAATAAACTCCAAGGACTAGATCATTGTGAGTATATAGCAGCAAAGTGTGAACGTAATATCAATTTAATGAGATGTGTTTCTGGGGTTTGGTGGGGTGCACACCCATCTACATTAAAACTTATGTATAATGCATTAATAAGAAGTTTATTGGATTATGGAATGTTTTTACTAGAACCATGTAGTAAGATTGGTCTAAAGAAAATTGACTCTGTTCAAATTAAAGCATTACGAATTGTTCTAGGAGCAATGAAATCCAGCCCTGTTTCTGCCCTACAAGTAGAATGTGCTGAACCTCCATTACATTTACGACGTAAATATCTATCTGACAGGTTTTTCCTTCGCACTTTGGAATCACAAAATCACCCTCTGCTTACAAAGCTCTCTAGTCTTAGTGATTTAATGTCAGATAAGTATTGGAAACACAAAACAATCCCAGCCCTTGTATACAGCTATATGAAATATCACAGCCTTAAGCCTTTTACTTTTACATCCCCTATAAATCCCTTATATAAACACAATTATGAATCATTAACTCTGCAGCCTGTTGTAGTAAATTTAGGTATAGATAAACAATCTTTGTATGCCAATCAATATTTTAACAATATTATCAATGAAAAATGGCAAGATTTTCATTTGATTTTTACTGATGCATCCAAAAATAATAGTAATGTTGGAATAGGTGTATACCATAAACAATACAATATTGTTCAAAAAATCAAATTTCCACCGGAAGCATCTGTATTTACAGGTGAATGTTATGGACTTTATAAAGCTGTAGAATACATACACATTATGAAACTACCCAAGTGTATGATTCTGACTGATTCACTGAGTGCTCTACATTGTTTGCAAAAGTTCCCTTTAAAATCCAAATTTATTCCTCCTATTATTTTAGACTTAAGAAATCTTTTATACAAATGTACTTTTAAATATAATCATATTATTTACTTTGCCTGGGTTCCAAGCCATTGTAATATCACTGGAAATGAGCGAGCTGATCGGTGTGCTAAAGAGGCAGTTCAGTGTGGTGATTTATACCCCTACATTAATTATTGCCATGATCTAGCTGCTCTCCCTAAACTCCATCTTAAGCAGTCATGGCAAAGTGTCTGGGATAGTGGTACATTGGTGAAAGGCAAAACCTATTCCCAATTACAACCATTGATACCTTCTAAACCTTGGTTTTCTGTAGTGAAATTAAATAAGTTGTCAACATCTGTTATCACCAGAATGAGGCTTGGTCACACTAATTCTCCTGAACACCTCTTCAAGCTACACATCAAAGATAGCAATGTTTGTGAGTGTGGCACTGATATTGGAGATCTCAATCATATATTTTTTGCTTGTCCTAAATACAATCATTCATCATTATATAACAATCTATATTCTAATGACATTCCTTTACCTACATCCATTCTAACCCTGTTATTAAACCCTTGTATGTATAATATTCTTTCATTATTCATCCAAGAAAATAATATTAATATTTAAGCGTAGTTAGATACATTTAGTATCTAATACCAAATTAATATTAACCCACTTGTAAATATTATACAAATTACTAAGTATTATCTCTGTATATATTTATTTAAATATTATTGTTGTAAATAATTTATAATTTTAGTATCTATGTTATTTTGATTACATTCTGATCCTCTATTTTCCTGTCAATCCAAATTCCAAATCCTAGTTTATTGTCTAAAATATGTTTCCTCGTTTTACTTGATCATGGCAGTTGCTTAACGCCCATGCCAAAAAAAAAAAAAAAAAAAAAAAAATCAAATGTCAAAACTCGTAAACACTAAACAAAAAACTACGATTTTCGTCTTTCGGAATCATTTCAATTATACGTTAATTTATAAAGGGTTCTTTATTATATGAACCTGTACATAGATTTCCGTGTATTTGTTCTAATGTGTAAATAATAACATTTTTTTTTTATTACAATGGCAGCAATTCTTGGCGGTGGATTGGGTGGTTTGTCTACAGGTTATTATTTGTTGAAAAATAATGTAAGTACTAACAATAATTTAAAACTTTTTCTCCTCGAAGCTACTAATTACTGTGGAGGTTGGATTAAGTCTATTAAGACACATGATTACATATTTGAACAAGGACCTAGAACGATTCGTCCTAAAGGAACTATAGGTTTAAATACTCTTAACATGATCCAAGACTTAGGTCTCAGTGAACACATATGCGCTATAAAACCCGATCATCCTGCTGCAAAAAATAGAATGATATACGTAAATAATTCATTACACGTTTTGCCATCAAGTTTGAAAGGAGTATTTCAAAAGAATGAACCATTTTCGAAACCTCTTATTTATGCAGTACTAAATGATTTAACACAACCACAAAAGGCGTTAAAAGAAGATTCCATATATAATTTTGTTGAAAGGAGATTTGGTAAAGAGATAGCCGACTATGGGATTTCACCAATGATATGTGGAATATGTGCAGGTGATGCTAGGGAAATTTCTGTTAAATTTCTTATGAAAACGCTTTTTGAATATGAACAGAATGATGGAGGCGTTATGAAAGGCCTCATGAAATCGTTGTTTAAATCCAAACAAGAAGAGCAAATGGAATTGAGTGAATTGGCTAAAAAAGCACAAGAAGAGAAATGGAATGTTTACACTATTAAAGGAGGCTTAGAAACGTTTCCAACGAAACTTAAAGAATATCTTAAAGATAACAATGTGGATATACATTTAGAAAACAAAGTCGAGGAGATAGAGTTCGTAGATTCAAGTAAGGTTTACATAAAAAATAGTATGGGAGAAGTTCTAACCGCAAATCATGTTTATTCATCAGTTCCTTCATATGTTTTAGCTAATCTTGTACAAAAACAACATCCTGAACTTTCTAATTATTTAAATGATATTCCATTTGTCACTGTGGGAATAGTTAATTTATATTTTGATACAGAGAAACCACTTATTACTCCTGCATTTGGTTTCTTAGTACCTCCTATTGAAAATTCTCCAATACTGGGTGTTGTTTTTGATTCCTGTTGTATACCAGACCAAAGAGGCACAGTATTGACTGTAATGTTAGGTGGGAGGTGGTTCAAAGAAAAATTTGGGGATAATGTGAGCAAAGAAACATTGTTAAATATAGCTACAAAAGAAATTAATTCAATTCTTAAGATAGATGAAAAAATATCAGCATATAATGTTAGTATTTTACATAAATGTATCCCACAATATGTCGTAGGTCACTATGAAAGAGTTGATAAGATAAGAGAATATGTACAAAATAACAACTTGCCAATATCTTTGATTGGATGTAGTTATGATGGTGTAGGTATAAATGATGTTATATATTCTGGTAAAACGCAGGCAGAACAGTGTTGTCACAAATAATTAATAATGTTTTTAATGAGGAATCAAAAATAAAATTAATTTGAACAACAAATACTGCCTGAATGAACTGTATTTTGTTAACTTTTGTTAAATCATAAATATTACTACTATTATTGAGCACTACAAAAAGTTAACTACTCTAAAGTCTGTACTTGTTCCGTAATATCTTGCAAATGTTCCTTAGTTGAGTAGGCTTGCATCTAAAACCTGTATTCTATTCAGATTTTGGTATTTTGATTAGGTATGTTCAATTTTGCAATGTTGCAATTTATTAAATTTTAAATTAAATTGGGTTTTTTTTTTATCATAAGATAGCAAACAAGCAGATGGGTCTCCTGATGGAAAGAGTCAAACATCCCCTATAGACACCAAAGATGTTAATGGTACATTGCTATCTTGTGGTGAGGTCTAATGCCACATGCATAAGTTTACCGGCTACCTTACCCTCCAAACCAGAACACGACAGCGACTGGCAATGACGCTATTGCGGCAAGAATAGGTAAGGCGGTGGTACCAGACCCGGGCGAGCCGATGCAGAACTCTACCACCTAGTAATCACAATGGTAGTGATGCGCATAGCCACTTGGTCGCCTTTTATGACCTGCCTGGCAGAACGGCAGTTGACCTTTTCTTCAAAGGAGCCTGGGACCAACACGGTGTTAATATTCTATTGAAAACACAGATTGGTTTTAATTAATGCTGTATCAAACATACCTATTAAGTTCTCTTTGAATTTATTTAGTAGTGACCAACTTAAGATATGTAATAAGGTATCTAATGAATTAGTTTGATTTGAAAATGTTTTTAACTATCTTGAATGTCTCTATGGCAATAGACAATATTATAAAAATTATTTAATTTGAAGTGTTTTTTTCCCCTCCCTTTTTATCGTTATTTTGAAACTGTATATTGTTAAATACTGGCAAGTTTAAGTACCTATAAGTAATATACAACGGACTTCATATGAAGGATTATTTATTTATAAAACTAATAAAGTTCTGAACTTTTCTAACATTATTTTATTATTAAAGTGAAAATTATTTGACAGCTTTTTTCACATGTAGGATCAACATTCTAAGTGAAGGTGACCTTGTCTGACTAAAGCTGATTAAATACTGACTAAATATTGGCCTCTTGTTTTGACATTTAAGACCACACCATAATATTTAAGTAGTAGCAGAGTGAAGCCTGTTGCAGGCTGCAGTCTGTTCCTACTTACTACTTTATTTACTTTCATAATTTTGGTAAGGTTTAACTTTTTTTACCAATGTACAAATTTATATTAGAAATAAAGGTTTTGAAAAATTATTTCAAAACTGGTAACCCATTCTACATATCTATCTAGTTGCTTGTGTACCTTCACTGTGATAATTTTACCTAATTTATAACTTAACACATCCAAATTGTTTAATGTCTCGACCAAAAATATATATAATAAGAAAGATTTTTATTGAATTGATTATATTTAATTAATATGTATTTATCTCTGTTTCTCCATTTTAGTCCCACAGGAGAATATTGTTGCATTTTGCTGATTGACAAATCTTGAGCTAGACACTGACAATACAACCTTATGTTTTTTGACCATTTCATTTTATTAATATTTGAGGAGACTGTTAAATTATATACATTTTTAATTTAAAGGAAGTAAGCTCAAATACTTTTAGGATTTTTAATATAGAAATGACAGAGCATTTTATGCTTCTTATATAATTTACCATAATATTAATTAATTAGGTGTTATTGCTAAATGACGATGAATAACTATTTTATGTGTTGTTGTTACATTTCGCTATTATTAATTATATGACTATAATAAATTTTAATAAAGCTGTTTTTTTGAATATTTGCCTATGATTTAAAAAATGTATCTTTAAGTAGGTATAAGGTCTGTAAGTTTGGCAAATATGTTAATACTGGTTAAACACAGATTTGTCTAAATTACATACAGTTTTTTTTTAAAAGGGCAATGGGCCCACCTCTCGTTCCCACCACTGTAACTTCTGTAAACCAGAATCAACAGCGGCAACCGTCCTGATAACCTCTGAGTTGCGAGCTCAGGGTGCCCTGGGGAAAAGCTAAGCTGTCTTGGATCCCGCAACGAAATTAATCAGAAGTATATAGGAGGAGTAGGAAAATACATCCTGTTTCCCTCCCTTTTTAGCAGGAGACAGCAAAATGTTAAAAGCATAAAAATGCTACGAAATGAGACTTTTACAATCAGGTTATGCCTGATTGCTATTGCACCACGGAAGTTTGGAAATTAGGGACCTACCAGAATGGCCTACTTAATTTTGCTTCCAGTAGTAAGTGTGACAAAATCGTTTGAAGGCACGGAAGTTCCCACGTGTACCCACAAGATCGGAGTAATAAATTACACCGGATATACATTGGATACTATCAAGCATTTGACGACGTTCGTTTTGCCAAAGATTACACCCCCAAAGAATGTGATGTGCAGTTTATTCATATTTACAGTTTAATGTAGAGCACTCGCAAAAGGGAGAAGGAACTAATTTAAACGAGAATAATTTAGCTTTAAAATTACCGTGGCTAGTGAGAAACTGTGCAACACAATGATCTATTTCTATCCAAGTTTTACTTAAGCGATCCCGGATGCACGGGAAAAAGTTATATAAATGCCGTCCTTTAGTTGAACAAGACCAACGCGACTGCCATTCATCAATTAATTCATTAGTAACGTCGATTACGGGATTAAAAAGGCGACGTATTTTTGTTTGGGATTGCGAGTTGATAAATTCTGGGTTAGTAAAATTCCTAGAATTGTAATACATTGAAGCCTGACGCTAAATTTCTAAATCTAATGGTAAGACGCCTGATAAAACGGGTAAAGCTTCGGAGCTTACAGTGCGATATGCTTTGCATAGAAATATTAGTGCTAGACGCTGATTTTGAAGTAGTTTGCGCCGGATCGCACCACTCGTAACTTTATCAGCCCACGCTGAACAAGCATAACAGATACAACCTAAATACGTGGCGTTATAAATTATCTTTAAAGTGTTAAACGTTAAACCCCATGTCGAGGTAGATATGCCCGCAAAGGATAAGAAATTCCGTTTAGCCTTTTCACCGATATAGTTAATATGATTTATAAAAGTATAATTTTTTTCTATGACCAAACCTAAATATGTTACCGATTCTTTTCTCTTTATTGTGCTATTATTTATTTTTATACTGGGAGATGATAGGAGCGAACCTTTTAATATTAAGTAAAACGTTTTATGGGGCGCAAAGCTTAAACGATTTCTCAAGCCCCAGTTGATGATCAAATTAAGACTAGTGTGAGCCAGCGACTCTATCTGTGCTCGTGTGTTAGCTTGTATCATTAAAGCAACGTCGTCTGCATAACCATCTCATGTCAATGTCTCTGCATAATCCTTTCGGCAAGGCTAATGAGAATAAATCGTCAAATCCTAAGTTCCATAGATATGGTGAAAGTACTGATCCCTGAGGGCAGCCTAGAGTAAGCGTTTAGACGCTGCGTAATGCCCTAGCTGCAATTTCGTATGACCGTTTTCTAGATACGATTTAATTAGCTTATATATATTTGAATAACACCCCCTTGTTTTTAATTTCAACAATAACATCGGCCACCAAGCGTTGTCAAAAGCACCAGAAATATCCAAAAAAATTCCTACAACATAATTATTTCGTAACAATTCTACCATTTTTCTCATAGACAGCACTGCATCGATAGTGCATTTTCCGGCGGTAAATCCAAACTGTTGTTTATTGAACGTGGGCCCTCGTGGTAGAAGTCGAGGAACTATCAATCTTTCTAACAGTTTACCAAGGGACGGCAGAAGTGTAATGGGACGATAAGATTTAGGGTCATCCGTAGGCTTGTCACCGGACTTTGGAATAATTTTAAGATATCCTTGGCGCCATATTTTGGGAAAAACTCCTTCAGCAATACAACGATTTATTATTTTTAAAATAGAGTCCGGGGCCGCTAAACACGCATGTTTTATCATATAATTTGAGATTTTATCCTATTACTGTATTACATACAGTTGTTGACATTCGTAATTCTTACAACTTCTTATCTTTTAATCTCATCTTCGCTTTGGTGGAATGCTGACATCCAGACTGATAGATATACCAAATCTTCTTATAAGACAAATAACATAATAGTCAAAAACTCCTCAACAAGTGTACTAATGGGGAAAGAACATTTAAATTGTAATTAGAGTCATGTTGGGAAATGTTCTAGCATTTATTCCAATTATTAAGTAGAATAAAATAGTTTTCTTTAATCATTTACACAAGAAATTAAATTTTTTCTTGGCATATTTGAACCATAATTTTTTTTTTCACTTCGTCTTCAAACACCTCATTTAGAGTAATATCTATCCAACTACTAGTCCTTGTCACTAAATTCTTTGAAGTTTTAATACCCTGTTATTATAGAGCAGATTGGGTTAAATACATATATTTCTAAAAAATCTGCAGTATCTCATGCGAGTAGTTTACACTCTTGACAGCTGTTGTGAAGCCTATTTCAGCGAGAAGTAGGCTCTTTTTA
The DNA here is from genome assembly GCA_036924255.1 of Apodemia mormo. NCBI lineage: Eukaryota > Metazoa > Arthropoda > Insecta > Lepidoptera > Riodinidae > Apodemia > Apodemia mormo. Next base: position 41,549,573 of record JAUPFN010000009.1, on the reverse strand, counting down.
TGGGTGATTCTCAATATACATTATTTTAGTCTTTTATTTCAGGACCTCTTTGACAAATAGAAGCTTATATATGCGAAGCAGTGTATAAAAGCTACATGTGTTACTCACATTGAGACTGCTATGTAGGAGAGTTTTGCAAAGCCTCACTCAGTTTAGTTTTGGTACCACGGCATTTACCTACACACACACACACATATATATATATATATATATATATATATATATATATATATATATATATATATATATATAACCTTTAAACGAGCAATTATCTATATATATCTCGGATCTCGGAATCGGCTCCAACGATTTTCACAAATCACGAAAGTCACAAATTAGGGGTTTTTCGGGTCAAGGAATCGATTTATCAAGGTTCCAGGTCCAAGCTTGGTTCCCGAGATATAGCTACAGGAACAAAATATATATATATATATATATATATATATATATATATATATATATATATATATATATATATATATATATATATATATATGTGTGTGTGTGTGTGTATGTATAACACATCATTAATATCTTTGATGTTTATAGATAACTAGTTGAGCCCGCGACTTCGTCCGCATGGAACAATTTCGAAAAAAGTAGCCTAATTTACTCCCTATCACATCAGCTATCTGCCAGTAAAAGTCCCGTCAAAATCGGTCCAGCCGTTCGAGATTAGCTGGAATAAATAAACAGACAGACAAAAATTGTAAAAAATGTTATTTTGGTATATGTGTTGTAATTACATTCATATGCATTTAATAAAAAGCGGTTATTTTAATATTATAAACAGACACTCCAATTTTATTTGTATAGATTAGCTGTGCCCTGCCTGCTGCATTCTAACAGTTTTTGTGAATCCCACGGAAACAACTTTTTCGTGATAAAAAGTTATGCTATGTGTCATTCCAGATCATTATCTATATGTGTGCCAAATTTCATACAAATTAGTTTGGCAGTTTTTGTATGAGAGTATCAAACATCCATCCATACTTTCGCATTTATATTACTAGCTGCAGCCCACTGCATTATAAAAGGTAAATCCCACGGGAAAAAAGGAGCCTATGCTATTCAATCATTGATATAAGAAACCCAAGATGCACAGTCTCGAACAAAACTGACACTCAAAAGTGTCCCTAATTTCATTTAAATAGTATAGATATGGCTAAAACATATGTCTCTGCATATCTAATCTTAAGCGCAAGATTTATAGTTGTTTTTACAAAGCAATGTAGAAAAAGAAATAAAATTGAGTGTCGCGACCGACGCGATTCTATTTGAAATGAGCGCACAATTTTAAATTGTGCGCTCATTTTTGGAGGACGTTTTTGAGACACTGATTGTGTATCTTGGGTTTTTTATATCAATGTATTCTATCACCTTTATGTGTGTCAAATTTAATCCAAATCCGTTCAGTACTTTTTGCGTGATTGAGTAACAAACAAACAAACTCGCATTTATAATAATATAGATTAGTAGGATTATTTGTCTTTTTCTATCAGGAGAAATTTTGCTTGGTCTATTTGACTTTTAGGTCATCATGAGTTTGTTCAGATTTCCGCAAAATATCTTACACCTGTTTTAATTATGTAATCTTGCGACATAAAAAGTATTGTAATTGTTTTGACAGTTGAAACACTATATTATTTATGAGATCACCATATCTGAAAGTCTTCAATTAATACTACTAAGTTTATTGTCAGTTTCCAGCAGTACTTCTTGTCTTGGTACACCTCTTTGGTAATATAGGCGTCTCTTTGCATAAGGGGAGTCATCTGTTTATTTGCTATCCTAAGTTTTACATAAAAATGTCCATATGTTCCTTGTTCTAGTTCAGGGTTATTCAAGCTGAATACCATCTTGGGCTAATATGAATTACCGAAGACATTGGAGGGCAAAGGCAACTCACTTGTTGAATAAAAAATGAAATATATAACACAAAAATGCAGTTACGGATGATTATTTAATAAAACCTAGTACTGTAAAGGCGAGCTTATCGTGTACAGGATTTCTTATATCTTACGCGTACGAAGCAGACAGTAAATTTTTAAGTATGTTGCGTTGGATTATAAACACTTCGCGGGCCGCACAATAACAATACGGGCCGTGCGTAGGACAGTTCTGTTTTAGTTGATTACATTATTGATTCTCATAGAATTACATTAAACAGACAAAATAAAATTCAAAATGCGGTAAAAATATATATTTAGCAGCTATTTATTATAGTATCTATAATAAAATATAAAGCTTAAAGCAATTAACATTATATAAATTAATAAATAGTTCTTATTTAGCTAGGTTAAGTATGAATAGGAGTCTTGAGAATACAATACAATTTCCTCCTGCACAAACAAACACTAACAGATCTTTATAATATATGCACATACATAAGTAAGTGCATAGAAATAAAAGCTTCAATATGTAGTGTATGTACGAAAGTTCATAACATCCAGATGCAGATTTATTTATTTATCTTGTGTTACCGGTATATTTGATATTTTTACTATCAAAAAAAAAAACTCGATTTTTTATTCTTTTCACACAGTAAAAATATATAACATTTAAGTAGTCATGTGAAGATAGTGTTGAAATAATTAAAGATGCCTCATACCAGTGAGTAGATCTTTGGAGAGTGCTTTCTAAGTTGCATTATTTTTCTTGATCACATAACATTAAATAATAAGAACATTGTAACGATAGAACACGCTCGCGCACAGATATCTTATCGCACCATCGTTAACACATTCTATTACGCAGCATACACGTGAATTTCTAGTATATAAGCTTAATGTAAAACCCAGTTAAATTACAGTTAATAAAACACATTTATCACATATCACATGTGTGACTGTCATTTAGTCGATGTGATAAACATTATAGGTATATATCTCTTAAAAAGTAGTAAATTTATTTAGTTTGTTTTTAAATATATATTTTGGTAACACTTGTTTTTATAAATATTTTGTTAGAGAAAAATTTTATGCAGTATGTTTTTGTGAAGCGAAATAAGAGTGAATGTATTATGCAGCGCTGTGCGTGTACGTGTGTGTAGTATGTGCTGAGATGCATCAGCAGGGTGGTGGTGGTGTGCAGCATGTGTGTGTGTTTGTGTAATGTGCCGAGCTATAGCAGCAGTGTGGTGTGCAGTGTGTGTGTGTGTGTGTGTGTGTGTTCACTGCGCGACGGTGCCGAGCTGCAGCAGCAGCGTGGTGGTGAGCGTGTGGTCAGCGGCGGGCGGCACGGTGTTCCGGTAGGAGTAGCGCAGCGCCAGCGCCGCCGTGGCCGCGGCCCCCACCTCCGCCGTCGCGGCCGTCACCACGCGCAGCCGCAACCCAAGCTTGTTCGACTTGCGCCACAGGATCACGCTACCGTTATAAAAAAATAGCGAAATAAATTTAAATATCTTCATAAATCTATAACCATCAAACGTTATTAGTTATTACTGCTCATCAACACCACCAGTTTGCCGCGGCACACCAACTTGAAAACAAAAGCTTCACAATTGTAACTTTGAGAAAATAAAGTGTGTCGGTGTCACCAAAGGATGAAAATATCTGATCTAGACCAATTACCAATTGGGAAACCCTACTGAAATCTGCGAAACTCTGACGCTCACTCTCCTATAATTAGGACGAGCGCAGCGAGCCCTACACTAGGCGACGATCTATGCACTTTTGTGGTACATTTTACTGAAATAGTATCGCATTTTTTAGGTTTGAGCTTCAACGTGGTAGTTTATATTCATATTTAGATTTGTTATCTACCATAAAAATACCGTTTTATAAAATAAAAAAAATAGAAGGTACAATTTGAATTAGAATCTTATTACTACTAACGCCATCTCTTGTTAAATTATCGAGTTAAAATTGATAGAAGATACATTTTGTATTAGAATTTTTGAACTTATTAAGAGACTACCTACTTCATGAATTGTTTCTTCATATTTGACTGGCGGCGCGCGGTCATCGTGCCCACGTATAAAGGCGAGGTTCAAGTATAAACTGCAATAGCTATAGGGCCATCAGTTTAGGATCGAAGGTGTATGATAAAATCATTGAAAGGAGAATGTAAGGGAAGTTCGAAGGAATGTTGTGGGAGGCACAAGGGGAATTTAGGTTTAGAGCAGGGATGTTTGCTGGGAACAGAGTAAATAGAGCGTTAGAGAGATTCACAATATGCTTATTGAGAAACAGTACAGATGTATTAATTGATTTATATTGTATTGAGATCAATTCCTTTGTTTTGTGACTTGTAAAAAAGGATATTATAAAATGTCCGATTATTTAGAAGACAAAAAAGCCTGGGATTAATTGCTCCTCATACCGATCTCATATATATTTTTTGTAATATTGTGATAATGTAAAAAAAATGATATGAAAAAAAGACAAGCCCGCTGAGTTTCTTCCGCCGGATCTTTTCAGTGTGTGGCCGCGTTTCCGATCCGGTAGTAGTTTTTAAAAAAATATATCAAAGTCAAAATAACTTGTAAAAAATTTTATTCAATAAAGTATTTCTGATTTCTGATTTCCCAATCTTAGCCCGAGGGTAAAAAGCTAAAAAAAAGGTATATTCACGCCGGTATCCCCGAAGAGGTAGGCAGAGGTACAACGTGTGCATCTACGGTTAGCCGAAGATACTTAAGTCTCACAATGTGATAGGTGGCCAGCCTATCGCCAGTAGGGCACCTTTCCAATCCCGGGCAAAGTTGTTTTTATCAGAAATTTGAAAAAACACATTTTTTCATTTGCCTGACTCTGGAATTGAACTCCGAGGGTTTCTCTGAGATAAATTCGAAAAATGTATTCGCTGAGTGTCTACCGTCAATTCTTCGTGCCTGCGTCAAGTCCAATATTAAGTCCAAAAATTTTGAAGGTTTATTTAAATAAACATTTTTTGATTTTGATTTCGTAAATCGATGTAAAACCAGGAAATTCCTGATTTTAGGAAAAAAAAAAACAATATTTCAGCAAAATTTTAAAAATGTGTTTTTTTTATGAAATCAACCTTTATTTTTAATACCCATTTTTCCTTGAAAATATCAACAAACAAGAAACAAATATTCCTAGTCCAAAGCCTGACGACGCGGGCCTTTGATACGAATGTAATATTTAGGTGAAAATACGCTCATAAAAATACTTTTCAACAATATTACTAGATAGTATAACTTTGCGAGCACTTACAAAGCTCTGCTTTTGGCTAGTGTATATGCTAGGGGATCCTTAGACTCGTCGAACAATAACAAAAAATATGTAACTTGACATTATGCTCCTGTGATTTTTTTAGGATTAGAGGCTATCTTGATTAAACCTCAAATATGTGACCCCCCCCACCCAAAAGCTGGATCCGTCCTTGCCTAATAACTACATAACTAACCCAGTGTAGAACCGGACCAATACACTGTGTTTGAAGTCACCGTTAGATAATAGGTATGTAATCAGTCGTGAATCAGGATGGCAATGCTATATACATAAGTCGGCCGCCCAACTTTAACCCCCCAAACGGAACAAGATAATAACAAGCATTGACGCTATTGCGGCAGGGATAGGTAAGCAGTGGTTATGGGCATATCCAGGTTCTGGGCCGGGGGAGAGGTGGGGGAGGCAACCGTAGCGTTTTAAGACTATATTTTTATCTACAATACAACAGTAAGAAGGTAAACAAATTCCGGGGGGGGGGGGGGGGGCAGCTGTCCCTCCCTGCCACCCTTCGGTACGCCCATGGCAGTGGTACCATATATCCGGGTGAGACGATGCGGAACTCTACCACCTAGTATTCACGATGGTAATGACACGTATAGCCAATCGGTTGCCTTTTACAACTTGCCTGGCATAGCGGCATTTGCTCTATACTTCAAAGAAACTCTGATAATAATTAATTTTGTTAATAATTAATTAATGTTAAAATATAATTTATGGCGCATTTCAAGTTGCAATACTGGGGCATGATAAATCTACGTAATCCGTACCTATAGTACTTAAAACCTACATATATAAAATTACGATATAAACTAAACAAAACATAAATATTTATTACATTTCAGAATGTTTTAGTAAAGTAAAAAAAGAAAACTTTGCATCCTTCTGTTTATTGTGACAACCACAAACACAGCAATTATTTTATATTACGAATCCCCCATTTTATAAGAGTACCTACAGTAATAAACCTTACGTTGCGACGACGATCGGCAGGCCGTCGTACATGAATAGGTACGTGTGTACTCATAAGCACGGGGCGGCCCGACTGATTTGCAAAGTCGAGTTGTCGCGCTCTGTAGGTGCTTATCGCGTAGGTATAGGCGAGTGTCATAGGCCTGTCGAAGGTTGAGGGCGAAGTACACTATACTTAATATGGTAGAGGCTTGTTCAGCCAATAGTTCGTCTTTTATGAGCTCTCTGACAGAATGGCAGATCGTTAATCCTTCGAACACGATCCGTGTTGCGACTGGAAGAGTAGATTAATGTGATAAGGTTTCTATACATATTTGAAGTTTCATCCCCACCATCTTGTTGTCTGGAAATCTACAAAAATGCGATTTGCAGTCATTTTTGTCTTACTATTGTGTCGTAGAACTATTTGACGGCGAGGAAAAGAGCTTTTTTACGATTTAAAAAGCCAAGCAATTAAACCGCACGACTCTGGTGGTGTAATTGTCCGTGAACGATTGTGATCTGCCATCATGTGAGCCTCTTGCTTGTTTGCTCTTCTTCAGTAGGTCACAGGGGGCAGTTACCAGAACGTCATGTTTGTTTGTTATTTTGTGGTACAGAATAGGTAGTAACGTAAAATAAATAAAAAAATCTAATGTGAGCTCACACGGGATAAAAAATAAACCTAATAAAAATAGGAAAGTACGAAAGAGAGAAAGAGAGAGAGGAAAAAGGTTACTCGTATTTTGGAAGGGACCGTATTTTGGACTCGCATTTTGGAGTGCCCACCTTTCAGTCCCTACCACTAACTTCTGTAAACCAGCGGCAACCTTATTAATATCCACTGAGTTGTGAGCCCATGGTGCCCATGGGACAAGCTAAGCTGTCTTGGAACTCGCAGCTAAATAAATCAGAAGTAGGTATATAGGAGGTTTTGGAAAATACGTCGAATTTCCCTCCCTTTCAGCAAGAGACAACGAAACCGTAAAAGCATTTAAATGCTAAGAAATTGAATGTTTACAATCAGAATAAGCTTGATTGCTACTGCACCGCGTTAGTACCAAAGTTGCCGACCGTATTTTAGAAGTAAAATGTTGCAGTGTAATCTCTTTGGTTGTAGATGATATTGTTGCGAATAATTTAAAAAAAAACTAAAGAGTAAGAACACCGGAAAAATCTAGAAATAAAAGAAAGTGATAGCTGCTTCTATCGATAAACAATAGCTGCAGTTACCTAAACCGCTATGCCATAATGGACCTTCTTGTATACAGCATAAGGGTGAAATAAGCGTGTACTGAGGCTTGTTTACAAGTAAGTTGTTTTTTTTTTATAGAAGAGGGGGCAAACGGACAGGAGGCTCACCTGATGGTAAGTGATTACCGCCGCCCATGGACAACTACACTACCAGAGGTCTTGTAATTGTGTTGACGGCCTTTTAAGAATGAGTAAGCTCTTTTCTTGAAGGTCCCTAAGTCGTATCCGTTTGGAAAAAATTCTGCCGATAGCTGGCTCCACATAGGAGTAGTGCAGGGCAAAAAAGGCCTCGAGAATCGCACGGTTGTGGATTACCAGACATCGAGATGGTAAGGATGGAACTTCGAATTTTGTCGCGATGTCCGATGGTGAAATCCGGCGGTAGGAATTAATCCAAACAGTTTTCGGAACATTTCCCATGATAGAGCCGATAAAAGATGCAGAGTGATGCCACATCTCTACGTAACGCCAAAGAATCAAGCCGATTTGAAATAGTCCCGTCATCGACGATTCAGGCCGCTCTACGTTAAATGCGATCAAAAGGAAGGAACTGGTACTGTGGAGCCCCCGCCCATAAATGAGAGCAGTACTCCATATGAGGCCGGATTTGCGCCTTATAAAGTAATAAGCGATGGGTCAGTGTGAAGTACTGCCTGGCCCTGCTGAGAACTCCCAGCTTTTTAGAGGCTAATTTAGCCTTGCCTTCCAAGTGATCGCGGAACTGAACATCGCTCGATATGTCGACTCCAAGTATTTCAATACTGGCTGTTGCTTTCAGGGAAGTATTTTCAAAACGAGGTGATACAACAAAGGGTGATTTTTTAGCGGTAAACGCACAAACTTGCGTCTTAATGGGATTGAATTGGACCAAATTTAATCGACCTTCCTCCGAAGCTATAGAAAGTTGTGCTTCAATTTCTGACACTAGTTTGTTCCGGCACTCGTTGACGTGTTCCCGAGAAATTCCGGTGCGGCCAGAGTATAAAGCATCGCCTGTACTGTCATCCGCATAACAATGAATGCTGCTCGATCGCAATATGTCATTAATATGCAGAAGAAACAGCGCAGGGGATAGCACACAACCTTGAGGAACACCAGCATTGACGAGTTTAAGGTCAGAGCATGCGCCATCAACAACGACCTTGATACTCCGATCCGTCAGAAAACTGGTGATCCATTTGCACAATTTCTCAGGAAGCCCATAGGATGGAAACTTGGAAAGACGTGCCTTGTGCCATACCCGATCGAAGGCCTTCGCTATGTCCAAACTAACTGCCAATGCCTCTCCCTTATTTTCGACTGCCTCCGCCCATCGATGTGTTAAGTAAACCAGAAGATCACCAGCTGAGCCTCCGCGACGGAAACGTACTGGCGGTCACTAATCAGCTGGTGCTCCTCTAGATACCTCAGAAGCTGGCAGTTAATAATGGACTCCATTATTTTGGAGAATAACGAAGTTATCGCTATAGGCCGATAGTTGGACGGGACCGATTGATCGCCTTTTTTAGGGATTGGGTGCACTAAAGCGGTCTTCCAAGTTATGGGCACGACGCCTTTTGAGTAGGAGAGCCGGAATAAACGCGTTAAAACGGATGCCAACTCTGGAGCACACATCCTGAGCACGATACGAGAGATGCCATTAGGCCCACTCGACTTATGGAAGTCCAAGGAAATGAGTGCTTTACGCACTGCAGTTTGCAAGAACTTTACCTCCGGCATGGAAGTGTCACACCGCGGGATGGTAGGTGGTGCATTTCCTTGATCGTCCAGAGTCGATTTAGCTGCAAAAAGTGAGCCTAAGAGATCAGCTTTCTCTTTAGCAGAATGGGCTGAAGAGCCATCATCTTTGTGCAAAGGTGGAAAAGAGGGCATACAGAAATTCCCTTGAACAGCTCTGGCTAGAGACCAGAACGCACGAGTTCTCGCAGGAAGGCGAACTAGCCTCCCGCCAATTCTGCCAATGTGCTCGGATTTTGCTTTAGCTATGGTTCTTTAAGAAGACCTAGAGGCATAATTGTACTCCTTTCTGAGTGTGCTGGCATTTACATCATGCGATGACGATGTCGCGGTCCAGGCATGGAAGGATTCCTGCTTTCGGCGTGAAGCCGTTTTGTATTGGCGACCAAACCATGGCTGAGACTTGCCACCAACGGGTATAGCAGAAAAGGGAATATAAAGTTCTATTCCCTGCGGCCCAACATAAGCGACGTAGTCAGCAACGATATCTGGATCTTCCAGCGAGAAGCACACACGCCTCCACGGGTAAGATGCAAAAACCACATCCCGTCCCAATCTGCTGACCTGTAGTGCCAAACGCGGCGGCAGCCTAAAGAACGAGGCCGTGATAAGCGCGTAATCGGCACGTTGCTCCGTACTAGGCAGTGGTCCTATGAACCAAGTGGAGCGTCTACAGAAACCTGATAACTGTTTGGGTGTGATGTCAGCAGGTCTAACAAGGAAGGAAGATGTTGGTCCTCTCCTGGAATACGCGTAGGTGAAGTAACCAGCTGTGTCATACCATACTCTAAAGCAAAATCGTGAACAGATCTCCCCGCACGATCGGTAGTACGTGAACCGAGCCGTTCAGCATGGTGGGCGTTAAAATCACCGATGATCACGATCTCTGCGGAGGGGATCTGCTGCAGCACGGAATCTGTTGCAATTTGGATGTGTTCTATGAGTCGGTCTGATTCGGCATTTCCGCTGTGAGACCTGTACAGGCACGTATAGATGCGGGGACGGTCGTCGCAGTCTACACGCAGCCAGAGAATGGATAGGTCCTTGCCTTCAAGGCTGCTGAGTGTCGAGAACAGATATCCTCTCTGACGTAAGCACAAATTTGAGCATTCATTTGTACCCCACAAATGAATGCTCAAATTTGTACCCCGGGTAGGAGAGATATGAAGTATCAGCCGGAGAAGATATCTGCGTCTCGGTTAAAAAGAACAAAGCCGGCTTAGCCGTCTCAAGATGGTGCTGGACGGCATTTAAATTCGAATGAAGACCCCTAATATTAGTAAAGACCACGTGGAGTGTGGTAGGGGATGCCTGATAATTTTTGTTCCGTTTGCCCCGAACAGCGAAGTGTGTGAGCGCAATGGGTTGGAGTGGTTAGTTGCTTTATTGAAATAACGTTTAACTAGTTCCTTCATGTGATGCATGACGTTTAGGAGCTCTAGGTCCTGTTGAAGATCTATGTTGCGCACGTACCACGGGCAACCGGTAGCAATGCGCACGAACTTATTTTGAATGACCTGTATATGGTGTAGATTGGAAGGAGTGACGTGAGTAAGCACGGAAAGTGTGTTAGTTCATTGATTCGATTTAGTCGGTTAGTTCTAGTGGAATATGTTGACGGTATTAATAGGGTTACTTATTGTATTTATATAGTGTATTGTGATCTATCAAACATTGGTGTGGTACATACATGGTTTTAATATAAGTGGTTTTCATTGCACAATACGAATTTTAAATTCGTAACAATCTATACATATAATAAAATCGTAGAAGTATCAAAACTGTACATTGAATATTTTTTAAAAGAATACTTGGGGCGTTATCTACAATCGATATCGAAGTCAAAAATATAGTTTTTAGATTTTTTGACTGTTTTTCTATATGTATGTTTCGGGTAAACTCGAAAAGTACTGCATGGATTTACTTCAAATTTTGCATGAATATTACTAACAGGTCGGGTCAACATATAGGCTACATATTATCACGCTATTACCTACGGGGGAGGAGCTGTGCGAGTAAACAAAGTCCACGCGGACGAAGTCGCAGGCAACAGCTAGTATTTTATAATTCTGTACCAGCCAGCCAGCGCCAGCTCCGCCGCGGGCACACACACCTGGCACGTGCCGGGGAACTGTGTGTAGTGTGTAGTGTGTACTCACTCGCTGGTGTCGTGCGCGGTGTCGTCGTCGTACTCGGCGGCGTCGTCCCGCAGCGCCAGCGCCAGCTCCGCCGCGGGCACACACACCTGGCACGTGCCGGGGAACTGTGTGTAGTGTGTAGTGTGTACTCACTCGCTGGTGTCGTGCGCGGTGTCGTCGTCGTACTCGGCGGCGTCGTCCCGCAGCGCCAGCGCCAGCTCCGCCGCGGGCACACACACCTGGCACGTGCCGGGGAACTGTGTGTAGTGTGTAGTGTGTACTCACTCGCTGGTGTCGTGCGCGGTGTCGTCGTCGTACTCGGCGGCGTCGTCCCGCAGCGCCAGCGCCAGCTCCGCCGCGGGCACACACACCTGGCACGTGCCGGGGAACTGTGTGTAGTGTGTAGTGTGTACTCACTCGCTGGTGTCGTGCGCGGTGTCGTCGTCGTACTCGGCGGCGTCGTCCCGCAGCGCCAGCGCCAGCTCCGCCGCGGGCACACACACCTGGCACGTGCCGGGGAACTGTGTGTAGTGTGTAGTGTGTACTCACTCGCTGGTGTCGTGCGCGGTGTCGTCGTCGTACTCGGCGGCGTCGTCCCGCAGCGCCAGCGCCAGCTCCGCCGCGGGCACACACACCTGGCACGTGCCGGGGAACTGTGTGTAGTGTGTAGTGTGTACTCACTCGCTGGTGTCGTGCGCGGTGTCGTCGTCGTACTCGGCGGCGTCGTCCCGCAGCGCCAGCGCCAGCTCCGCCGCGGGCACACACACCTGGCACGTGCCGGGGAACTGTGTGTAGTGTGTAGTGTGTACTCACTCGCTGGTGTCGTGCGCGGTGTCGTCGTCGTACTCGGCGGCGTCGTCCCGCAGCGCCAGCGCCAGCTCCGCCGCGGGCACACACACCTGGCACGTGCCGGGGAACTGTGTGTAGTGTGTAGTGTGTACTCACTCGCTGGTGTCGTGCGCGGTGTCGTCGTCGTACTCGGCGGCGTCGTCCCGCAGCGCCAGCGCCAGCTCCGCCGCGGGCACACACACCTGGCACGTGCCGGGGAACTGTGTGTAGTGTGTAGTGTGTACTCACTCGCTGGTGTCGTGCGCGGTGTCGTCGTCGTACTCGGCGGCGTCGTCCCGCAGCGCCAGCGCCAGCTCCGCCGCGGGCACACACACCTGGCACGTGCCGGGGAACTGTGTGTAGTGTGTAGTGTGTACTCACTCGCTGGTGTCGTGCGCGGTGTCGTCGTCGTACTCGGCGGCGTCGTCCCGCAGCGCCAGCGCCAGCTCCGCCGCGGGCACACACACCTGGCACGTGCTAGGGAACTGACGCCTGCGCTCTATCACTTTGCACCACGATGTATCCTACGACACACAAATATACATTTTTTTTTAATTTTTTTTATATTATATGATAGCAAACAAGCATATGAGTCTCCTGATGGAAAGAGTCAACCATCGCCTATAGACACCAAAGATGTTATTAGTGCGTTGCTATCTTGTGGCGAGGTCTAACGCCACATACCGTTGCAGAACTCTACCACCTAGTAGTCACGATGGCAGTGACGCGCATAGCCACTCAGGCGCCTTTTACGACCTGCCTGGCAGAACGGCAGTTGGCCTATTTTTCAAAGGAGCCCGGGACCAACACGGGGAAATGAATAATACATATTAATGAATTAATGGACTATTTCGGGATTAACCACAGACCACATGAATACTAATAGACACGCCATCGAGAAGGAAACGAGTTCCCGCGCATGTGAGCAAACGCTCCTATCACTGTCAAAAATGTCCATACATTTGTATGTATATTATATAATGAAAAAATAAAAATAAATCATGTTCTATTTTATCGTATCAAGTAGGATGGCAAGGTATAAAAATTACCCATGAAGTAATTTTATTTGATCGATAAGTAGTATAACTATATTTCTGTGTGTAAATGAAAGCTACCCTAATAAACCAAGGAACTGTCTTAAAAGGCGTATCCTTTTAATCCGAGGGATCAAACTATTCAGCTACGACTCGGTTATTGAGGTTTCTAGTTCAATTCCAGCAAGTTATAGATTTTTTTTCGGGGTTATCCTGCGTGCCTACGAGTCCAATAACATCTTTAGGATGGTGTTGGGACTACTGAGACACTGCAGCGCGATCTGGGATGTTTGCAAATGCACACGTGGACGACTTTTTTGCCATAAGGCAAAAAAAGTTGAGTCAATACTCCGCAGATTGCAAAGCATTTCCAATAGCATCCACAATATGATCGCATCACGTCTGGATTGTCCCTTAAACATTTCTTGCCAACTGTGACCATTGATTTTTTGAAATTATATTATTTATAATTAATCTCAAATGTAAATTTTAATATCTGACATCGTTATATTTATTCATAATTCTATTTTTTTTTTCTTGTCTTACCGAATTTTAAATTGAATTTTATATAATCTCATTTTTATAATATTTGTTAATTTTTAATTTAATTGACAGAAATTAATTAACTTAAGTTATTACGAACACAATATGGATGTATTATAATCTGAAATAAATTGTTTTTTTTTTTATAGTATAGGGGGCAAACGAGCAGGTGGTGCACCTGATGGTAAGTGATGACCGCCACCCATGAACATCTGCAATACCGGGGGTCTTGCAACTGCGTTGCCGGCCTTTTAAGAATGAATAAGCTCGTTTCTTGAAGGTCCCTAAGTCAATCTGTTCGGAAACACCCCCGGGGGTAATTGATTCCACAAAGAAGTAGTGCGAGCCAAAAAGTGTCGACAAAAGCGCACGGTTGTGGATTTCCAGACATTGAGGTGGTGAAGATGGAACTTTAAATTTTGACGCAATATCCGATGATGGAATTTAGCGGCAGGAATTAGTCCGAACAACTCGTCGGAACACTCCCCATGATAAATAAAGTAAAAGATGCAGAGCGAACCTACATCTCTGCGTAATGCCAAAGAGTCAAGCTGATTAGAAATAACCTGGTCATCGACGATTCGAACTATGAATGCAATCGAGAAGAAGAAGCTGGTACTGAGGAGCTGATTATTATTACTATTATCCTTGACAATCGAAATCTCGGTATTTGTTTTAAATTTAATCTTAAAAAAACTTCTCATAACTCGGATAAGTCTGGACAACTATAAGAGCCGATTATTGTAAGAAGCGAGTTATGTTCACTATCAAATCGGTAACATGCGTCGATGGAACAATCTCACCAACCGATACATCGTTGAGAATCGATACGTCTATTACCGTTCCCTTTGCTTCCTTTGCAGGGAATCGACGTGGTCATATCCATTATTAATTTTTATGTTATTTGCTATTTGAAATCAAATCAGTCTTATACTACTGTTACGTACTTTAGGTTCGTAATTGTAAGAAAACACTATTTATATTAAATCCGTGTATTTACAATACAAATACACAAGACAACACAACGTAATACTCAAATACTCCAACACTAGTCACTCACTTTACTATCACTAAACTTAACCGACTACACAATAATACACTTCTCGTTTCGCACGGGTCGCTTCAAGTATCGCTTTCGATCGCTTTATAAAAACTGCCCTGTATTTGTCAACACATCTCTATTTATACCCAGGGTAAAGTTCTACCCGAATCCAGAAAAATCTAAATTTATTTGCGTAAACACTAACAATAATTGTAATCAACTTATGATAAACCAGTTATGATTCCATAAGTCCTAGTACACGCTATTTTGAACCTTATGAACCTTTTGAACCTTCTACCACAAAGTTCATTATGGTATACCTATTCCGATACCGGCCAACTATTTGTTTATTAATAGGAGTAGCTATCTCTTTCTTTTATTTTTAGATCCCTCCAGCGTTCCAACTCTTCACGTTTCTAGATTATTCGTAACACTACTATTTTGGTAGATGGGACATAAATTGCAAGCGTCATATTTTTATTCTAAATGACGCAATGTTAAATCTAATCATTTCTTGCCAGTAAGATTAACACTTGGATCATTTTTTCTACAACTTCAGTGTAACACAATTGGGATAAGAAATTAAGAGATACCCAGTTGGAGCAGAGTTCCTTCCGCTATATCTAAGACTGTGACGTCACTACAAACGCGCAATAATTTCATGCAAAAATGTTTTCATTTTTTTTTATAATAACAAACAAGCAGATGACTTTCCTGATGAAAAAAGAAACCATCGCCTTTAGACATCAAAATGTTGATGGTACGTTGCTATCTATGTAGCGCGATAAAAATGCCATGTTGAGTGCAATGCCGACGTGACTATTTTTATTCATAAAAAAATTATTTAAATGTCAATATTGTAAAATATTTTTTAATATTTTTTAAACTGACAACAAACTGAATCGATTGAAAAAAATTGTAATTTCCTAGGTGATTGAAACGTGTCTCAAAAATCACTGCAAAAAGATTTAAATTTTCGGTGTCGTTTTTTTATTGTTAGACATTTTTCGGTTCAGTCACTGAGTGCTCAAACGATAGTGTGTAATAAATAACATCGTTCCAATAAAGCAAAGAATATTAATTGCAGCACATACGCGGATACAACATGAGTTGATAAAGTTGCTAATAAAATGCCCACATGTTGGACCTACCATCATAAGGTAATACACACATACTATGTTATAAAATCTATATTAATATTATAAATGCGAAAGTTCGCATGTTTGGATGGATGTTTGTTACTTAATCACACCTAAACTACTGAACGGATTTGAATGAAATTTGGCACATAGTACATGATGACCCGGAATAGTATGTAGGCTACATTTTATTTCGGAAAAATGAGTTGTTCCCATTGATTCACCAAAAAATGTTAACAATGCAGTAGGCTGCACGCTGCAGCTATTCCGACATAAAAAAAAGTATCTTCACGCCCGTATCCTCAAAGAGAAGGTAGAGGTACAAACTAGTCAAACATTTGTTGGTTATTGAAGATTTTTACACCATATTAGTCTATAACAAGGACCCCTGAAAACTATAGTACTTGCCTTCCTGCTTGGCAGATCATAAAAGCACAAGAAGTTAGTCATGTCATTTCTTCAGGTTCTGCAGAATTATGTAACGGCTTGCCTAGATATGGTAATTTTTTCAGTATGTATGTGTATGTGCGACTTTAGCCGAATAGTTTGCAAAATTCAGCCGAATGCCGAATACTAAATAATAACTAAATATTTGTGGCATTTCTATTGGAAAACTTACATTCACAAATTCACAAAGAAACTGGTACAGCAGTATATGTATGTAGGTACATTGTACACAATAACTTAAATATTTACAAAAGTGCACTGAATATTACAATTGTTGCTTTTATATTTCCTACCTTTTCCAAATTAAGTGATTTTTCCAGTGATTTCTCAATACTCTGTGGCTCCTCAATTTCTTCCGTCTCAATTATTTCCTCGGGTCGCAACAGTTTAATTTGCATCTCATGCGCTGTGGGGTTGGTCAATTTGATAAGTAGCTCGGAAGTGACTCCGGGTTTGATGGTTTCGTAGGAGATTATTTTTACTTCCGGCACATGATAGCTGTGGAACAATAAATATAGCAATAATTGAGGTGGCCCCTGTCATGTTCAGGTTAGGTGGGTAAGGTAGCTGGTAAATCTTATATATGTGGTACTTGCCACATGGATATCAACAACTCATTTACACCAACATAATACAATAAAATAAATCTTTACCTAAGACAAAATATAAACCACATAACAACTTCAACACAATATGTAAGCTACACAACAGGGTCTTATCAATATAAAAGCAATCTCTTCTAGACCACATTATAATATATAGAATAATAATAAACTTAATAGTCTTTATGCTTTTAAAATAAACAAAAACAATATTACTTATTTAATGGCTGCTTTTAATATCTAACTGTAACATCAATATGCTGACACATGGATTTAGCTTTCTATATTATATACAGGGTTACTTTTGAGGGTACGGCCAAATTTTAAAGTTAGGAACTAAATATTAAATGGAAAGTGTGTTTTAATTATTAATATAAAATTATTACAAGATACTATAAAAATATTCGTTAAAAATAACCTATTAAATTCAATAATTGGATGCACTGAGACTTGGGAATGAACTTGGTAATGCTGGCAGTGTGTCATTTTACACTTGGCTATAATTACGATAGTAACTATTATGTAATCTGTCGTTCTAAGTACATTGTTTCCGATCATTTTTAATTTGGTTGAAGACACTAAAATATTTTAGTTCGAATTTTGCGTAATTGAAATTATGTGCATGAGTTTTGTTTAAGATAAAAATGAAATTTTGAATATTTTTTATAATAATCGAACATATTATCGATTCTGAACAGCTTCTGAAAATTTGTCTTGACCTTTAAAAGTAATCTGTATATTTATAGAATCCTAAGATTATAGACTTTCCGGTTCCGGTGCTTTGGTGTAAAATACGCGTTTATGTGAGCTCTTCGCAAATAATTCGAAAATAAATAAAATACGAAGTGATTAGTGATATAAAAGTGAAAAACGTGAATGTTAAAGTGAACACTGTTTGAAAATATAAAAAAACCATCCAATTAAAAGTGACCAAGCAGTGAAAATCGGTAATAATTAACATCGTAAAACAGTTAAAACGCTACAACAAACATTTCTTCTTCTTCTTCTTTATACGAATGGCAATTATCAGAGAATTCTGCCAGTGTCGAGTAAACTTAGGAAGTCACACGTGTTAACCATTCTAGAAATGGAATTAAGGAGGCTTCTTTTTGGATCGTAGGCTTCTTCAACTAAGAAGAAGCCTACTAATTCCAAACATTTAAAATAAGACATAAACAGTTGACACTGTCATTTGACAGGTGACCACAGACAACAAAAAGTGATAATACCAACCTAAGTTGCATAAAGCTGACTATACACGATACTGCTGGTGGAACATTATTGCCCAAAGGCACATTCCATTTTAAGTGCATAAATTTAAATACATTTCTTTGCTCCTCCTGCCAGATCATGAGTGCTCAATTATCAGGCGAAATGTTATTACTTTTAAATAAGATGAAAGAAGAACTAAATATACAGACAAAACAAATCACAGAAAATGTTATAACAACAGTACTAATGGTGGTGGATGAGAAGATACAGCCAATAATAGCAGAAAATGAGAAACTTTCACGTGGAGTCGAAATACTAAATAAGAAGCTCCAGACTTTAGACATAATCGCTAGGAAAAACAACATCATTCTACATGGAATCGTGGAACCTAGCACCGAAAGATACGACGATTTAAGCGCTTTGGTAATAAAAACAATTACAGATTTAAATGTGCCACTCGAAAACAGCGAAATAAATAAATTACAACGCCTTGGTAAAAAAGAGGAAGGTGGGAAAATAAGACCTATTCTGCTTACATTAACAACTTTGCAGAAAAAAATTCAAATCCTTAGAAATAAGAGGAAAATGAAAGAAACCACCTACATTACCAATGACTATTCTAAAGAAACCATGGAGAAACGCAAAGCAAGGGATGAGCGGGACCACACGTTTTTGTAAGGCTTGCATTAATTTTATAAAAGCAAGACTTATAAATAATAAAATAAATGCTGGAAATGGAAATTAACATAACTTTGGAATAAATGTAACAAATTTTATCTCTTTTTTGTCTTTTTTTCTCAAATTTTATCTCAAAAAATTAGATCTCTTTTTTGTTGTGTCTGTTTCTGTCTGAGTGCTCAATTATCAGGCGAAATGTTATTACTTTTAAATAATGTAACAGACTTCATCTATCCCTTAAGAGGTTTAGTGTAATAAAAGAAAATAATAAGAATCTATACTATTTTTTTTTTTGTTAAAAATATGTCTGAATTATGTTTAATAAATAATATCAATGGAATTAAAGACGAAAATAAATAAAAAAAACTAATTCTCAATAATATATAAGACCTAAGATATAAACATATAAAACCTTAAAAAGAGAATGACAGGAAGGAAAATTGGAGGATAGAAAAAAATAATGAGAGGATGGAAAAGAATGGAAAAATGGAGAGAAAACGGGGGATTTGTTTTAAAGTTCTGGACGTTATAAAAGGGATTCTTCGTTTGAGACAATAATATAGATATATCAGGGATATTCCGGAGTGTAAATAATAATATAAATACTCTTAATGTGAGAAAAGGGATTGGTAAAAAAATTTATTGATCAAAAACCGTGAGTATGTAGAATAGAGATTTATTCAGGGATTACGTATGTACTTATGCAACTTCGTATTTGATATGGTAGTCGTTGAGTTTATTTAAATCTAGCAGTATTGGTAGAATGTAGTTTTATTAGAAGGTAAATCTTTTGAATGTTGAATATACAATTCTAATAAACATATTACCGATAAATATGTGATTAGGTTTACAAGAATGAATTTGTGCAAAATGTTGTGTAAAGGTGGATCGATCCTTGACTGAGTGAAGAATGTTTGTTGTATGAAGAAAGGAAATTATTTATTTTAAGGAATAGCTGTTGAAAAGATGTTTTTAAATGTTCTTTTCTTTCCATAAAAATGTGAGCAATGGTTGTGGAGCAATTGCTGTCTTACAATTTTGCAGCAGGGCTGCTAATCAAGACGCAGGATAAATCGGAATTCTAAACAACACAGGTGATGTAGTTTTCCAATTTAAATTAAATTAAGTTTGTATAACAATACAAGACTACAATTTAAGTTTGTATAACTATACAAGACTAAGTAATGGCTTTACTTTATCAAATTTCAGTGCTTGACGGATAACAGTTTATTAATTAATTAGGAAATGGATTAATGGACTTAATTATATGTTTATAGATTTTCATCATCGGTATTTAAAGGAAACCCATTGCCTTTAGACACTATTATTATTATACCTATACCTTGCAAGTGACTAAGATTGCTATGTTTGTTAATTTTCATATAATATAAAGAAAAGGCTTTATATTATCAAATTTCAGGACATGTTGGCAAGACAGTTTATTATTTAACTAGGAAATAGAAATAAATGACTTAATTACTTTATATTATACCTTTATCGTCGGCATTTGGAGGAATCCCGTTGTCACTAGACACTTATTATTGCATCTATACCTTACAATTGGCTAATATTGCTATGTTTGTTTATTTTTCACAGGAATAAGTAATGGCTTTGCATTATCAAATGCCAAAAGCATGTTGGCTAAATAGCTTATTAACTAACAAGGAATAGATTTATGTGCTTTAATTGTTTATACTATACTTTTACCATATGCATTGGAACTATCATTATTGCATCTTTACCTTACAAATGGCCGATATTGCTATGTTTGTTTATTTTCATAGGAGTAAGAAATGGCTTTGCATTACCAAATTCAAAGGCATGTTGGCTAAACAGCTTATTAATTAGGAATAGATTTAAGTGCTTTAACTACCTTATACTACACTTTCATCATCGTCATTTGGAGGAATTCCATTGTTATTAGTTACTAATACTACTGCTCCTGAATTAATATTATCAACTAGTTTCAACGTACAATTCGCAACATTATAGAAGCGAATCCCGCTGGATCACTAGATTTTCCCGGGATAATAAATAGCCTATGTGCTAATCTAAGTCATCAACTATCTGTGTGTAAAATTTCATTCAAATCCGTTTCGTAATTTTGCGTGCGTTTTTGTATTTTAAAAGCTACTAACTAGTGATAGCTACCACATATCTTTGTAGATGAGACCCGGCTAAGGAAGTTCTTAGAATAATTTCCATAGTACAGTTGATCTTGCTTGTTATTTAAACTTTAGGGATCGAGAGCTGATTCCTTTGGAGTCTTCGAGGCCGCGTGGGGGTGACTTCTTAGCTGTCGTCGGAGCTGAATGCAGAGTTACTGTAGGTTTGTTGCAGAGTTGGAGGTATGGCAAATACGATTTTAATTTCTGCATTGTTATAATTTTGGGCAGTTATAATTATTAATGAAGGAACAATTAGGTGATAGGATAGGGCGTGTAGATATTAGGTGGAAGAACTGATGCTTTAACATATTGAGGAATTTAAGGAATACTTTGTTTATTATTGACTTTCAATTAAAACTAGGTGATTCAAGCTTAGGAAATATTTATTATAGAAACTTTCTCTAGTTAAAATTATTACTTGAATTAATGCTTCAAATTGGATTAGGAGGAAATAGGAACTTTTAGGAATTGAAGGCAGAAGGTTTGTTACTGTAGGAATAATATATTACAACCAATAAGTGGGGACATAAATCTACACAAAATTCACACGAAAACCTACCTTAATATGAATTATTAAAATTATGAAATGTTAATACGAAATATTATATCCTATTATAAAACTAAATATTAGCTAATACGTAAATTGATTGCATAGGCCAGTCTCTTAAAATCAAATCTTCATAAAACATTATTTTATTTACAATCAAATTTAAAACCGAGTACAAATATTAAACGAGATAATCACAAACTAATACAAATTACTCTCTTCGTGTCTAACAAAGGAATAATTAATATAAACTGAATTGTTGAATTAAATTTGGAGCGAAAATCTTAAATGACTTTAATAAAGCTTCAGGGAGTTAGAGTGCAAGAGAGGAATGAATGAACTTTATTCCAAACGTATTATGTTTATTTAACCATATTTTGTATAAATTATTTATTTAATTTAATTATTTATTTATTTATTTTATTCTTATTTTATATTATTTATATAGGGATTTAGGAGAATAGGAATTATAATATTAAACTTCTTCATCAAATTAATTCTTTTGGATAATTGAAATATTATTGTTTATAGTGACAGTGCATAACAGATCTTTTAGTAAGATAGGAAGTTTACTAAATAAATCTGAAATTAAGGTTAATTACTAATTTTGGATTTGATATTTTTACCTTTTACCTTGGTAAATAGATCATGTCATCTTCATCTCACGGGAATATCGACTTTACGAAGGCAACAAGTTGTGCTGGGTGTATCTATATAAAGACATACATGTAATGTTGTCATTATGGTCATCTTCTCTTCACCAGTGCAGACACACGGTTCATATGCCCCTCTGTCGTGAGCAAGGTGTTTGGGGCGATAACCCAGATAAACACCCAACTATACCGCCAAGCAAAGTTGATCCATTTTCATATCTAATCATCTCAGACATGAACTATTTTACAGAACTAGAGTTATTTGTCTAAATTGTTTATCTGTATATATTCATGTATTAACCTGGATTCCATGATTGAATCTCTACATCATAAGGATTGTACAAATGAACTTTACTTATGATTATTCGGGTGGCTAGACGTTTCATAATACTGTTCACTTAAAGCAACAATAGATCTAATAAGCGTTGATTTCTAAAAGTTCAGACCTTATTAAATTCTGAAATTTGATTAAATAGAAATTGAAATAAGTGTAATAGAACTCTAATAGTCAGGAGAAGATATAAATAACTTAGTTTCATTGGAAAACGAGTATAAGACGAATTGTTTGGATTCTAAGATGTGTATGATTGAGTATTCAATTACAATATTAAAGAGTTCAAAGATCTTACTAAATTTCATCTATAACTTCAAATTCGATTAATAAGTAATATTTCATTGCTTGTGGTGACTATAAATTATTAGGGTTATAGGAGGAAATTTGACTATAATATCTTTAGAACAAAGGTTAATTTCTCGTTCAGTAATAATTTATTTTAATTATTTGGCTTTTTGATTGGACCATACCTTCGTCACAAGGTAGTGTCGGCTTTGCGAAGGCATCAGGGTTGTATGCATGTCGCATGCATTGTGTATATCTATATAAAGACACACATGTAATGTTGTCGTTATGGTTATCTCCTCGTTACCAGTGCGTGGTATTCGGATAAGGCCTACCGCAAACAGTGTATTCAGAGGGTTAACCCAGATAAACACCAACTATCTATCGCCTAGCAAAGTTGATCTATTTACATAACCAATCAAATCTTCAACCAGGTATGAGCTACATCACAGAGCTGGATATATTAAATTGCTTGTTTTAATGTATTTTTATACATTAACCTGAGTTCATTTGACTTTCGTCATAAGGATTATCTTAATTGATTTTACTTATGAAATTTTTATGATTTGGACTGTTTGAAGTTCATTGCGAGCAATGATTACTTTTAAATATGTTTATTTATCGCGTACCGGTTAATAATGTTTCGGTATTGTGATTGAAGACAACATATTATCAAGTCAATGCTTAATTGTATACTTGAGGAACATATTTATTATTTGGCCTTTTGACTGTGCTCAATATTAATGATGCACCTTTGTCATGCCAATATTTATTTATTATTTTGTTACTGTTTGTTACTAAAATAACAGCAGTATATATATTTTTATCAACATTTACTTACTTCAAGTCAATGCTTAATTGTATACTTGAGAAACATATTCATTGTTGGGCCTTTTGACTGTGCTCAATACAAATGATGCACCTTTGTCATGCCAATATTTATTTATTAATTTGTTACTGTTTGTTACTAAAATAACAACAGTATATACTTTATCAACATTTATGTACTCCAAGTCAATGCTATCTCAAACTTGAGTATTTTATATATTATTTTAATTATTTTACTTCGATCAAGTCAATGCTTAATCGTATACTTGAGAATTATATTCATTGTTTGGCCTTTTGACTGTGCTCAATACAAATGATGCACCTTTGTCATGCCAATATTTATTTATTATTTTGTTACTGTTTGTTACTAGAATAACAACAGTATATATTTTTATCAACATTTATTTACTTCAAGTCAATGCTTGATTGTATACTTGAGAAACATATTTATTATTTGGCCTTTTGGCTGTGCTCAATACAAATGATGCACCTTTGTCATGCCAATATTTATTTATTATTTTATTAAACTGTTTGTTACAAAAATAGCAACAGTATATATTTTTATCAACATTTGCTTACTTCAAGTCAATGCTTAATTGTATACTTGAGGAATATATTTATTATTTGGCCTTTTGGCTGTACTCAATATTAATGATGCACCTTGGTCATGCCTATACTCATCAACTTCCAAACAATGTATTCACAAGTTTGGACATAAAACTATATGGCTATCACTTTGTGACCCCACAATAGTAATGCCTACCTGCCATTAACTTGGCTCTTCATAATATATTGATTTTCTCTTTGAGATTAAGGACTTTAGTTCCTTTTAGTTTCAATATATTTCTGGGGAATACGCTAGGATGGCCTTCAGCCGGCATGGTATTCACACATGTGAGGCGAGGCGGCGCCTCTTACATATCCCACAATAATAAAATTGCGGCACTAAAGTGCTCTACAACTCCCAACCTAAATATTACAATAATTTTGTCCATATATTCCATACTACCATACTTCTTTCCTTTAGATGAAGTCAATGTAATTATTAATATCATCATATCGCTCTCTTAAGCTATATATTTTATTATGTATTTTATGTATATATTTAATATATTATTCCCTTCCTTAAAGTCAAATATCTTTATTAAGTATTTATGTATTTATGTATTTATGTAATATATTACTCCCTCTCTTATGCCAAATATCTTCAATATATTAAATTTTAGTCCTTTAAATCAATTTATAGTATACATTTCCTGATAAAGTATGGTTGTTTATAAGAGATGAAGTGTACCTTTGAAAAGAATGAATGGGGAAACTATATAACACAAATAGGTCCTCAATTTAACACTAGATGAATCATTTGGCCAGATAATATGATTATAATTCTGTTGACTCCTTTATAAACGAAATATAACAGACAATTTTGTTATATTAAAAATGTGAGTTTAGAGGGTCTTCGGGAGAGTTTGTTACAATTTGGTGCCGCGACGCAGGACATGATTTTGAACACAGTTAATCAGATTACAAGAAAAGTATTTCTGAAATTAAAAATTATCTGTGACTTATATGACAAAACATAGGTTTTGTCACAATTTGGAGCCGTGACGTGTGACAAAGGTCTTCAAACATTTCATCTCGATAAACATTTAAGCTAGACAAACATATTTTTGAGCAGAGACCTTAAATTTATGAACAACTTGGTATTGGTTGCTAGAGTGAAAGGGTAGAATGATTGAGTTCATAATAGAAAATATTATGTTGTAGTAATATTAAAATAAATTCTAAATTAGATATTTTGATTCATGGTAAAACATGACAAAAGATAAATATTTACTAAAATGAGTTAATCGAGAACGACCTTAAAGTACAATAAACATAATTTTAATCTAGACATAAATCAAAATCAACTAGTAATTACCGTATCTTCATCCAAATGACTAAAAATCAATACTTCCTTTTTCTCTGTCGGGTAAGTAGCCTATATCAACTTTTGTTGACTCTTTTATGGATAGAGTAGCTTCTAATGGTTAAAGTGTTTTAGTTCAGTCCAGTGGTTAGGAGTCTATTCATTACAAAAATATAATAAAAAAAAAAAACATAAAATAATAATAAAATTCCGAATAGTATTACATATTCTCAATAAAAAGGATAATTAAACTTTAGCATAATACTTATAAAAATTATAAATAAACTACAATGATTATACATAGATTAAGACCCTTAAAATTATACTCTATCGAATTAAATTTAAGAATTACTAAGTTTTAGTTCTAACAATCTTGAAATTTTATTCAATCTAATTTGTTATACACGAATAATTAGTAGTAACTTATTTAATAACTAGCTGTTGCCAGCGACTTCCTCCGCGTGGACTTCGTTTACTCCGCACAGCACCCAGCCGCTAGGTGATAGCGTGATAATATATAGCCTATATATTGACCCGACCTGTTAGTAATATTCATGCAAAATTTGAAGTAATTCATGCAGTACTTTTTGAGTTTACCCCGGACATACATACATACATACATACAGACAAACAGATAAACAGACAAACAGACAAAAATTCTAAAACTATAGTTTTAGCTTGATTTCGATTGTAGATCACGCCCCAAGTATTTAAAAAAAAAAAAAAAATATTCAATGTACAGTTTTACTTTCCTACGATTTTATTATATGTATAGATTTAGTTTGCGTGATCCAAAATCAATACCTCTTTTATTTAGTTGAGTGAAGGAAACCTACAATAGTGTTATAACGAAATTAAGCGATAAGTAATTCACAACAGTTTATTGCACATTGATTCAAGTGTTGTACTTACATAGTTATAAAAATTCACCTACAAGTATATTAACATGTAGCTAAAGTAAGGTATATAGTTTTCATATAAACTTTGTCTCTTATTTGGTTTTATCTAAAGGGTTTATCCCTTATAGGGAAGATAAAACAGATATTCATATATGTACCCGGGCCAAATTTCATCAAAATCGGATTAGGCGTTTAGATGTAAAAGGGTAACAGATAGACTTCGCTTTTATATCTATGTTGATCCTGAGTGTTCATATATACCTAGAACAAATTTCATCAAAATCGGTTCAGGGATTTAGTCGTGAAAATGTAACAGATAGACAGACTTCCGCTTTTATAATATTAGTATGGGAGTATGTACTTGTTCATTCGAAGACTTTAAATTATTACTATATAGAGTTGCATCATAATCGACACAGCGGATTGGCCGTGACAGCGTTTAATACAGATATAGTTATTTTAGAATTTATATATATTGTTATGGATTATTTTCATGTGGATTTATGTTTTATAAAATTAAATTAAGATATAAAAGTATGCGAGATAAATTATTTTTGTTTTAAAAAACGAGCTAATCCTTTTAAATTTTATTCATAATATTAAAAAATATGTAGTTTTGCTATTAGGTTTCGGGTTGTTAAAACATATTATTGCGGTAATATATACATATATATAAAACCTTAATGGTGAGACCTAAATTCAATTTTAATGACGTTATGTTTATAAATATTATTTGAAGCATACGTCAGAAACTTGAACTTTATAAATCTGTCAAAATCAGCAGTTATGTTTTTTGTCATTTACGTAAATAATAAATTTAAAATAGAAATTTAAATTGAATATAAATAAGAAGAAATACTGATATTAAATAAAATTAAAATAGGTAAATTAAATCTCTTTATTTTGTTTGAAGTAGGGTTACAAGGTTTACTATCTAATGTTAGTGTACAAATCTATTTGCTACAAATAGTATACGGGATCTTTAGTTTTGAACATTTTAAATATATATAAAATTAAATATTTTAAATTTATTTAATGATTATTTAAATGAAATGAATTGAATTGAACAATGTTGTTGAATCATATTACATAGTATAACTGTAAAATATATAAACATTTACTTTTAAAGTGATTACTTTTTTCTTAAAATGAAATTTCAAAGTATCTTCACGCCGTATCCCCAGAGCGGTAGGCAGAGGTGCAACTAAATGATTTGTTAATTATAAATTAAAATGTAATAATATAAGGACAATAATCTGAATTTTAATACTCTTTATCAGTGTATTTGATAAAATTTTAAAATAGATAGCTAGGTACATTTAAATGCGGTTATTTACTACTTCTAAAGATGAATGCAATTATTAAATAATTTGGGAATTTCGGAATTCTTATAAAAAAAAAGTTTATTTAATACTTATGTAAGTAAATGAGAATCATTATTACACATTATTTTTCGATCTGTAGGGAGAGGTGCACTTATAAAAAACATTTTCGCAACTAACGGTTGTAACATATCATACCATTTTTATTATGAATAAATGTGGTTACAATAATTTAGAAATTCAAGGGTAATTTAATTCAAGAGCTGTTATTGATAATAGAGAACAATGTTTAATGTAAAATTTTCTAAATACTTAATCATTCGTAATTACATAATATCATACCTAAAATATAAATATCAATTTAATCGAAACCCTTCTAAAAATAAACTATACCAAATAAACAAATAATAAAGAATTTCCTAGACTGATTATCAATTAACCTAATGCTAATAAATAAGGATATTCAAGCTATTCAAAGCATTTATCATATTTTTAAATAGAGGCATTCAATTAAATTAATTATATACACAAACTTAATAAAGTAAACCATACCTTAGTTATCAAAAATGTTTGCAAAATTATAGTATACCTACAAAGCTAAAGGAACTTAAGAGATAGTTGTAGAAGTTTTGGGATGTAACTAAAATTACTGATAAGATGCATAATTTGAGAATAAATTAAGATTTGATAGTTCAATTTTGTTCAATTTTCATCATTTGCATTAGGGAGAATATTTCAACGAATTTAATATATAGAAAGGATTAAATATATTACTTTATATTTAAATACTATAGAACTTTAAATATTTTTACTAAAGTTAGCCGACTAAATATAGGAAATTTTAGAATTTTCGGAGGTTAATTTTTTTTATTAAAGTGATTTAACTGTTCTTTTATGTCGATTACGTAAGGAAAATAGGATTGATATTAGGAAACACAAATGATTTGATAAAATAAAATAAATTTTATAAATATTATTACACAACACCAGATTAACTAGAGCTTATCATTTATATACCGATAGTTAAGGAGTAGGATTAGTTAGGGTTATACTATTACAATTATAGATAGAGAAGGAAAGTAATAGGTAGTGTAGAAATTTTAAAATAGTTTGGCTTAGGCTGACAGAAACTAAATAGGGATTTTGAGAAGTAAATTTATAGTTGGAAAAAAAAAAATTATTTAACTTAAGTGGGGGCAAGAATTAATCACTAACTCTTTAATTTTTTATATTTCTTGGTTTAAAAAGGGGTTATGTCGTAGATTGTGGGTCGTCGGATATTACATTTAAAACAGTTGTTACTCCAACAAGAATATTTAGGATAAAAACATTTGCGTAGGTATAGTTA
Organism: Apodemia mormo; assembly: GCA_036924255.1. Taxonomy (NCBI): domain Eukaryota; kingdom Metazoa; phylum Arthropoda; class Insecta; order Lepidoptera; family Riodinidae; genus Apodemia; species Apodemia mormo. Next base: position 41,520,480 of record JAUPFN010000009.1, on the reverse strand, counting down.
GACAATTGTATATATGTATGTGAAAGTATATAGGTGTAGGTATATATAGGAGCAGATAGGATTATTTTATGATATAAGGGTTTTAAAGAAAGTAAATATTAACTAAAATTTAAAATATTACTCTCATTGAATAAATAAAAAATACTAAAATAAAAAATTAAAAAACTTCCAATGACGTGTCACCGTTTGTATTTTTCATGATAAACGGGTATATACTTATGTACGTCGCGCTGTAGGAAACTCAGTTTCCATGTCTTGAAATTGGGGCTGCTGACTGTTTCATATTAGTGTTTGAAATTGTGAATAGGCCAAGTTCAGAAAGGGGTTAGTCTTTGCTTCGCTTTGGCACAAAGAGATGCGCGAATGCAGCACTATAGGGGATCAGGGTTATTCTTCCGTATTTGAGCAATCGCCCTGATAACTACGCAACACAGTCAATCAAAATAAAGGTTGTGCCTGAACAAATAGTCCTTAGTGTGAGTTGTTGTGCAGGACTAGCTAAATATTAAGGAATTAGAATATTTATTAGGGACGGATGATATTTGATATACGAATAGATAACATAATAATAAAGCGAATGTTCCAAATTCAGACTATTTGAAAAAAAAAAAAAGATAAGATTTTAACTTACGACTCCTGCTTCGCGAATTTAAATAAATTTATAAAAATGTCATAACGATAAAACCAAGGTCTTTCAATTTTCTTTTAACAATTATTTATTAATTAAATCACAGAGATTATGAGATAGGGGATTAGTTTATATTTCGGGTTTTGTTTTAATTAATTTAGTTTAAAGAAAAACTTATTATTATCGCAGTTAAGAGAGTAGGGTGACCGCATTTTCCTTTCTTTCTTAGAAAGTTGGATTAGTGATAAATTTTATTATAACATGATCGTTGGCAAATCATTTATAATAAAATTTAGGGGGCAATTGTAACAGACTTCATCTATCCCTTAAGAGGTTTAGTGTAATAAAAGAAAATAATAAGAATCTATACTATTTTTTTTTTGTTAAAAATATGTCTGAATTATGTTTAATAAATAATATCAATGGAATTAAAGACGAAAATAAATAAAGAAAACTAATTCTCAATAATATATAAGACCTAAGATATAAACATATAAAACCTTAAAAAGAGAATGACAGGAAGGAAAATTGGAGGATAGAAAAAAATAATGAGAGGATGGAAAAGAATGGAAAAATGGAGAGAAAACGGGGGATTTGTTTTAAAGTTCTGGACGTTATAAAAGGGATTCTTCGTTTGAGACAATAATATAGATATATCAGGGATATTCCGGAGTGTAAATAATAATATAAATACTCTTAATGTGAGAAAAGGGATTGGTAAAAAAATTTATTGATCAAAAACCGTGAGTATGTAGAATAGAGATTTATTCAGGGATTACGTATGTACTTATGCAACTTCGTATTTGATATGGTAGTCGTTGAGTTTATTTAAATCTAGCAGTATTGGTAGAATGTAGTTTTATTAGAAGGTAAATCTTTTGAATGTTGAATATACAATTCTAATAAACATATTACCGATAAATATGTGATTAGGTTTACAAGAATGAATTTGTGCAAAATGTTGTGTAAAGGTGGATCGATCCTTGACTGAGTGAAGAATGTTTGTTGTATGAAGAAAGGAAATTATTTATTTTAAGGAATAGCTGTTGAAAAGATGTTTTTAAATGTTCTTTTCTTTCCATAAAAATGTGAGCAATGGTTGTGGAGCAATTGCTGTCTTACAATTTTGCAGCAGGGCTGCTAATCAAGACGCAGGATAAATCGGAATTCTAAACAACACAGGTGATGTAGTTTTCCAATTTAAATTAAATTAAGTTTGTATAACAATACAAGACTACAATTTAAGTTTGTATAACTATACAAGACTAAGTAATGGCTTTACTTTATCAAATTTCAGTGCTTGACGGATAACAGTTTATTAATTAATTAGGAAATGGATTAATGGACTTAATTATATGTTTATAGATTTTCATCATCGGTATTTAAAGGAAACCCATTGCCTTTAGACACTATTATTATTATACCTATACCTTGCAAGTGACTAAGATTGCTATGTTTGTTAATTTTCATATAATATAAAGAAAAGGCTTTATATTATCAAATTTCAGGACATGTTGGCAAGACAGTTTATTATTTAACTAGGAAATAGAAATAAATGACTTAATTACTTTATATTATACCTTTATCGTCGGCATTTGGAGGAATCCCGTTGTCACTAGACACTTATTATTGCATCTATACCTTACAATTGGCTAATATTGCTATGTTTGTTTATTTTTCACAGGAATAAGTAATGGCTTTGCATTATCAAATGCCAAAAGCATGTTGGCTAAATAGCTTATTAACTAACAAGGAATAGATTTATGTGCTTTAATTGTTTATACTATACTTTTACCATATGCATTGGAACTATCATTATTGCATCTTTACCTTACAAATGGCCGATATTGCTATGTTTGTTTATTTTCATAGGAGTAAGAAATGGCTTTGCATTACCAAATTCAAAGGCATGTTGGCTAAACAGCTTATTAATTAGGAATAGATTTAAGTGCTTTAACTACCTTATACTACACTTTCATCATCGTCATTTGGAGGAATTCCATTGTTATTAGTTACTAATACTACTGCTCCTGAATTAATATTATCAACTAGTTTCAACGTACAATTCGCAACATTATAGAAGCGAATCCCGCTGGATCACTAGATTTTCCCGGGATAATAAATAGCCTATGTGCTAATCTAAGTCATCAACTATCTGTGTGTAAAATTTCATTCAAATCCGTTTCGTAATTTTGCGTGCGTTTTTGTATTTTAAAAGCTACTAACTAGTGATAGCTACCACATATCTTTGTAGATGAGACCCGGCTAAGGAAGTTCTTAGAATAATTTCCATAGTACAGTTGATCTTGCTTGTTATTTAAACTTTAGGGATCGAGAGCTGATTCCTTTGGAGTCTTCGAGGCCGCGTGGGGGTGACTTCTTAGCTGTCGTCGGAGCTGAATGCAGAGTTACTGTAGGTTTGTTGCAGAGTTGGAGGTATGGCAAATACGATTTTAATTTCTGCATTGTTATAATTTTGGGCAGTTATAATTATTAATGAAGGAACAATTAGGTGATAGGATAGGGCGTGTAGATATTAGGTGGAAGAACTGATGCTTTAACATATTGAGGAATTTAAGGAATACTTTGTTTATTATTGACTTTCAATTAAAACTAGGTGATTCAAGCTTAGGAAATATTTATTATAGAAACTTTCTCTAGTTAAAATTATTACTTGAATTAATGCTTCAAATTGGATTAGGAGGAAATAGGAACTTTTAGGAATTGAAGGCAGAAGGTTTGTTACTGTAGGAATAATATATTACAACCAATAAGTGGGGACATAAATCTACACAAAATTCACACGAAAACCTACCTTAATATGAATTATTAAAATTATGAAATGTTAATACGAAATATTATATCCTATTATAAAACTAAATATTAGCTAATACGTAAATTGATTGCATAGGCCAGTCTCTTAAAATCAAATCTTCATAAAACATTATTTTATTTACAATCAAATTTAAAACCGAGTACAAATATTAAACGAGATAATCACAAACTAATACAAATTACTCTCTTCGTGTCTAACAAAGGAATAATTAATATAAACTGAATTGTTGAATTAAATTTGGAGCGAAAATCTTAAATGACTTTAATAAAGCTTCAGGGAGTTAGAGTGCAAGAGAGGAATGAATGAACTTTATTCCAAACGTATTATGTTTATTTAACCATATTTTGTATAAATTATTTATTTAATTTAATTATTTATTTATTTATTTTATTCTTATTTTATATTATTTATATAGGGATTTAGGAGAATAGGAATTATAATATTAAACTTCTTCATCAAATTAATTCTTTTGGATAATTGAAATATTATTGTTTATAGTGACAGTGCATAACAGATCTTTTAGTAAGATAGGAAGTTTACTAAATAAATCTGAAATTAAGGTTAATTACTAATTTTGGATTTGATATTTTTACCTTTTACCTTGGTAAATAGATCATGTCATCTTCATCTCACGGGAATATCGACTTTACGAAGGCAACAAGTTGTGCTGGGTGTATCTATATAAAGACATACATGTAATGTTGTCATTATGGTCATCTTCTCTTCACCAGTGCAGACACACGGTTCATATGCCCCTCTGTCGTGAGCAAGGTGTTTGGGGCGATAACCCAGATAAACACCCAACTATACCGCCAAGCAAAGTTGATCCATTTTCATATCTAATCATCTCAGACATGAACTATTTTACAGAACTAGAGTTATTTGTCTAAATTGTTTATCTGTATATATTCATGTATTAACCTGGATTCCATGATTGAATCTCTACATCATAAGGATTGTACAAATGAACTTTACTTATGATTATTCGGGTGGCTAGACGTTTCATAATACTGTTCACTTAAAGCAACAATAGATCTAATAAGCGTTGATTTCTAAAAGTTCAGACCTTATTAAATTCTGAAATTTGATTAAATAGAAATTGAAATAAGTGTAATAGAACTCTAATAGTCAGGAGAAGATATAAATAACTTAGTTTCATTGGAAAACGAGTATAAGACGAATTGTTTGGATTCTAAGATGTGTATGATTGAGTATTCAATTACAATATTAAAGAGTTCAAAGATCTTACTAAATTTCATCTATAACTTCAAATTCGATTAATAAGTAATATTTCATTGCTTGTGGTGACTATAAATTATTAGGGTTATAGGAGGAAATTTGACTATAATATCTTTAGAACAAAGGTTAATTTCTCGTTCAGTAATAATTTATTTTAATTATTTGGCTTTTTGATTGGACCATACCTTCGTCACAAGGTAGTGTCGGCTTTGCGAAGGCATCAGGGTTGTATGCATGTCGCATGCATTGTGTATATCTATATAAAGACACACATGTAATGTTGTCGTTATGGTTATCTCCTCGTTACCAGTGCGTGGTATTCGGATAAGGCCTACCGCAAACAGTGTATTCAGAGGGTTAACCCAGATAAACACCAACTATCTATCGCCTAGCAAAGTTGATCTATTTACATAACCAATCAAATCTTCAACCAGGTATGAGCTACATCACAGAGCTGGATATATTAAATTGCTTGTTTTAATGTATTTTTATACATTAACCTGAGTTCATTTGACTTTCGTCATAAGGATTATCTTAATTGATTTTACTTATGAAATTTTTATGATTTGGACTGTTTGAAGTTCATTGCGAGCAATGATTACTTTTAAATATGTTTATTTATCGCGTACCGGTTAATAATGTTTCGGTATTGTGATTGAAGACAACATATTATCAAGTCAATGCTTAATTGTATACTTGAGGAACATATTTATTATTTGGCCTTTTGACTGTGCTCAATATTAATGATGCACCTTTGTCATGCCAATATTTATTTATTATTTTGTTACTGTTTGTTACTAAAATAACAGCAGTATATATATTTTTATCAACATTTACTTACTTCAAGTCAATGCTTAATTGTATACTTGAGAAACATATTCATTGTTGGGCCTTTTGACTGTGCTCAATACAAATGATGCACCTTTGTCATGCCAATATTTATTTATTAATTTGTTACTGTTTGTTACTAAAATAACAACAGTATATACTTTATCAACATTTATGTACTCCAAGTCAATGCTATCTCAAACTTGAGTATTTTATATATTATTTTAATTATTTTACTTTGATCAAGTCAATGCTTAATCGTATACTTGAGAATTATATTCATTGTTTGGCCTTTTGACTGTGCTCAATACAAATGATGCACCTTTGTCATGCCAATATTTATTTATTATTTTGTTACTGTTTGTTACTAGAATAACAACAGTATATATTTTTATCAACATTTATTTACTTCAAGTCAATGCTTGATTGTATACTTGAGAAACATATTTATTATTTGGCCTTTTGGCTGTGCTCAATACAAATGATGCACCTTTGTCATGCCAATATTTATTTATTATTTTATTAAACTGTTTGTTACAAAAATAGCAACAGTATATATTTTTATCAACATTTGCTTACTTCAAGTCAATGCTTAATTGTATACTTGAGGAATATATTTATTATTTGGCCTTTTGGCTGTACTCAATATTAATGATGCACCTTGGTCATGCCTATACTCATCAACTTCCAAACAATGTATTCACAAGTTTGGACATAAAACTATATGGCTATCACTTTGTGACCCCACAATAGTAATGCCTACCTGCCATTAACTTGGCTCTTCATAATATATTGATTTTCTCTTTGAGATTAAGGACTTTAGTTCCTTTTAGTTTCAATATATTTCTGGGGAATACGCTAGGATGGCCTTCAGCCGGCATGGTATTCACACATGTGAGGCGAGGCGGCGCCTCTTACATATCCCACAATAATAAAATTGCGGCACTAAAGTGCTCTACAACTCCCAACCTAAATATTACAATAATTTTGTCCATATATTCCATACTACCATACTTCTTTCCTTTAGATGAAGTCAATGTAATTATTAATATCATCATATCGCTCTCTTAAGCTATATATTTTATTATGTATTTTATGTATATATTTAATATATTATTCCCTTCCTTAAAGTCAAATATCTTTATTAAGTATTTATGTATTTATGTATTTATGTAATATATTACTCCCTCTCTTATGCCAAATATCTTCAATATATTAAATTTTAGTCCTTTAAATCAATTTATAGTATACATTTCCTGATAAAGTATGGTTGTTTATAAGAGATGAAGTGTACCTTTGAAAAGAATGAATGGGGAAACTATATAACACAAATAGGTCCTCAATTTAACACTAGATGAATCATTTGGCCAGATAATATGATTATAATTCTGTTGACTCCTTTATAAACGAAATATAACAGACAATTTTGTTATATTAAAAATGTGAGTTTAGAGGGTCTTCGGGAGAGTTTGTTACAATAAGATGAAAGAAGAACTAAATATACAGACAAAACAAATCACAGAAAATGTTATAACAACAGTACTAATGGTGGTGGATGAGAAGATACAGCCAATAATAGCAGAAAATGAGAAACTTTCACGTGGAGTCGAAATACTAAATAAGAAGCTCCAGACTTTAGACATAATCGCTAGGAAAAACAACATCATTCTACATGGAATCGTGGAACCTAGCACCGAAAGATACGACGATTTAAGCGCTTTGGCAATAAAAACAATTACAGATTTAAATGTGCCACTCGAAAACAGCGAAATAAATAAATTACAACGCCTTGGTAAAAAAGAGGAAGGTGGGAAAATAAGACCTATTCTGCTTACATTAACAACTTTGCAGAAAAAAATCCAAATCCTTAGAAATAAGAGGAAAATGAAAGAAACCACCTACATTACCAATGACTATTCTAAAGAAACCATGAAGAAACGCAAAGCAAGGGCAAGTATTTTTCGTGAAAATGAAAAAAGAAAAAGAACCCCAGAGACACCAAGTCCAAAGGAAACAACCAACAGCACTAGCAAGAAAATTATACGAACATACGCTTTTCAACGCATGCGTGAGCGAGCCTACTCTACGTCCAAAAAAAACAACTATCTCAAACACTAACCAGAAACGAAACATCACACAGAAAAATAAACAACAACAACAACAGCTAAAAAACCCCATATTTCCCAACCCGGTTGGTCCCCGTGGGGAATCAGACCAAAACCCTCCATTAAAAATTCAACAACAACATAGCAAAATAAACAACATAAAACCAACTCTATCCAAACAAAACATTAGCATGGAGAATCAAACATCCAAACACACAAGAATATACATTGCTACCCTAAACATATTAACACTAAAATCAGAAGAAAACTTATCAGAACTGTCAATAGCGCTACAAAACGCCAGCTGGGATATATTCGGAATGAGTGAAGTGAGAAGAATGGGAGAAAACATTGTCGCACACCCAGAATTTATACTATATCATAAAGGGGAAACCCCAGGAAAACATGGTGTGGGATTTTTAGTAAAAAAGTACCTAGCAAAACACATCAATGGATTTCATGGTGTATCAGAGCGCATAGCATTATTAAATTTAAAACTACCAGATTACAAGGACCCATGGACCATTATCCAGATCTATTCACACACAGAACAAGCAGATATTGAAACAATTAGCGAGTTCTATCAGGATTTGAACAAAACATTACAAACCTACGCCCACAAAAATATCATTGTGATGGGTGACTTTAATGGCCAAATCAGTGAACGTCAACTGGTTGAAGATGCAATTATGGGACCCTACACATACAGCTCAAAACCTAAAAGCAGAAACGGAAAAATGCTCGTAAACTTTGCAATGGAAAATAACCTGACCATACTAAACACTATCTACAAGAAAAAGAAAAACAGAATGTGGACTTGATTGTCACCCGATGGTAAATCAAAAAACCAAATTGACTTTATATTGACCAATAAACATAAATTCTTCCCAAACATAAATGTCATAAATAATCTAAATTTTAACACCGACCACCGCATGGTCAGGGCAGAACTATACCCAAGAACCCTAGACCAAAAATAAATCTTAAGTATACTAAACTTAACAAAAATCTGATAGAGAAAATAGCCCACTCACTAAACTCTAAACTGAAACTTTACAAAAAAGAAACAAAAGACGCCGACATACAAGAAAAATATACCTGGTTAGAAAGTGCAATCACAACCATTACTAAAGAACATAGCAATAGGAAAGAGAACCTAAACAACAGGATATCAGAAAAAGCTGCCAACCTCCTTGACCAAAGAGCCGCCTTAATTAGTGCGAAAAACACAGATCAAAATAGGAAAGAAATTGCAAAAATTAGCAAAGAAATAAAAATAAACATGAGGAAAGATAGAAGACAATGTAAATAACAATAGAAAGACATATTAGACAGACAGGAGGAATAAAGAAGGCGTACAAAGAATTAAGTAATAAGAAACAATGGATTGTAAAGATGGAAGATAGAAGTGGAGCGGAGAAGATTGGGAGGCAGGAAATACTAAAGATCGCTACTGACTACTACACCGAATTATACAAAAGTAACACAAGTAAAAGAGAAATAGATTTACCAGAGAACGAAATGGTACCTTACATCATGCAGGATGAAACAGAAAAGGCTATTGACACACAGAAAAAAGATAAAGCTCCAGGTCCAGATGGCATAAGCAATGAAATTTTAAAACAAACAAAAGCAGCAATAACACCAATACTCACAGAAATTTTCAACAACGTAATAAACACAGAAATCATCCCAAAACAATGGACTGAATCCATCATAATCCTTATATTCAAGAAAGGGAACCACTGTGATATTGGAAACTATCGACCCATCAGTCTAATGTCCAATATTTATAAGATCTTTGCAAAGATTATTTTGGAAAGAATAGGAAGGAAACTAGATGAGCAACAACCAATAGAACAGGCAGGATTCCGCAAAGACTTCTCTGTACTAGACCACATACATACTGTAAGACAAATTATAGGAAAATACACTGAATACCAGCTTATATACTACATATCTTTCATAGACTACAGTAAAGCATTTGACTCTCTAATACACTCAAAAATCTGGGAAGCCTTAAAGGAACTGGGTATCGAACACAAATATATAAGAATAATTAAAAATATTTACAAACACAGTTCTGCTTGTATCAGACTAGAAAAGGAAGGAAATAAGTTTCCAATACAAAAAGGCGTGAGACAGGGTGACCCCCTTTCACCAACACTCTTTGTGGCTGTGTTAGAAAATATCTTCAGGAACCTGGAATGGAAAGACATGGGCGTAACTATTAATGGTCGCACGCTAACGCATCTACGATTTGCTGATGATATCGTATTATTTGCAAAAACACCAGCGAAGCTAACCAAGATGATAAATGATTTAGCATCGGAAAGTTGGGTTGAAGCTAAACCCTGAAAGAACAGTGGAGCAGAATCAAATCTCCTATGTTGAACAGTACATATACCTTGGCCAACTCATATCTCCAGAGAACAACGAAAACAAAGAAGCCGAAAGAAGAGTTGCCAATAGCTGGAAAAAATATTGGAGCCTAAAAGAAATAATGAAAGACGAGAACCTACACATTTCAACGAAAAGCAAATTATTTAACACATGCATCCTGCCTTTATTAACATATGGGAGCGAAACATGGGCTTTAACAAAAAATGTAACAAATAAACTCTCCGTATGTCAACGTGCCATGGAAAGGAGTATGACTGGCATCAGAAGGCAAGACAAAGTTAAAAATACCAGTATCAGGAGCAAGACTAGGGTCCAGGACATAACTCTGAAAATAAGGAGACAAAAGTGGAAATGGGCAGGCCACATGATCAGAGGAAAAGATAAATGGAGCAAAATAATCACACAGTGGTACCCAAGAGATGGTAAGAGAAAGAGAGGCAGACCACAAAAGAGGTGGGACGACGACATTAAACAAGTCGCAGGAACAACGTGGGGTAGAGTGGCCATAGAAAGGCCAGAATGGAAAAGATTGGAGGAAGCCTTTGCCACCTGGCAAACGGACACACAAAAATGGAATAAAAGAACTTATGACTAACTAAAGAAATATCGTCATGTCCGAAGAAAGGCTATATTATTATAGAATCCTAAATCCACTAGTTTAAAGAGATCATTACTGAATTACTATGGACATCACTTTTATATAAAGTTAGATTAAGTAGTATTTATATGTCGTAAGACTTCTTTCACCTTTCAGAATACTACTCGATAACGCTCCACAGGATTTTGAAGTGTGTAAATATATTATAAAACAGTACAAGAGATGTATTGTATTGAGCATATGCATGTGGCGTTAATTCCCCGCCACACAGATAGCAACGCACCATTAACATCTTTGAGGTTTATAAGCAATGGTTATGTTTTCATCAGGAGAGTTATCTGTTTGTTTGTTATCCTATAATATAAAAAAAAAAGTTTCACAAAGGGCTGATGATATAGGGTGTAGAAAATAATAATTCCCTATGTTTAGGGATATAGCGGGACCACACGTTTTTGTAAGGCTTGCGTTAATTTTATAAAAGCAAGACTTATAAATAATAAAATAAATGCTGGAAATGGAAATTAACATAACTTTGAATAAATGTAACAAATTAGATCTCTTTTTTGTTGTGTCTGTTTCTTTTACAGAAAACGTTTAAAAACTATATGGGATATATTTTATATTTACATAATATAAAAAGTGAATGAGTGAGTAAGATAGAAGGTAGTGGGAGGGATCTTTGATATCTTGACGAAATCAAATGTCAACAAAGTTTTTTTTTCTTTTCACTATAGGATCATATTGTAAATGGAAGATTTTGACTTATTATTTTTATTAGGTACACCTGTGCGAAGCGGGGGCGGACAGCTGGTTTGAAATAATATGATGTGAATGTTATTTGTTAGCCCTTTGAGAGCCTTAAAGTGCATTTTCTATTGTGATGTCACTACTTATAGATTGCTAGCGTACGCTAGTATATCTAACCGGTGATGTTATGCCTTCTTTGTCAGGTCTCAGATCAATCACCCACACATGGCTGCAGCGACAAAATGGGGCATTTTCCTTGGGGGGCCTTGTAAACGTTGTATTATAAATATTTATTAAGAAAGGAGCCAAATGTATTATCCCAATAAATTTCATGTCCCTGTTCGCGAAGCCAAATTGTATTACAAATATTTATTATGAAAGCGAAGCCAAATGTATTAAAAATATAAATTAGAAAAGCGAATCCTTGTAATACAGATATAAAAAAATAATAGTTGTGTTATTATGCCTGGACGAGGTGTCAATGTATTTATATAAGGAAGGTGGTAATAGTCTGTGAAACGGGTACGATGGTACCAAACCATCATACACATACCGGGAATCGGCAAACCTTTACTGCAACTGCAATCTGCAAACCTTTACTGGCGGGAAGATCCTAGGCCTTCAGAAAATTAAACATGTGTCAGATGGTGGCCGTGGATATATCTCCGATCGAGCTCGGTATAATTGGGGGTACTCATTTTAGGCCATCTTTAACGTCTCCTTTTTCCTTTCCCAAGTATATTTTCAGATAGGTGTTGAACACGTGTATGAAGAAATATCACATTTTTGATAAAATAGTTAAACTCTTGCGATTAATAAAAATTTATACGGCACGCATTTTGCCGTGCCGTCTACAAGTTTTCTGACTAAATTTAGGCGAAACTATGCCTATTATCTATTTTTAAAAGTTTTAAATATTTTAGACAAAACTTAGCTGAATTTCATTTTTTACAGAAAAGCCAGGTGACAGAATTTGACGCTATGACATTGACAAAGGGATGCCATACGTAAATTGTATCTATGCCATTTATGGATGTGTTCAGCACAACTCAATTTAACAGTCTCAATTGACTATACTAAATGCAAAGGTTATTTTGTCCGAACATTGTAACGAATTATTAGGTAACAGGATTCACACGTTACAACGTTGCGGTTTTAATTAACTCGAACCCCTTGAGAGTTCTTAAGTTTGCCAAGACAAAGGTTCAAGTAATTCAATAAACGTTATTGTATGACAGGGGCAGTACTCACAAGGCCAGCAGCTCTATCTTGAACTTGACGGAGCCGGGGTTGTACTCGGGCTTGGTGAGGTTGTGGTCGCAGGCGCGGCAGCGCTGCGAGCGCTTGACGCTGAGCGCGCGCGCCAGCGGGTGCAGCCGCGCCGCCGCCGCCGGCTGCCACTCCGGCGCCGCCAGCCGCTGCGCCATCGATGTCACTGTCAACAGTAGATAGCGATTTAAACGGGTGTTCCGGTGCAGCCCGGCCACAGTCAATTTTGTAATTTATAGACATAACATTTAAATGTTCTTGCAGTACCAATGAATAAATTAAATGTACCTCAAGTATATCTCCTTAAAAGAGCACTTTTTGGTGGCCGGGAAGTAACGTATACGCTGCAGCCCGGCCACGGTTATATTTTCCAGTAGGATGCTCAGAATGTTCTTAAATATAAGCCAAATAAATGTTCCATTTGCGTTCTTTGGTTTTTTAAATGTAATATACGAACAAAAACGACTATATAAACAAAAAATGATTTCAAATTAAAATTTGCACTTAGCGCCTGTAGGATTAAAATAGCAAATCTGCTTATTTGTAAAACGCTGCTATCGCAATTTTTTTAGGAGCAATTCTCTAGAAAACCAGACGTAAAGAAAAACAGTAAAACAGTTTTGATTGTAAAACGATGGTGCATTTTCCTATATGATACATTATTATTATGAACAAAGTAATTATAAATATATTATATGTATCTAGATGTACGTAATTGCATAGAATATTGAAATAATAAAAAAATGTTAAATGTTGTAGGGAATTGGAATTGCATTATATCTACGATTTGTTTTCTACACTCACATATTTTTATTTATATTGATAATTGTGTACTATCGGTAGGATCTTCTAGCGTATGCCACCTACATCTTGAGCGCGGTCATCGAGAATCATGGTGAAGCACTAGCTGTCTTCCTTGATATCTCGAAGGCTTTTGACAGGGTCTGGCATGATTTTTCCCCGTATTGGATCCGGGCTTTTTTTGAAGAATAAACAAACTGCCGTTCTGTCAGGCAGGTCGTAAAAGGCGACCGATTGGCTACGTGAGTCACTACCTTTGTGGCTACTAGGTGGTAGAGTGTTGCATTGTCTTGCCCGGGTCTGGTACCACCACCTTACCTATTCCATCCATAATAGCGTCAGTGCTTAAACCTTAAGCCGGTAAAATTATGCATGTGGCATTAGACCTCACCCCAAGATAGCAACGCACCATTAACATCTTAGGTGACTATAAGCGATGGTTGACTCTTTCCATCAGGAGACCCATCTGCTTGTTTGCTATCTTATGATATAAAAAAAATGTGAGGGTAGAAAACAAATCATAGATATAATAATAATAAATTTTCACGGGACAAATTACACTTAAAGTAAGCAAACTATTTGCTTGTATTATGGGTGTTAGTCAACGATACTAATACATAGAAATACATATATAAAAATTAGAACATATTTAATAAACACCCAAACCCGGAAATACAAACATTTATACCCATCACCCTGAGCCCCCTCGATTGCATAGTCAGGGTCGCTAACAACTCGACCAACGGGGCGATTAATTTTTATAAATATTTTAATTAGATATAACAGAATAAGTACCCATTCACTACAAAATTATTAATGCAATTACGTACATCTAGATACATATAATATATTTACAATTACTTTGTTTATAATAATAATATATCATATAGGAAAATGCACCATCGTTTTACAATCAAAACTGTTTTACTGTTTTTCTTTACGTCTAGTTTTCTAGAGAATTGCTCCTAAAAAAATTGCGATAGCAGCTTTTTACAAATAAGAAGATTTGCTATTTTAATTCTACAGACGCTACGTGCATATTTTAATTTGAAATCATTTTTTGTTTATATAGTCGTTTTTGTTTGTATATTAATTACATTCAAAAAACCAAAGAACGCAAATGGAACATTTATTTGGCTTATATTTAAGAACATTCTGAGCATCCTACTGGAAAATATAACCGTGGCCGGGCTGCAGCGTATACGTTACTTCCCGGCCACTAAAAAGTGCTCTTTTAAGGAGATATACTTGAGGTACATTTAATTTATTCATTGGTACTGCAAGAACATTAAAAGAACATTTAAATTTTATGTCTATAAATTACAAAATTGACTGTGGCCGGGCTGCTGTCTGTCTGTTACGCGTTCACCAATTAACCGTTGAACCCAGTTTGATGAAATTTAATATAGAAATAGTTGAATATAAACAGTCAAACATAGGCTAACTCTATTTCAAAACTCGATCCCTAAGGTCTGACATATGAAAGACACGTGAAAGTTTGTATGATAAACTATATTGGCGACATGTTAAGTACTCACAGGCGAATCTACGCATTTCAGCCAGTTTAATATATTTATATTTTGATTACATGATTTGTCATATAACTTAAAGTAGCATCAAAATATAATACATAAGTATTTTGCCACTTCTTTGCCCTGACAAGTAAACAAGTTCAAATATTCACTCTAATTCAACATGATACTCTATTTGGCAGCTGATTGGCTGGTTTGGGGAATCATTTATATTAATTTATGTTAAATAAATTAATATCATTACACAAGTTCAAGTAAGTTTACATGGTATAGGCAGAAAGATCCACACATCAATAATATAATAATCCATAAATATATAAACTAAAGTAGGGCATCATAATATGCATAGTAGGTTCTACTCACTACTCACTCACTTTAAACTTAATAATATTGTTATTCCGAGTCAGTAGTAATTCTAAAAATGTCAATTCATTAAAAGTGTGGGTACTTTATGTACTAAAGGTTTATTTGAATAAAGCATTTAAGTTGAAGGTAGAAACCTTCAAGCTTCATTAAGCAAGTGTGTGGCCGCGTTTCTGATCCGGTAGTAACTCAAAACATGTTGACTTGTCAAAACTTCCTGTAAAGAATAATTTAAATAAAAATGTTTTGACTTTGACTATTAGTTGTGAATGCTGTTCTATGTTTTTTCTATGCTCTTGATAATGTGTAAGACAAATTACAAAATGATCAGTTAATTAGTTAAGTTATGAAAGCTACCAAAACATTCACATTTATAATATTAGTTTGAATTAGTGTTTTTCATTTAAAATCCATACTAATATTATAAATGGGAAGTAACTTTGTCTGTCTCTTCTTCACGTCTAAGCTACTGAACCGATTTGGATGAAATTTGGTACAAAAATAGTTTGAGACCCGAGAAAGGACATAGGATAGTTTTTATCCCTGAAATCTTAAGAGTCCAGGAGTTATGCGGGTTTTTATTTTAGAAATATCTCACGGGGACGAAGTCACAGGCACAGCTAGTATTATTATAAATTGTAAATCCAAAACACAAAAACTGTTTAATAATTAGCTTGTTTAGCTAGATGTCGTGGTCTTAGTTTGGAATCCCAGTTAAACAGTAACAATGATTAGAGGTTGTTCTATTTTTTCTGTCCATGAGTTGTTGTTGGTCTCCACAACTGTTTTTATATCATAAGATAGCAAACAAGCAGATGTCACAACAAAGATGTTAATGGTGTGTTGCCATCCCTGTAAATGCCACATGCATAAATTTACCAGCTATCTTATACGTCAAACTAGAACATGACAGTGACAAGCATTCATGCTATAGCAGTAAGAGTTGGCAGTAGTACCAGACCAGAGCAAAACATTATGGAACCACCTAGTAGCCATGATGATAGTGAGGTGATTCATATAGTCCATTATTTACCTTTTATAAACTGCCTGGCAGAACGACAGTTGGTCTATTCTGCAACGGGGTCCCGGACCAATACTTTATTGCATAAGGTTAGGGATGACCCCTATCTTGCTTTTTTATTTAGAAGTATCTCAGTAGCAGCACACACCCAAAAGTTGGCAGTGATTGAGCTAACTTTGGCTTGGCACAATCGTTATTAAATTTATTAAATGAGACAGTAGGTTTGCTACATAAGCTAGAGTGCTAGTTTGCCAATTTTTATTTGTTTAGTCCATTTGTAAATTTACATCTGAGCATTAAAAAAATAACACTGTTGCAAGGTTTTATAATTACCATGTTTTAAATTAACTTCCTTTGTGTAATATTCTTCTGGAAGTTCATCCACTTCTGCAGATGCTTGACTTGGAACAAAGTTAGCAATTGCAGAAGAGGAACTTTCACTCGACGGTAAGCCTGCTATATTACGAGCCATAGCTCCTGTGAGTCCTGTTTTATCCTGTAAATATTTCAGTAACAAATATGAAAATGTTACAATCAAAATAAAATAAAATTAAATATCAACACAATAATAACTTTATTACCGTGAGAGTTATGTATTTTCCTCTAATAGCAAATTTTTTTCTTTCCCTGTCCAATTTTTCTTGTTTTTCTTGTTGTGCTATGGCCTTATAATAATCTAACAATTGATTAACCCGAGCAGCATATGGATTGGTTCTCTCTGGCCAGCCTCCTGAAGCTATAAAAGATTTTGTTAGTCACAAAGTAATCTCACAAACATAAAAGTCTTACATGATTTTTTAATAAATTCACATCTCCATATTTTGCATTGCCTAACAATTAACATATTTTTTTTTTTTTATATCATAAGATAGCAAACAAGCAGATGGGTCTCCTGATGGAAAGAGTCAACCATCGCCTATAGACACCAAAGATGTTAATGGTGCGTTGCTATCTTGTGGCGAGGTCTAATGCCACATGCATAAGTTTACCGGCTACCTTACCCTCCAAACCGGAACACGACAGCAACAAGCACTGACGCTATTGCGGCAGGAATAGGTAAGGCGGTGGTATCAGACCCGGGCGAGACAATGCAGAACTCTACCACCTAGTAGCCACGATGTTAGTGACTCGATAGCCAATCGGTCGCCTCTTACGACCTGCCTGGCAGAACGGCAGTTGGCCTATTCTTCAAAGGAGGCCGGGACCAACACGGCATAATTTTTAATTAACATAATTGCAGAATTATTGCTATATAAATAAGATCTTTAAGATAAAACTGCATGTGGAAGTATAAGACAAGGAACATGAATTTTCCTGCAAAAGTGGTAGCTGCAGTTGTGTAAAGAACTCTAATACATCAACATCAAGACTAAATTATTTGGCAAATATGTAACTAATGCACAAATTTTGCATTCTCTCAATCAAAATCAAAAATCCATCAGCAGAGCAGTGCCAAAGAAAACTAGAGTCAGCATAATCAATTACGGAGAACCCAAGTTGATTTTTAAAGTTTTCAAATCTTTAATGATTGATTTTTGAAGTTTTCAAGTTTAATGGTTTCAAAAGCTCAGGGTGATCTATAGTAATGGTTTAACTGGCAGTGATATTAAAATGCTTCTAATAATGTTAATCAATTAAAGTATACACAAATGAGAAACAATTTGAATTTTAAGAGATTTTTGGTTTGAATTTTGTACATTTACAACCATTACACGAATTTGCATGAAATATTGTGCAAAACTAGATTAACTTCAACAGGCTATAAGGTAATATTTTTTCATGTGTTTGTAATTTATATTTGATAGTTTTTTTAATTTTTAAAATATTTTTTGAATAATCACCTAATATTGAACTTCAGAATATACAGCTGCAGGTTGAGCAATGAAAGAATGAAATAGTTTTACCTCCACTTTGTTAAGATAGATATTTTACCATATCACAGCATGTATAATTATGTGACCCAATAATCTACTTCAATGTATATGAGAGTTTAGAAATTTAAAGTAGGTACATGGCGGAAAACTTACCAACAGGTTGATCAGGTATACCAACATCCCTAGAAGTCCATCTGCAGTTGAAACAAGATAAATAATACATTTTCTTAGGCTGCTTATTCTCCACTTTAGCATCTCCTGCTGCAGGGTCATGTCGAGGCTGTGCTAGGGTTGCCCGAATGGATAATGTATGGAAGCAACTTGGACAATCAAAGCAGCTGCTGCAACGGTTCTTCTTCAACCGGGCTTCTGATGAAGGCATATTTTCTAGACAGTTTGCACAGTAATGAGAGTCAACCTGTAAATAAAATTAATAATATTAAATAAATTATTACAGTTTTCAGCAAAAAGTGGATCACTTAAATCCTTGCAAACCATAACTACATATAGAACTGGTATAAATAACAAATGACTGTAACTATAAGAACAAGTGTGCCTTTGCTCTGGGAAGTATGATTGGGGTATCTGATGACCTGCTTGCTAGTCTGTCATCAACCTTATTACAACCAAATCCAGATTAAATCTAGAAAAACTTGATTAGAAGTTAAAAGTACCAACTTCCAATCCTCTTTCTTCTTCCAATCTTCTGTTCAAATAAAAAAGTCATTGAAATCAGCCCAGAAAAGTTGAAATAAATTTCAAGTTATTGTCATCTTCTGAATAAGAAAATGAGATGAGAATATTTAATCTTGTAGAGCTAAATATATGTGAAAATATTTAAAAAATTACCAGATAAAATTAAATCAGAATAAAATGACCTTATATTTATAAAACTTGTGAAAAATCTCCTGATTAAAAAATGTTACACTGCTAATGCTACACTGTTAACAATTTCGTTAATGACAATCACATAAATCTTTTATGAAATTAATTGGTCCAATCCTACATTGCAACACCGTAATAGAGTGTATATGTTCACTACCTGCTAATTATTATAACACCTAAAAAATCAACATCATTATTATAACACCTGAGATAAACATAGTTTGAAACATATTGTAACATTAGACCGTCAGCCTCTACGGAGAGGGGAAAGCGAGAGGATCCAAGTCACAAGATTAAGCTGTCACCAGATTCCTGAAGCTCGAGAAACCTAGTGGCATAAGGGGAAAGGTTAAATGAAATGCAGTACAAAATATTATAAATTGTCAGAAGACAAAGTCCAGCACTAAATATTTATTGGACCTCCCAGGTCAAGTGTAAAAGTCGGAGTTACGCTGGTGTAAATGCATGCGGAGGAATACAAGGAACTTGACACGTAGTACT
Organism: Apodemia mormo; assembly: GCA_036924255.1. Lineage (NCBI taxonomy): Eukaryota > Metazoa > Arthropoda > Insecta > Lepidoptera > Riodinidae > Apodemia > Apodemia mormo. The sequence continues at coordinate 41,500,850 of JAUPFN010000009.1, read as the reverse complement.
GGCATGGAGTACGGGCACGTAGTACAGTACAGGAAGCACGTAGATGGGCGCACGCTCAGGCACGCGCGTAGAAGGACGCGCTCTCAACTGTCACACACGTTGACAGGCGCGCGCTCAACTGGCACGCACATAGAAGGGGCGCGCGCTCAACTGGCACGCATATAGAAGGGATGCGCACTCAATAAACACAGTGTGCGTAGCTGGGCGCACGCTAAGGCACACACTCAGCTGGGACGCACATCGAGGGGCGAGCGCACAGGCACGCGCGTAGAGGACGTCTTGTTGGCTTTGGCCCGAACTGTCTCGGCTCTGGACCAGCAGAAAAGGCTATAGAGACTACAACTTCAAGACTTGTTCCTGATACTTTTAGTTACAAGTTCCTGATGATGATGGCCGACTTGGGTATTTATAGGCCCAAGGATGGAACAACGTCGAAACTTAAAGATATTCAAATTATATTTTTTATATTAGGGGTACATTTATAAGGAATTTATAAGAAGACATATTTTTAAATATTAAGAAAATAATTTTGACATACATTGTGTCATGTCAAAATTATGAAAATCAAAATAATGGAAAATGTTTATCAATAAAAACATGAATACATCATGAAAGAAAAAGGAAAACATAACATTGTACTTTACAAAGGGAATACATAAAAAATATGTAAGTAGCCAAATAACTCTTAAGACAAATTCAAAATACAGAAACATAAACATAAAAGTTAAGAATCGCTACAATATAACGCAATAAATGATTGAGTATTGAGTAAATAAGCCCACTACAAATATTAGATTTAATCATTTAAATTGAGAATGCTTTATGTCTTGTTAAATGCACAGCAGAATACACAGCATTGTCAAAGTTTACCAACTAAGGTTCAACTTAAAACACATATTTCAATAAATACTTCTTGCCATTTTAATATAATATTCATAATGCAATATCATAGGAGACATTTCTGTTGTGCTTTTTTAAGGTTTTGCTAAAGTTTGGAGACCCAGAACTTAGCATGGTACAAAGAAAATAAAAAAGCTTCTAAATGAAATGTTACCAAGTAATTTTTTCATGTAGATCAAACTAAATACATATTTATTTATGATCAGATTGATCGAGTACAGTCTGAAGGTAGTGTGAAGAGTTTTCCGAACTGATCATCTGTCTTTGTATGAAGACAGTAACCAATGTGGAGGAAGCAAGACAAATTTGCAAGGATCATGACATATGGCAGTCGGTTCTATCTACCTACATCAGTAAGGGATCTGGCATAAAGTTATTTTAAAACACTATTGGTCTTATTAAGATTTCAATAATTTAATTATTGAAGTATGTACTTATGATTCATATATAAATTTTTGCTCAATTCAGGATGTATTCTTGATGTAACTTATTCCGAAAGTCGTGATATGTATAATAGCATACAATAATATGTTACAATTTCTGATACAATTGTCATGTATTGATGTTTTGAATGTATTGTTAAAATAGGAAGGAGTGGCAATTGTGTACGTTACTCGTAACCTACTTTAGTAGACACAACTTTTTAAATAAATAATTTGTTGATATTAACACAGGACAGTTAATAAAGTGCCTATTACCTCATGACAAATGCAGAAACCGCATCGGATTTTCAAGCAGTGTCGGCAGAAATAAAGATTTGTTATAGGTTTCAATTGACCACAAGAACAAACATATTTAACGTAATCTGGTTGTGTTAAATAAGCCATAATTATGTTAGATAAGTGAAGAGATATAAATTTTTTACAAAAGCCAAGTAAATAGTTAATAAACTGATTTTAAAACAAAGTTTTCGTTCCCAAATTTCAGTAGATCAAATTTACTTTTTACACAAACTTGTGAGTGTGACAGATGACTGACAGTTGACACTTGAGTGTTGACACCTCTGATCACAGAACAATATACTCCTAAAGGAGCCTCGGAAACTAATGGATATGTTACAACCAAGGAACTTATATAATTAATTGGAATTACTATAAACCAATATGTGAGTGGTTACGCAAAAAGGGACCTCAAGGGAAAATAATTGATTTCGAGTAAATCACGTTTAAAATGTTGAGTCGAAATGAGTTTCGCCACGAGTGCGGGAGAGAGGCGCGGGGTGTTTTATGTTAGTGTCGTTAGTGAGCGACTTCGTCAGTGAGAAATAGCACGTGTTTGCGATAGCTGTATTATTGGTGACTTATTTATTCGTCTTTTACTTGTCTTTATGTGCACGCTAGAAAAAGAAACTAGTGTGCGCTGTGTATAAGGTGTAATATTTTCAAAACTGCCTCGGCTTACATAAAAAATCATTTAAAAAAACCTACGGCACCTAAAATTATTTTGATTAGAACAAAACAAAGATGAAGGACCATAGAATCAGAATTTATCAAAAAAAAAAACCGTTTCCAATCCCTTCAGGTCCTTTTTTGCGTAATCACTCACATATTTAAAAATTAAAAATATACTTTATTTCGTTACAAATAAAGTTGACATTTGTTTCTTAACAGAGGGGGAAAAACGTTCTGAGCAAGACAACGACAAGAGTGGATGTTGTCCCTTTCTTGCAAGTGCCAGTGTAAATAAAACTATCTGATGGTAGATTTTTATATATTCGGTAATCGTTAAATCCTTTTTATTCATACACGTCGATAAATACATTAGCATAAAATGTATTGTAATTAATGCAGTGAGTTCTAAAATGTGCTTATTTTAATTATTACGTAATACTTAAACAATAAAAAAACTGTTTCTCAAATTAGTAGAATTACTTAGTAGTAATTTGCAAACTACGCATGGCCGCACTTAAATATGGCGATTGGCGCTTTATTTAGTAGAAAGAGACACACTCCATCCATGTCGTGGTACTTTTCGGAACGATTTTGAAGCGCGTGTGAACATTCCGGGTAGAATGTAACTTCCTTGGTTACAACACAACTTGCAATGTCATATAGATACTTACATGTGTAATAGTTTAGAAGACGAAATAATAAACATAATGGCGTCTTTGTCTAACATATGCAGTGAAAACAGGCCAGTTCTATACGTAATGGTTTTGCTTTATTGACATTTTACGTGACGTCACGAGTGCGCGGAGCCGCCATATTTCGTCGCTATGTAGGTAGGTACTGTAATACCTTTATGGTGTTGCATGTATACTGGCAGTTTTGTCTGCTTTTAAACGTAGAACATTGTTTAGTTTTTTATATGTGATGTCAATAAAATTATAAGATATAGAAGTTCTCTTCACGGGCTAAGACGTATGCCCAAAAATAAATGAAGATCCGAAAAATATCTTTTATTCAGTAAAACAAAGTTAGATCCCGTGTACCTTAGAAGCAGCCGAGCAAATAAAATAATCGTCTGGGCATTTGAAGAATTCTACATTTGGTGGAATCACCCGGCTAGTTCAGTCGGTAGAGCAGCAAGCCTCTACATTTGGTGCAAGCCCCGAGTCGAGGCTCTACAGTACCATGAAGTATTATAGTGCGCGCGGAACTAGTTGGCCGCGCCTTAGGTGGTGACAAGGGTAAGGGGGCGGGTTGTCAACTGCTCGCAATGCACATGAGCTTAGACAGTGATGACCAATCTGAAGATATCGTGAACAATATTTTTTCATTTATTGAAAAGAATAAATAAAATACAAATTGAACTTTGTAATGTTAGTTCAGTAATTTGGTAGTTTTACCTGGAAAGTTTTCCGGTAGTTTTGAAAATTGCTTGTTTTATGGATTTCGGTATGCTCTTTTTGAATTTCAACTTTGCCACCTCGTATCTCCACCACTCGCGCCGCTATATTGAAAAATGGCGCCTAAAAACGGTTTTTTGGGAATATCTCCTTTACGACGCATTTTACGATAGTACATTCGTGTACTAAATTAAATTAGAGGAAATTTCCTACACTTTATGTACTAATATTTTTTTTTCATAAAATCAATAGTTTTGGCGTACGAGCGTCAAAAACTATTATTCGTTCCGTTTTCGTGCACCACCACGTGTTTTTCGTATATTTTTCTAAAATATTCTACTATTGCCGCCGATATTAGAAAAGCAGGTATAAGGGTAATGTGTCGCCTTTGTGTTGGGTCCCTTTCTCTCTATCTATGGGTCTCTTTCTATCTCGACCTTCAACGAAACACGTGTCAGTGGAAGTTACGAAAAGTATTTAGTTCAGGCTGAGTCATCAGTATACGTTTATCGTGATCGGCATTGAAGACACTCTGCGTTGAATGCGTTCAAGAGGAAGGAGCTGGTATTGTGGAGCCCCTGGCCAAAGATGAGAACAGTACTCCTATGAAGCCTGATTTGTGACTTGTAGAGTCGCAAACAATCGACTGTTTTGCCCTGTTCAGAACAACAAGTTTCTTGGACGAAAGCTTTGCTTTTGCCTCCAAATGACCACGAAACGAGATAATGATGAGTTAAGGATGTGTATTAAATATGTGTATTATATAATAAAAATCAGAATTATTCAAATCGGTTTAGTAGTTTTTGGGATTACCACGTTCAAACAAACAAACAAACTCAATTCTCAGAATCACTTGATTCTGAACTCTCTGAACTTGATTCAGAATCATCTTGTAAACTTATAATGATTTGGTCCATCATAGTATCAAATTTCATATCATGATTCCAGTATTCCTGTTCATTTTTTTGTACGTGGTCATCGCATTTTTGCCATTGTTCGGCAGAGAATTCGGAAAATAGCCTTGTTAGTATTGTCATTTTCTCGTCCAATGTAGCATTAATGTGATCTCTGGCCAGGCAATTTTTAATATTTGCCCACACAAGCTCGATCGGGTTGAGGTCTGGATGATATGGAGGTAGTCTGAGAACAGTATGACCTGCAGCTTTCAGAAGTTCGTCAATCTTGAATATTTTTTCTGATTGGGTCGCATTAATCAACCTCAGGAGTTCAGCTTTGATCATCGTGGGAGAAAATGTTACATTATGATTTTGCAACCAGTTCTGCATATTAATTTTCAAACTGGACATAGTCGGTTTCTTCTCAACTTGCACACAATGATAGGCAGCATTATCCATAACTATGACTGAGTTAGGTGGAAGTTTAGGTATTAAGTTTTGATCAACCCAGTTGTAAAAATTTGTAGAGTTCATGTCTCCATGATAATCCCCCGTTTTTGAATCTGATTTAAAAATTAGCAAAGCATCGTCAACTAACCCGTTCCGGCTACCAGCGTGAACTGTTATCAAACGCCTTCCTTTGCCTATATCTGTATAAATTCCAGGTTCCGACGAAGATTGCCAACATTTTTGGACATTGTGACTTTGGTTAACGTAAGTTTCGTCCAAAAAGAATATATTTCGTTTGTCTTCTCTTAATTTTCTTATAGCCCTCATATATTTCACTCGCCATTCAACAATATTTGGTCTCTCTATTAAAAGGCATCTCTTCGATTTACATTTTTTAAATGAATATCCCAGTTTGTGCAAAAGTGTTCTTAAAAAAGTCAATCCGCAGTCTAAAATATTATCCTCTTTTAACACAGCATTTAGTTTTCGTAGACTTGGAATTTTTTTCTCTACCGTATAAAACTGATTTATTTTTCTTCTTATCACTGCTAAATCAAAGTCATCAACTTGTATTTTCTTTTTTATTTCTTTTGGTCTACGTGGAGAACTAAATCTTGCTTCCCCTGTATTTTGCAACGATTTTTTACTTTCAGCAATCACTCTCCTAACACTTCGTTCTGATATCCCTGTTGCTTCTGCTACTAGTTTATGTATATTCGCATCAGTTTTATATTCTAAACTATTGACATCGGCTTTCCGTTTATTAAAAAATGTATGCACTTTAAATATTATTTCCTTAGATTGTCTTTTTATCGGCGGACTCATCTCGCTATTGCAATCTTATGTGCGTTTTGTCTAAACTAGCCGGAACTTTCAACGCGTGTTGCCGTCGCAAAGTACGGCGCCGCACTGAGTAATGACAGCAAGCGCCCCTGCCTCTCCGCCCTACCGTTCACATACCTAAGGCGCGGCCAACTAGTTCCGTGCGCACTATAGGTATAGGTAGGCACCAAGGAAGTTATATTCTACTCGGAATGTTCACACACGCTTCGAAATCGTTCCGAAGAGTACCACGACATGAGTGGAGTGTGTCTTTCTACTAAATAAGGCGCCAATCGCCATATATAAGTGCGGCCATGCTTAGTTTGCAAATTACTACTAAGTAATTCTACTAATTTGAGAAACAGTTTTTGCATTGCATAAGTAATTACATAATAATCAAAATAAGCACATTTTGGAACTCACTATATTAATTACAATACATTTTATGCTAATGTATTTATCGACGTGTATGAATAAAAGGGATTTAACGATTACCGAATATATATAAAAATCTACCATCAGTTAGTTTTATTTACACTGGCAATTGCAAGAAAGGGACAACATTCACTCTTGTCGTTGTCTTGCTCAGAACGTTTTTCCTCTCTGTTAAGTAAGAAACAAATGTCAACTTTATTCGTAACGAAATAAAGTACATTTTTATTTTTCAAATATGACTTCGTAACAATTCCAGTTATCATATATAAGTTCCTTGGTAGGCACTTACGTTGTAAATTATAAATATACTCTGTGGACACTACTAAACAGGTTAAAATATAATCGCTTAATATAATTTTAATATACTTAATTCAGTAGTAGGTGTAGACTGTAGCAGTACGATAGTATCGTCGCAATTATCTACTGCTACTGAAACTGAGTCTTAGGCTGCTCGTCCACGTCCGATAATCGGTGGCCGATTTTTTGTAGGAGAAAAATAGAAAGTACTGATAGTAATGGAGCAACGTACACGTCCGACAAAAAGTAGGTCAAAAATAAAATCGGTGCGTCCCGACCGATCCGATTATCGGCAATAAATGGAACGTTCCGAAATGTATATATCAACGCACACTACTCACCGACAGACGTCGGCCGCATGCACTTGCTAGGGAAGGACGTTGTGTCAGTATGGAAATCGATATCGAAAATTTCATAGACGAAATAGAAAAGCGGCCTGCTCTAAACAACATACGATTGGCCGAGAATCATAGCAATAAAAAGAAAACGTTATAGGAAGAAATAATAATTGCCTTTCATTAAATTCTAGTTGGGAAACGTATAGCAAAATAGAAAAAACTAGATTCGGTAAGTGGATTCTATCATGTTTATTCAATTCTTAGTATTGTATTACAATTTTGTAACAATTAGGTAGTAGATATATGTGGGTACTGGGTACTTTTTAATAGTGATCAAAATTGGTTAGTACTATTAATAGTGATCGAAATTGGTTAGTATACATGATAATTTTTTATCACTATCCAAATTTAATCCATGTTTTATAACCCTTTATGTTATAAACTTTAGCTGTATGACTTTTTAAAATAAACATAAAAAATACTTTTCTTTCTCTTTTAGTGATTCTTCCGTACAAAAGTGAATCAACTGACCGGTCAGTTTGTATGAAAAGTCAAATTTGTTTTTTGTGAGTTTTTAATGACGTTCTTTTCCGGGCGGAGTAGAAATAAAAATCTCGCGTGGCTGGAGCGATCCTTAACATACGTAACGAACGAAAGACGACAAGCGGGATAGTAGGTAGCTATGCGTGTCGTTCACGTGGCGACTAGGGGCGGCCATAGTAAAATTAAGTAGTAGGATCAACACGTTTGCTTGAACAGTACAAAGTAATCCTTCTTTTCATTTTTAAATATGAATAAAAACAGTTTTCAAGAAATGTAATGAAATGAATGAATAATGTAATGAAAAACGAAGATAAAAAAACTAAATTAAATTGTACCTCTTATATTACGAATTAAAAAAAATCACATCACCCTAATAAATAATTCAAATGTTGATCAACCCAGAACTTTCGTTTCTCTCTTCTGTTTCTCAAAAACCAAACACAAACCTTCCCTTGTAAATCCACCTTCCTTCTTATATTTCGTTCGTTCTCTCTGTCCATGACGTTCTCCTCCCTCGATAGCCAGCGACAAAATGACGGAGCCCGGAGGTGTGCGTTGAGTCGGTCACAAAATCGGTGATAAGAATCGTAGGAAAAATCGGCCCTACTATCGGTCTTACAAAAAGTCTGACGTGGGCGGGCAGCCTTAGTAACAGGGTCCCATTTTAACTTTTGAGTATGGAACCCTTAACCCATTTTAACTAAGATAATGTCAAAGTGGACTTTTTTTATGAAATCAATAAGCTTCAAGGATAATTTTATAGATAATTGTATACTGTGTATAGTAAAATACAAAAGCATAGAACATTAATATGAGATGAGAATATTTAATCTTGTACAGCTAAATGTATGTGAAAATATATAACAAATTACCTACCAGATAAAATTAAATCAAAATAAAATGACCGTATATATTTTATAAAACTTGTGAAAAATCTCCTAATTAGAAAATGTTACTACACTGTTAACAATTTCCATAATGACAATCACATAAATATTTTATGAAATGAATCGGTCCAGTCCTATCTACATTGCAACACCTTGTATATGTTCACTACCTGCTAATTATTATAACACCTAAAAATCAACATCATTATTATAACATCTAAGATAAAATAGTTTGTAATATAATGCAATAAATGATTGAGTATTGAGTAAATAAGCCCACTATAAATATATTAGATTTAATCATTTAAATTGAGAATGCTTTATGTCTTGTTAAATGCACAGCAGAATACACAGCATTGTCAAAGTTTACCAACTAAGGTTCAACTTAAAACACATATTTCAATAAATAAATCTTGCCATTTCTATATAATATTCATAATACAATATCATACGAGACATTTCTGTTGTGCTTTTTGTGTTTTTTAATGTTTTGCCAAAGTTTGGAGACCCAGAACTTAGCATGTTGCAAAGAAAATAAAAAAGCTTCTAAATGAAATGTTATCAAGTAATTTTTTCGTCTACATCTAACTAAATACATATTTATTCCACGGTGTGTTCAGCTAAACTTAGATAATATTATGTAGGTTCTCAAAAATTGTACTAGATAGTGAGATTTTTTATTACAGTTAGTTAGTTGACCGTTACAGACAAATATACAATTCCGTGATTAAAATACTATAGAATGGTTAGTATACATTTCAACATATAAATATTTTTTGTACAAGTGTACCTTATAATAATTTAATTTTTATTCAAAACGTAGCTCCTAAAATACATATAAACAAATATCTTTTGAACAAAAAGCGGTAACAAGAAGGTAAATGTCAAAGAGAAATTAAAAAAAAAACCTGTATAAACCGGTTTATTGATGCAAACCCTTATAATTTTTCTCCATAAGGACAGCGGAATTTTTGGGATTAAGGTAGAGTTAAAGCTTTACAAAACGCTTATGAACTTGCGCTGATTTAGATTTGAAAATTAACAGGTTAACAAGCCCTGGATGGCTCTTCTGGTGGAAAGAGGCAACCATCGCCTGTAGACCAAAGTAAACTGTAGAAAAAATTGATGCTATTTTGGGCAATAATAAGTAAGGCGGTATTACTAGACCCGGGCGAAACGTTGCAGAACTCTACCTCGTAGTAATGAGAATTATTATTCAGATATAATTGTCATGTGTATGATTTTTTTTATTTAAACCGTCCGTTATTCGAGTGGTTAACGAACCTAACTAAGAATCGATGGGGCTCGGGTTTGATTCCCGACAGGGATAAATATTTGTGTGATGATCATAGAAGTTTGTATTTCTCATGCAAGACACGAGATATTTCACGCAGCGGTAAGAACTTTGGTGCCAGTGATAATGTCATTCCCTATACCTTGCTATAGATTGCAACTTTGCATTCTACAACACGTTTATAGTTATCTATAATTTAGTTGTAATAAGTCGATTTATTTGTACAGTAATGTAAAATTATAATTCTGCATATGCCATTTTAGATTTGAGAAAGATGTATTTTTCTAACTAGTATTGAAATGTGTTTTTATGGAAATTGGAACTTGAGACCGACGCTTTCTTTAGTAGGTAATGTTTTTCATGCATGCATTCACAACTTTATTAGGCGTGGGTGCCAACTGCCGAGCAGAGCTGTTAGAGGTTCTCCCTAACGAATACTTATACTCCCGTGAGACCAAACGTCGGATTAGAGCGTGATTTGCGATGGCATCGTTTTGCTCTTTAGCTGATCCTTGCCTTTATTCTCGATATGCTGCTGAACGAGGAATCCTATGTGATGTTGTGAGTGTGAATATGTGGTGTGAAAATGTGTTCCGTTGGCCAGAGTTACTGGATCGTTGAGATTAGTGAGAGGAGATTGACGAATCAGATGGCGTTACATCTCTTGCGCACTATTTCTTTCTCTATGTCTATGTATTTTATTTCTTTGCGACGTAACGATTATATTATAATCTAAATCTTTATTAAAGATTTAGATAACATTTGTAAGATAGGTAATCTATGACCAGACTTAATGTTTACAGTAGGTACTTTTTTACCCTGAATAAATGCATTATTTCGTAGAATCTATAAAATATCACAAAGCTCGCTGTACATAGCGTAAGCTAGCAGAAATAATATAAAGTTAAGTAATAAATACTGCCACGCCCATATCCTCGGACAGGTACATAGAAGTGCAACATGAACAACTACGATTAGCCCACAGTATTAAGTCCCGTAACGTAACAGAAATGGCTAGTGACAAATAGGGTACATATTCAGTCTTGGATAGGTAATGTTACCAAGAACACCAATATATAGTTTAGCCGTGTTGCCGGGGCTCGGATGCCCCTTTTCAAAGAATACACCAACTCCCTTACTGTTAGGCATATCGTAAAGGCGTAAAAAAGGCTAATAATATAAAATGTGGCCGCGTTTCCGATCCGGTAGTAACTCAAAAAATGTTGACTCGTCAAAAGTGCCTGTAAAGGATAATTTGAATAAAAATGTTTTGACTTTGACTTTGACTTTGAATAATTTAAACTAAACCACTAGGTACATACCTTTTTATACATATCATTGGATAGAATACAACAAGATGGCTCTCCTGATGGAAAGATAATCCAATGTCTATAGACGTGAAATATGTTAATTGGACGTTGCTATGCGTGTAGCGCGATAGCAATATCACATGCATAAGTCTACCGGCTACCTTACCCTCCAATCCGGAATACGACAGCGAGAAGCACTGACGCTGTTGCGGCAGGAATAGGTAAGGCGGTGGTACCGAATACCCGGGCGAGACTTTGCGGAACTCTACAACTAACGCGCCAGCTTTCACGGTAATACTAGGCATACCAGTAGGGTAGTTAAATTCCCTTAAATTTCAATAAGTGTTTAAAATTTTTGAATGTTATAAGCCCATGTAAGGCAGAATAAGTTTACCCATATATACCTAATATTTATATACTAGGCATAATATGTATAACAACTTTGTAGACTTTATTCTGGTAAATAAAGAAATTCTTTTTGTATTTCAAGGGAATTTGAGGTAATAATAATGTTAAATGTGACAACACTGAGGGCAAGTTAGTCTAGGCTAAAGTCACGAGTAAAACATAGGTTCCGTCTAATAATTCATAGTCCACGTGCGACACACTCACGTCAATCGGCACAACATAGATTACTGGACAAAATTAACGCCGCCATTCTTCGCACGTAAGTCAGTCTGATGGGAATACTAACGCGCTAGCTTGTGCTAGCTCATGGTGATACCAGGCATACCAGTAGTGTAGTTAAATTCCCTTAAATTTTAATAAGTGTTTGGTAGCAATAAGGTAGTTAAAAATCATTTCTCACTGTAATTAAATCGCCGATCGGCGAAGTGACATTCATTTTCAAAAGAAGCCTCTTTCGAGATAGGTAGGGTAAATCTAATGACATTATATTTTATACTTTTTATCGTCGGCACTTGGTTTATTTTCGTTATTTCTAGTAGTTATGTAAATGTCCTTGTACTGTTTCAGATGTTGTGGTAATAATATTATAAACCTGAAGATGCCGTTAAAAACAAGACCGATTGGCGAAATAAACCAAATTATAAGAGTTTTGTAAAACAGTATAAGTGCATTTTAACATAATTACTAAAACATTTAAGATGCTACGAATTACTTTGATTGATAAGCTGGTCAGTTAGTGAAATGTGTGGTTCTTGAATCCATCGCATAATTTTCAACGACTTCTAACGGCTTTTGTTTGTTAGTAACTATTGAAATTCGTCCATGAACAAAACCTCAATAATACATTTTTCACGATCCAGAGATCCCGGAACTTCATTATTTGGATCGCTTAAGCTAACCACTAAACCATATGACACAATGTATTATTTTAATTAAAAAACACTGAAGGGTATATGATTGAAAACACCCTAATTCGAGTAATTATTTTTATAGCAACACCAACGTTAGATTCGTTTAAGGAACGACACCAGCCACCAGGAACCGTTGACAAGTCGCGTTGCTTTCCAATCGCGTAATTTATTGCGAAACGTAGGGTCAATTATATCATCGGTATTAATTACTAATGACGCCCGAGCATGTGGATTTTGTGACCCAGTTTAATTGCGATTCGTAAAAACATGATGTGTTCGCATGTATGGTTTGCAAACGGAGAATACTATAGGGGTCTTTAGTCATTTCGCACCGCGAGCGGTTCGGGCCGCGGTGTGAATTGCCCAAGAGCTCTTTTGCCATGGGTCATTTCGTACCGCAGTGATGGAACGGTGCGAATCGTCCATTGTATTTTTTGAAATGGATCCATTCGGACCACAATGTTAAACGATTATATGGCTCTTTCCTTGGTTCGATTACTACTTATTTAAAGGTCCCAAATATTCATTCACGGCACAGCGGTATGAATTAACCCAATACAATAAGTGACTGAGCGATTCGCACCGCTCCACCATTGCAGTCCGAAATGACCCATGCCAGAAGAGTTCTTGGGCAATTCACACCGTGGTCCGAGCCGCTCGTGGTACGATACGACTAAATACCCATAGGTTACTAACGTCAGACTTAGGATTGCAAACTGTCCGGATTCAGCCCGACATGTTTGGCGGTTTTGAGTCGTGACCGGCAAAAATATTTAGGTGTCCGGCTTGACCAGCCTTTACTCTTTGTTAGTGTAAAATCATGCATGTCCCGCCTGCACAAGGAAAGAAGCAATGCCGTATATCTATTAAAGATAATGTTCGTCTATTAAAGTTTGGCCTAACAGAGCGCAGACTTTCCCCCGTGTTGTTCCGGACCCCCTTTGAAGTTTAGACTATCTACCATTCTGCCAGGGGATTCTTAAAAGGCGAACGATTGGCTAAACATGCCACTACGTCGTGATTACTAAGTGGTAGAGATTTGTACCATCTTACCCTGGTATGGCATCACCGCTTTACCTATTCCTGCTGCAATAGCGTCAATGCTTGTCACGACCGCGTACCGGTTTCTCAAGTAAGGTTGCTACTAAACTTATGTATGTGGCATTGCTATCCCGTCCAACGGATAGCAAAGCATCATTAACATCTTTGGTGTCTGTATGTAAATGTTCGTCATTTTCGATCAGAAGACCCATCGCTTGTTTGTTGAAAAGACTCAAGTTGTTTATCTTTAAACGCGTTAGGCTTAGCCCCCCAAGACAAGTGGCATCAACGCTAGGAGAATAGAAAACAAAATGTATGGATTTGACATAAGCTGTTGATACGAGCGTAAACGAATTTGTAATTGGTAGCCAAGTGTCATTCGTGAAACGAAACGTTATATTGTATCGATCATCTTTGATCAATTTCATACAAAACCTTAGCCAAGTGGCACTTTTGACAAGCAAAATTGGTGATCCAATGATTAGCGAACGCTAGAACCCTGTAAATTACGCTAAAAATGGCGGATAATCACTATTATTTAATCAGCTGTTCTAAATCGTGGATAATATCTGTTAGAATTTTTGATAATTTTAAAGTAAAATGAACGCAAATTGCCATAATTTAAGAGTCCTAACTTAACTAGGGGGTTTTCAATACATTTTCTTTTTTTAAGTCGCAGACGCCTTTGTAATGAATTTCTGTTTTCATCCCCTAACTCCACGGGGAATTAACTCAGAGCAAAGTGACCTTGACAAAAGTTGGTGTCCCTTACCCCCTCCACGTAATGGTGCAACAAAAAAGGGGTGTTATATAGGATTGAAATTTTCCATCAAAATTTTTCTAAGTCCTGCGCACGCTCTGACCGCCAACCGAGCTCTCTGTTCATTCTAGTATAACGCATTGGCGTCATTTCGACCAAATTGGTAGCCAAGTGGATTATGGCTTGTTTAACGTTCGTTCCATACGAACTTTACGAATTATATCGAATATTGTCTCTGAATTGAATATAATAAAAATAAGAACAGAGTCGCTATATCTGATTCAATTTTGATTGTATGTACCGCGTGAGTGCGAATAAGATAAAATATACTATCTTTTCTTCTTAATTACTGTCATGTCGTAAGTTTCTATATAGCTAACATGTTAATTGAACTCTGTCAGTACTACGGACTACCAATTTAAAGAGTTATAAAATTAAATACTGTCACCAAGATTTATGTATTTATCTTCATTGCTATCAAATTTGATTGTTTTAACATATTTTAAGTAAATCCTCTTTACCTACCTTACAAGTGAACGTAGAATTGTGCAAAATGTTATCGATAGTCACATTTTAAAACTTATGTTTCAGATTTATGAAAGCTGATGATAAATTTATTATTAAAAATGAACAAAAATATGCAAAACTGAACATATAAAACTTCTTTTTTACGTATTTTTTGGCATACATATTTACAGAAATGTAAAATTGATCGAAATCTATTGCTACACTGAAAAATAAACTATCTTTCTTTGTTTCATTAAATTTACAAAATACAAGGGTTGTAACAAGAATATAGTGTTTATAACTTGAACTTACAGTGTCTGTAAAATATTTAAAGACGAAATATTATATTTATCATCATTAAGACATTGTCAGCATTTTGCAAACCTATCACTACTTACAATGTGTCTAGGCAGTTCGTTAGAAGCGAACAATTGGGTAAACGAGTCACCAGTATTGTGGCTTCTAAGTGGTAGGGTTCTGCATTGTCTCGCCCGGGTCTAATACCACTGACCCACCTATTTCTGCAGCAATAGCAACAGTGCTTGTTACTGTCGTGTTCCGGTTTGGAGGGTAAGGTAGTCGGTAAATGTATGCATGTGACATTAATAAACCCCCCCCCCGCCACAAGGATATCAAAGCACCATAAATAATGTGCCACCAAAAGCCTTCTTAATTTGCGTTAATTTTACTTTAAAATTATCAAAAATTCTCACAGATGTTATCCACGCTTTAGAACAGCTGATTGAATAATAGTGATCAACCGCCATTTTAAGCGTAATCTGCAGGGTTCTAGCGTTCGCTGATTATCGGATAATTCGCTATTATTTTGCTTGTCAAAAGTGCCACTTGGCTACAGTTTTGTACGAGAATTGTCAAAAATGATCGATGCAATATAACGTTTCGTTTCACGAATGACACTTGGCTACCAATTACAAATTCGTTTACGCTCATGTCAACAGCTTATGACAAATCCATAAATTTCTCTTTCTATTGTACTAGCGTTGATGCCACATCTTGGGGGGCAAGTCTTTTTTGCTTTTAATGCACTTTTCATATAAATAAAAGTTATAACCTCGGTGAAAATAGTGACGTTTACCGTCAATTCAGAGTGACGTTTACCGTCAATTCAGAGACAATATTCGATATACTTCGTAAAGTTCGTATGGAACAAACGTTGAACAAGCCATGATCCACTTGGCTACCAATTTGGCCTAAATATCGCCAAAGCGTAATATTTGAATAGTTACTGAGCGTTTGCCACTTGTCTAAGGGGGTAGGTCAGAAAATCAATATTGAATATTTTCATGGCCTCATGGTTTTTTGGCTAGTCTTTTTAAACTCAGATTAGGTCCTGAGGATCGGGACTGAGATCGGGATTAAAATACTGTTATGGGGATTCTCCTCATAATGCAATAGTTTGTCGGTTGGTGGTACGAGTATCGGTGGTCTTCTAAATATTATTTATACACCTGCTGTTTTCCACGACTATGTTTGCGCGACCGACAAATATTAGGTACTTCCTTTTACTCGGTCTAGTAGTAATAAATAATGTAGCTGTATATTGGTGGAAGAATTTTTAAAATCGGTGCAGTCGTTTTTGAGTTTATCCATTACAAACAAACAAATATTCAAATCTTATCTCTTTATAGCTTTGCAGATATATCCAATATTTTAAACGAGCAATTCTTGTATATGTGTATTTGGTTTAATCGGAAACAGATTTGATTAAATGTTGTATTAAGATTTATTTTTTATATTTTTTATATATTTGATTAAATGTTGTATTAAGATTTTAATATTAAAATTTATTTAGGTAGAATCATATCATGAAAAAAATATCATCAGCGCGAGGCTCGATCGCCCAGCCAGTTATATTTATTTACCTACTTATACATAACATATATTCTTAGGCAGATATGTGATGACAATTTATTACAGACGTTTAACCAGGGTCTCCACAAGACATTACTCAACATGGAATAGCACCTCATTTTTATGGTTTGCAAATTTAATTTATTGCAAAATACAGTAATCTAGGTTTTTCCAAATGAATAAAGTGGGCTTTTAAATGAATCAGCAGCGGTTACCTTACAACACATGTCTGCAGTAACGCAACAGAAACTTTCATTAAAATGTAGTCCTTGAATATAATCTGGGAATTATCTCCATTTATATATGTAACTAAGGCAAAGAAATTAGTTACTTACATAACTATGTAACGTCCATTATGATTAAATTAATTCGCGAATTCCTTATACTAACTACTGTAGTGTTTGTTATGTGCTAAGTTAAATCTTTTTCTTTTTTACATATCATAAGATAGCATACAAGCAGATGGCTCTCTAGATGTTACATGACACTAAAGATGTTAATGATGTGTTGCTATCCGTGTGGCGGGATGGCAATGCCACATGCATAAGTCTACCGGCTACCTTACCCTCCACTCCGGAACACGACACTGATTAACTTTTGCGCTATTGCGGCTTGAATAGATAAGGCGGTTTTACCAAATACCAGGACGAGTCGTTGCGGAACTCTACGCCTACTAACCTAGACGTTACGATAGTAGCGACACATATAGGTAATCGGTCGCCATTTATGACCTGACTGGCAGAACGGCAGTTGGTTTGTTGGCCCGAGCTCCTTTAAAGAATAGACCATTCAACAAAGGAGCCCGGACCAACACGGAGGAAAAAATCGGATGGATTTAATAAAAAAATATTTTTCGAGGCTTTTCTCGAAAATCTAAAATTTCAGTAGCATCTCGAAGTCTAGCAGGTGGTGAATTACCGCTCCGGTGCCTCAGTTTTTTTTTAAATAAATAAATATTCACGGGACAAATTATACTTATTGATCTAACCCCAAAGTAAGCAAATTATTTGCTTGTGTTATGGGTGTTAGTCAACGATACTAATACATAGAAATACATATATAAATACTTTTACATACATAATAAACACTCAAACCCGGAAATACAAACATTTATGCTCATCACACAAATGCTTGTCCCCCCGTCGGGGATCGAACCCGAGCCCCGTCCATTGCGTAGTCAGGGTCGCTAACCACTCGACCAATCGTTCTTAGGTCGATAAAATGCGGCGATAGGGTCATCTCGCTCTCATCTCGCCAGCCGACTAACTGGTGAATTGTGCTAAAGTGCTAAAGTCTGTAGACGTTTAGTTCACTCTGCCTTGCAGGGGCAAGGGAACTGGGCTTGATATTTTTTTATTTTTATATTTTTTACATATTTCTTATGTTTTATATTTAAGTAAACAAGCAGGCGGCTCTCTTGATGTAATGAAATAACCATCATCTATAGACCCCAAATATGTTAATGGTGTGTTTTTTTATATCCATAAGATAGCAAACAAGCAGATAGGTCTCCTGATGGAAAGAGTCAACCATCGCCTATAGACGCCAAAGATGTTAATGGTGCGTTGCTATCTTGTGGCGATGTGGCGAGGTCTAATGCCACATGCATAAGTTTACCGGCTACCTTACACGCCAAGCCGGAACACGACAGCGACAAGCACTGACGCTATTGCGGCAGGGATAGGTAAGGCGGTGGTACCAGAACCGGGCGAGACAATGCAGAACTCTACCACCTAGTAGCCACGATGGTAGTGACTCGATAGCCAATCGGTCGCCTTTTACGACCTGCCTGGCAGAACGGCAGTTGGCCTATTCTTCAAAGGAGGACGGGATCAACACGGCGGTGTGTTGTATGCCATCCGTGTAGGAGGTTATAAATTATAATTGCACGTGCATAATTTATGACCTAACTTACTGTCCAAACCGAAACATTGATCCTATTGTAAAGGTAAGGCGATGATACCCACCCGGGCAAAATGTTGCAGAGCTCTACCACCTTGTTAGTGGTCACGATGTTAGTGACACATACCTATTAGCTTTCTCTCGTTTTTTACGAGAAGCTTAGCATTAAGGCATATCCATTCTTCAAAAAGGGACCTGGATTGATACAAGGCAACATACTTTACCTGGGTTGTAAGCTTAAGCTAAAAGCTCAAGATTGATAAGAAAAATGTACGAAGCGGTTATTTCTAATTTAACTCTATAAAAATAAAGAACAAAATAAAACATATATATTTTTTTGATGTTCCTGCAATATCTGTGAAGGTGATTTCCTGAAATGTGTCGGAAGTATATAACAGTAAGTCGGGAAAGCGCGCGCATTCTAACTGACCAATGAGCGCACGCAATTGTAGAGTTGGTCATTAGGTTGTACAAACTTAATCACTTAAATGTTAGATGTTACAGGCCATTTAAGTAACGCTGTAAGGCTCACTCGTTTTTTTAATACCACCATTTGCACCATTATGAGCGAGCTGTAATTTGCTCTAGCGTCCAGGGGACAACGTCTCAGTCGGCAGAACCAAATCTATTAATTATAACAGTACTAGCTATGATAACCGGCTTCGCTCGGGAGTTGATATGAGATTACGTGGTAGTTGAAACATAACAAATGTAATTTAAGACTATTGAAACTGGAATTTTAATAAAGTTCAACTACTCGACAATAGATGTCGCTACTACATTTAATTTCCGAGTTGAGGGGTTGGAAAAGCCCTTATATCTTTAAAAACACGCCCTTTGGGTTAAAAACGGGAACTTTCTTGTTTGAGGGAGGATAAAGGGCTATCACACTATATAAGTCCCTTTATCGTGCCGGGACTCCTTTTTAAGTTTTATCAGCACGCACATTTTATCAACTTAGTTTTATTATATACTAGCTATGATACCCGACTTCACTTGGGAGTTGATATGAGATTACGTGGTAGTTGAAATATTTATAATAATAACAAAATATGTAATTTAAGACTATTGAAATTGGAATTTTAAATTTCGCGCCATTAGTTCACATGTTGCAATTGCTCGCAGCGCCTTTCGAAATGTAACCCAAGTGAATGAAGTTCAAATACTCGACAACAGATGGCACCACTACACTTAATTTCCAAGTTGAAGGGTTGGAAAAGCCCTTATATCTTTAAAAACACGCCCTTTAGGTTAAAACGGGATCTTTCTTGTTCGAGGGGAGATAAGTCCCTTTATCGTGCCGGGACTCCTTTTTAAGTTTTATCGGCACGCACATTTTATCAACTTAGTTTTATTATATAATATAGATAATGATAATGATAATGATTATATACTTAAAAATGTGTTAACCAATTTTTCTATTGCAAAAATGTGGTTCAGTGGATAGCCTATTCGATTTTAATCTTGAGATCCCAGTTTTGATTTCCGGTTGGGTAAAAGGTTTTTTGTTGTTTTCGAGGTTTTCCTTGAAAATACAAATCTTGGAGATCGGAGTATTGTGGTGGTGTATTTATCATGCTCGTGCCTCGCATGAGTATTCCAGTTTATCCCTAGAAATAAATGACAAGTAATAGTTATTAGATCGATAAAATACGACAATGGGATCCCCATGCACTCATCTCGCCACCCAAAAAACCGGTGCATCACGGTGAACCGGAAACTCTAGTCATTCGATTCACTCTATATATCACTCAAGGAAACCGGAAATAGGGATTTGGGAAGACTCTATCCTTTGAAGTTACTATGGTTGCGAGACATTTGGTGAACGGTGAATTGTTAGTCTGTAACACATGCCAACTGCGTTGCAAGACGACAGAAGCTCTACTTCTATTTGATCTATCTCCTTTTAATAGAGAATATGCATAAAAAATAAAATGGCCTGATTATTTTTCCTGAGCTTTTAAGGTCCTAGTATTCAATTCGTTATTTTCTAATTTAATATGTATTTAATTATTTAAAACATAAATCAAAAAGTGAAAAATTTACGAGCGAAATTCAAATTTGTAAAACGTCCCATCACTGTTCGAAATGAAACGTGACGTCATAAGGCATGTCCTGTCAGTCACCTGTGATTCCACTGCCACTTGTTAACTATCAAACTAACTCTCAATGCAAACAATAAACTGACAGGACGTGCCCTATGACGTCACGCCTCAAGCGCGCGAGAAATAGGAGCGTTTGAACTTGTCAAATTAAACCAATATTTTTAAGATTTTATGAAAAAATAATTACTAATCTTACAGCAATGTTTATTTTTTTTCTATATCAAAATGAAGTGAATATTGAATAAAAAAATAAAAAAAATGCCTGCATATTCCCTGGTGGGAACATGGTTTATAGCTTTAAAATTTTGAACGCATAATTTAGAAGGATCATTAACCTTTTGGCACCTATCTGTCTGCCTGAGCTTTAGTTGAACTCGTATAATCTACAGTGATTACGTTGTAGCGGCTACAAATACGTTAAAAGTAAGTCAGCCAATAACACTGCCGGTTTCCGACGGGTTTGGTTATGCGACACTATCAGCTGTGGTATTTTAATTTTGTTGAATTAACCTAATTTTTAAAAGTTGTTCGTCAGGTTTTATATTAACGTCATGATAACTGCATAATGTTTTACCACGTTTACCATAGAAGTTCATTTACCCTTTCTGATTTCAATCTTTAAACACGGTTTAATATATTTCATTCCTCTTTGTTGGTCCGAAACCTTTTCCTTGTAGGTACCTATTAATTTATTTTTTCATGTTACGATGCCTCGCGGTCTAGGAGTAGCCTATTCGGCACAGATCATAAGGTCCCGAGTTCAATCCTCGGATCAGGCAAAGTGTTATTGAGGTTTTTTAAGGTTTTCTCGAAAATCTAAAACTCAGTAGCAGCTCGGAGGCTGGCGCAGTGACTTATTACCACTCCACCAGGCACATAAAGCTGTCGGTCCTGGTAATCGCTAGAAATAGTCGATAATCGTTAGCATGTCGGTAAATGCGGTGATGAGGATCACCACTCATCTCGCCAACCGACAAACCAGTGAATCGTGGTGAACTGGAAAATCTATAGACGTTCGGTCTACTCTGCCTACACCGCAAGGGAACCGGGCGTGATGATATTTTTTTTATGTTACAAAAAAATATATTCTTTTGATACTTCTCGCACAACGTATGAATTTAGTGCCTATGATTTTTGAGGCTTCATAAGCCATACCGTCCAGTAATGCTAAAACAATATATTGTAAACTTTATATTTGTATATGTAACTGTAAAAATATATTGTAGTTAAAAAAAGTATTATACTGTTTTTAACAGTATAGTTAGGAGTATCATGATATAGCAAACAAGTAGATGGCTCTCATGACAACAACCATCGCTTACAGGCGCCAAAGATTTTAATGTTGTGTTGCTGTCTGTGTGGCGGGATGTTAATATCATACGCATAAGTTTACCGACACCTTACCCGCTAAACCGGAACACGACAACGACAAGCATTGACACTATTGCAGCAGGAATAGGTTAGGATGTGGTACCAAAACTCGGGCGAGACTTTGTAGAATTCTACCACTTAGTACTCGCGATGGTAGTGACTCTTATAGCGCATTGTTCGCCTTTTACGAACTGCCTGGCCTAGCAGATGGTCTATTATTCAAAAGGGACCCGAACGATCATAGGGGTATACAATATCCCTACGCAAAGATATTACGAATGTTCCTTACATCTATCTGTTAGAAACATGTAATTCTTTCTATAATAATTACATCATTAACAGCGGCATTATTATCACAATTTCCTGGTAGGTTTATTTTGACATTTAAGTTCATCTTTTCGCCACATTGGTGTCATTGCATCCGGGTCCGCATGATACACCTTCAATCCACTCGTGTGAGCGTAAAACAAATATTGGCTGAGCACTCGTCATTGAGACAAGTTACATTAAGCGACACAGCTCTGTTGCGTACTCTGGGAAATGTTTATGAAATATTAGGTAAATATCGTTTTGCCCTTTTTTGTGATATAGTATCATAGTACAACAAACAAGCAGATGGTTCTACAGAAGGAAAGATAAAACTATCTTCTATAGGCACTCAAGTTGTTAAACGTGCTTGCTAACCATTGCGGGATGGTGGTGCTACATGCACAAGTTTATTAGCTACTTTATCCTCTTATGCTCTGTAGAGAGGGATAGGGGCTGAGTTTCTTCCGCCGGATCTTATCCGCGTTTCCGATCAGGTAGTAGTTTTAAAAAATATGTTGACGTGTCAAAATAACTTATAAAAAGTTTTATTGAATAAAGTACTATTGATTTCTGGCGTAGCTATAGCTTTATAAAGGGGGAGTTTAAGAGTTTCAAAATTTACAAACACTAAATAGTTTTCTGTCTATCTCGTAAGGGATCATGGGGCTTAGACGAAGTAACATCGCTTCGTAGTGAAACGATATCGAAATTCGTCATCATCGTAATAAATCCCATTGCAGATAAAAATTGTAGCTTATCTTATAATATATACCTATGTTTGCGTTGATGAGGGGGGGGGGGGGTGTTATGACTTAACAACCCTATTATATACACAGTAACAACAGATAAGTATGGAAAAACCTCCAATTAATTATTTTTGTGTTATAACACGCACCCCGTGCTTGGGAAAACTTGAAGAAAAATATCGACACCCGGGATTACGTGGGATTCTTTGTTGTTTTTAAAGTCCTCCAATTAATGTTTCATTATCTTAATATGTAAAAGCGTTAATGCTCATTCACGTATGACATGATGTAACGGAGGCCTTTACGAATCTGCCCCAGAGCCGCAACAATGTCAAAGGTGAAAATTGTTTGAGTTGTAACGTGTTTTACATACAGTAGTACATACAGCCTCCAGGCCATCATCTACGTAAATTTCATCCAAATTGGTTTAGCTGTTTTAGCTTGATTGAGTAACAAACATCCATCTATCCATTCTTACAAACTTTCACATTTATAGTACGTAGGTCACACTATAAGTTTTGCGTAACTTAAAAAAACATGTTATAACCGAAATATTATATTTATTGCTTTTGAAAATAATCTCCTTTACATTTTAAACATTTTTTCATGCGATTGAACCATTTTTTAAAACAGAAGGACCACAGACCTAAAGGCATTCTTTTTACGTGCTGATTGAACGCTATCACTGCCTCTTCGGAGTTGGTAAAAGTAAAACCTCTCATCAAATCTTTGATTTTGGGGAAAATACAGAAATCACAGTGCAGGTCGGGGCTATGTGCAGGATGAGTGACGAGATGTACTTTTTCGGAAGCTAAAAATGACTTTGTTTTGTTGACCGTGTGAGAAGAAGCGTTATCATGTTGTAGGAGAATGCGGCTTTTGGGTCGTCTTTCGCGAACTTTTTCTAACATCCTGGGTAAACAAATGGTAGAATACCACTCGACATTAACACTCTTTTGATCTTCAAACTTTCTTTGTCATCCCGGGCAATGTTAGGATCTTCCGAAACTAGAGGATATGCTGCTGTATATTAGGACATAATAAATAAGCGTGTCACGTAAATATAAGATCTTGACTTAATATTCGTTTTGGGCAACGCCGCTTCGTTCACAAGAGCGCCAATAATGTCAAGGAGTGTTACTTTTGGCGAATAATAATTCCCTTTCGGTTTTATTTCCATTTGCTAAGGATATATTAAGGTTATTAGGTATTTCATCATTTTATAGCCTCACTTCGACATGTCTATGAAAAAGTATAAACACAATAGTTTTCTGTATGGACTCGTAGATTTAGGAGTTGCCTGAGGTTTTGTTCGTGTTTTTGTCACATTCCGTGGGAATTGAGAAGTTTTTAAAAAAGACAAAAAATGAAAATATTTTTAGCAAATGATTTCGTTTAACGACCCGAGCTGACTCGCGGAGCTTCGAGCGTGAGTGGATTAGCACGCCGTTGATATAGTTTTTCATACATACTTTGATTCCCTATTTAAGTCCCTTAGGGCCCTTGGTCCCTGGACCAGGGTATAGATCTTGGTCCCACAACAAACTTTTTTTTTATTAAGAACAAGCTGAATTTTTGTGAACAGCTTCGTTTTGACGAGACAACAGTCTTTTCTATCTTCGAATAATCTCAAATGGGGTAACGAATAAAGATAGTTAAAAAAGAAAACTAGAGTGTCAAACAAAGAAAAGTGTCCACTTCATGTGTAGAGCAATGTTACCTTTGAATTACAATAATAATTAAGAAGCTGTTGTAAGAAATTTAGATTGTTTTTAAATTGATTAATATTAATTGAAAAATCTTATAATTTCGAAACTTTAGAGTGGAGGACTCGTCAGGAAATCCATCGAATGTGTAGGACAAAAGTTTCATCGTGATTTTCATAATATAATCAAGCGACTAAAGTCGAAAAATAATTAAATTTATTAATGAAAATTATTCCTTTACCGAATCAAAATTTTCAAAGCCCCATAACTTTATTAGTTACCCGATTCGAGATTTTTCACAGGTGGAAAAGATGGCTGTCTCGTCAAAATGAAGCTGTTCACAAAAATTCAGCTCGTTATTACTTAAAAAAAGTTTGTTCTTTAGGCTACGGTCTAGGACTTTTTAAAAAGGAAACTTATGTTTGACCCCAGATCTTAAACTATCTCTGTGCTAAATTTCATCATAATTAGTTTAGCCGTGAAAATGATACAGACAAACAGACTTTCGCATTTATAACACTAGCTGCAGCTACTGCCCGTTGCGCTATAAAAGTTTTAGGAACTGCCTAACTAATTTTTACGGGATAAAAAGTAGCCTATGTACTACCAGCCTACCAGGCCTACCAGGCCTACATAGGCTACTTTTTATCCCGTAAAAATTAGTTAGGCAGTTCCTAAAACTTTTATAGCGCAACGGGCAGTAGCTGCAGCTAGTGTTATAAATGCGAAAGTCTGTTTGTCTGTATCATTTTCACGGCTAAACTAATTATGATGAAATTTAGCACAGAGATAGTTTAAGATCTGGGGTCAAACATAAGTTTCCTTTTTAAAAAGTCATAGACCGTAGCCTAAAGAACAAACTTTTTTTAAGTAATAACGAGCTGAATTTTTGTGAACAGCTTCATTTTGACGAGACAGCCATCTTTTCCACCTGTGAAAAATCTCGAATCGGGTAACTAATAAAGTTATGGGGCTTTGAAAATTTTGATTCGGTAAAGGAATAATTTTCATTAATAAATTTAATTATTTTTCGACTTTAGTCGCTTGATTATATTATGAAAATCACGATGAAACTTTTGTCCTACACATTCGATGGATTTCCTGACGAGTCCTCCACTCTAAAGTTTCGAAATTATAAGATTTTTCAATTAATATTAATCAATTTAAAAACAACCTAAATTTCTTACAACAGCTTCTTAATTATTATTGTAATTCAAAGGTAACATTGCTCTACACATGAAGTGGACACTTTTCTTTGTTTGACACTCTAGTTTTCTTTTTTAACTATCTTTATTCGTTACCCCATTTGAGATTATTCGAAGATAGAAAAGACTGTTGTCTCGTCAAAACGAAGCTGTTCACAAAAATTCAGCTTGTTCTTAATAAAAAAAAAGTTTGTTGTGGGACCAAGATCTATACCCTGGTCCAGGGACCAAGGGCCCTAAGGGACTTAAATAGGGAATCAAAGTATGTATGAAAAACTATATCAACGGCGTGCTAATCCACTCACGCTCGAAGCTCCGCGAGTCAGCTCGGGTCGTTAAACGAAATCATTTGCTAAAAATATTTTCATTTTTTGTCTTTTTTAAAAACTTCTCAATTCCCACGGAATGTGACAAAAACACGAACAAAACCTCAGGCAACTCCTAAATCTACGAGTCCATACAGAAAACTATTGTGTTTATACTTTTTCATAGACATGTCGAAGTGAGGCTATAAAATGATGAAATACCTAATAACCTTAATATATCCTTAGCAAATGGAAATAAAACCGAAAGGGAATTATTATTCGCCAAAAGTAACACTCCTTGACATTATTGGCGCTCTTGTGAACGAAGCGGCGTTGCCCAAAACGAATATTAAGTCAAGATCTTATATTTACGTGACACGCTTATTTATTATGTCCTAATATACAGCAGCATAGCCTCTAGTTTCGGAAGATCCTAACATTGCCCGGGATGACAAAGAAAGTTTACTGTAACTTAATTTTTACTTCCAACGAGTGTATGCTCACACACGCGTGTATGTTTTTTGTTTCTATGCAATAGAACACAATATGATTCATTGCCGTATTGACAAGTAATATTATTTTTAATTTAGTACTACGGCAGATACAGACATAGATGTCATCCGTGTGGCGGGGGGGGGGCATGCTTAAATCAACTGTCTACATTACAGATGACTGCTGCAGGAGCTATCTGTTTGTTTGCATTATGAAAAAAAAACATATGTCTCATGATATAAAAAACAGCTCTAGAACGTCGACTTGGTTAAAGCTGGGCGACACCGCCCTTGGACAGTTTTTTTTTTATATCATAAGATAACAAACAAAAAGATGGCTCTCCTGATGGTAAGAGAAACCACCGCCTATAGACACCAAAGATGTTAATGGTCTGTTGCTATCACCTGTCACTTGCATAAGTCTGCCGGCTACCTTACACTCCAAACTGGAACTCGACAATGACAAGCACTGAAGCTATTGCGGCAGTAATAGGTAAGGCGGTTGTACCAAATACGCGCGCGAGTCATTGCGGAACTCTATTACCATATCTACTTTTACTAGGTGGTAGAGTTCTGCATAGTCTCGCCCGGGTCTGGTACCACCGCCTTACCTATTCCTGCCACAATAGCGTAAGTGCTTGTCACTGTCGTATTCCGGTTTGGAGAGTAAGGTAGCCGGTAAACTTAAGCATGTGGCATTATTAAATCTCACCACAAGATAGCAAGGCACCTTAACATCTTTGGTGTCTATAGTATAGGCGATGGTTGATCAGGAAACTTATCTCCTTATTTGCTATCTTATGATATAAAAAAACCTAGTAGTCACGATAGTAGTGACACGTATAGCCAATTGGTCGCCTTCTACGACTTTCCTGGAAGAACGGCAACCGGCCTATTCTTCAATGGAGCCTGGACCAACACAGGGTTAAGGGGTATTGCACTGTAACTTCAGGCACAGAGAGACGTTAGCGCGGAAACAACGAGCTGCAAACGCGAGAACTGCAAGTCGGCCACACCGCACTGCGGATCGTGAGCTTCTCCTGAGTGAAGATGACGACGCGGACGGACATAACAATTCTTATTAAGGACCGAGCACACTGGGGTTTGCCGGTACAGGCCGCATTGCAACGGAAAGTGATAGTATTTGGTACATTAGGACGGACCGCACCAGGGCGGAATGGGAGAGAGCGAGGCGGGTTGGACCGCATCGCAATGTAGCACATTTATGTATTTTTTTTCATATAAACAACAAAACAAAAATTAGCACTTAAAAGCTTAATATTTTACAAAAGAGTCCCTTAGATGTTAATAAATAGAAATATAAGTTTGTATAATTTATCTTAAAATTTAAATGTAATAAAAATTTAATAACGAATTTTGTAAAATGGTATTTTTTTTTGTATATTATAAAAAATTGGATTGAGCATAAGATGATATTTTGTAAATTGTAAAAATAACTTTTTGTTGTGAAATAATTCTTGTAAACATAAATAATTGTAATACATGAAATAGAAAAAAAAAACAAGCCCGTTGAGTTTCTTCCGCCGGATCTTCTCAGTGTGTGGCCGCGTTCCGATCCGGTAGTAAATATAAGGAAATCGATCGAAATTCAAATGTTTGCACACCATATTTTGGTAGAATATGATGGTAATTTAATTTATTTTTGATAACTTGTGACATCCATATTCTTGCAAATAATATTTTTTCATTTTTCATTTCATTTTGGTCAAAAACTTTTTTCAACAAATCTACAATATTTTTAAGAAATCTATCCAACGATACCCCACAGTGAGAAAAAAATTAACATCACCACTTTACATGTAGGGGAGCTACCCTGAAAAAAATATTTTTCAAGATTTTATATTACTACTTTGTTGACGTGACTAATATGTACATTCGCGCCAGATTAAAGCTTTCTAGTAATAAGAATCTCTGAGCAATCGTGCGGACGGACGGACATAGCGAAACTATAAGGGTTCCTAGTTTACTTCGGAACCCTAAAAACGACTTATCATAGGATTGGAAAACAATCACCCTAAATCTACGTTGCTCTTTTTTGACGACAAATTGAAGACATACGAGCAGTGGGCCACCTAATGGGAAGTCGCCATCTCCTATGGTTATTTGTTGCCTCTAAAGGAGCCAATGTGATGCCAACCTTTAAAGAAACTGTTAATCCTCTTCCTAAAAATAAATATGTCAAAGCTTCTTGGAAACACCGTGTGAGGGAGATTGTTCAGAGTTTCACTGTTTGGTCCAGGAATATGCGAGAAAAGCTAACAGATAGATGACATAGCTAAATATTATGTTTATTATGTTTAATAAACGTGTAGTAAGTAGTCTCATTTCGCGATTATGCGAGGTTTTTATTGAAATGAAAGCCACTTGATACTTGATAACCTTGAAAGATGATGCACACAGACCGCATCATTACTGTTTTTGTTTTGCAATACACTAGGTATATCCTTTTTTTTATTTCAATGCTCAATTTCGTAAGTTAACATCATGCCTTTTAGAACTAAATCAATGTAATTATGTTCTTGGGCTGGGCTCCTCCATAAATTACGTCAGACATATTTTATGGTTTCTTGACATCACTCGTCTTTGTCACAGGTGGCCACAATTGTGAAACCACTGTCTCCTCCACAGGTGTGACGTCATATATTTAAATAAGTAATAGTTTAAAAATCTAAAAAACACGATTTCATAGAAAATTGAACTAAAAAAAGAAATATAAATAATAGTTTAAAAAACTGACAAAACATGATTTAATAAAACTCAAACTAAAAAAATAAAAATAAATTTAAATTAAGAATAGTGTAAAAAATTATATAAATTTAAACTAAGTATAGTGTAAATAGGAAACATTCATATTGCATTGTATAAAAAGCATTGGATGCTTTTTAAGACATCTGTTGACACCATGCACCCACGCTTTTTTATACAATAAAAACCTATTTACACCATTCTTAACTTAAATATATTAATTTAATAATTAAGAAATAATAGTTTAAATATATAGGCTTTTTATTGCATTGTATAAAAAGCGTGGGGGTGCATGGTGTCAACAGATATCTTAAAAAGCATCAATTAAATTTATTATTTTTAATTAGGGTTTTATTAAAGCGTGTTTTTGTTTTTTAAACTATTATTTCTTAACTTAAGATTTTAATTTAAATTGAAAAAAAACTGAAAATTTCGGAGAGGGAATCTGAAAACCGGCTAATTCTTAAGGTACCAGGAGCACAAATTATTTATTTCACGGATAAGTTGCTGACCTTGAATAAAATTAAATATTAGAATAAGGAGTCCGAGACTCTGCCTCTCTTATCCAAGGAAGACAGCAAGCTCACAATTTGATAATTTCTCGGATAATTAATTATCGACTCGGAACAAACACCAATGACTTCCTGATTTCATTAAAAATCATTAGATTTCAGAGCTAAACATTTAACATAATTATTCTAATTGTTTAGCTATGAATAAATAATTATTCATAGCTAAACATTTAATATTATTTATTCTATAGTTCTTCGACAAAATCAATTGTATACATTTTAAATCCAGCGAAAATCTAATTAGAATTCACTTCAATATTAAAGTGATGTAATTAAAAAAATAAGCCACATTTAGAGATGTAAATTGTTTGATCTTCGAGACAAGCATGATGAACCTACTCGTAAGAGTAGCTAGGAACTTTCTTACATTTCACGATTTCTGAGATAATAAATATAATATAAGAAATATATTTTCATTAGGTACTTGATAAAACTGCAAAGTTTAAAAGTACGTCAAAACCATGTTCAAAGTTTCCATTACATACCTACTCTTCCCCGATATTAAACCGGCCGGCGTGAAGAAGTGTATGTACGTATGTATGCATTGTCATCGGCCCTTGATAAAACTGCCTAGTTTCAAATTAATCCGTTTTAAAGTTCATCAAATGCATGTTCATAGTTTCCATTACATACTTACACACCAAAATACTAACATACTAACATATGAATATACGACCGAAGCTTATAAAAGCGTGTTA
The DNA here is from genome assembly GCA_036924255.1 of Apodemia mormo. Classification (NCBI taxonomy): domain Eukaryota; kingdom Metazoa; phylum Arthropoda; class Insecta; order Lepidoptera; family Riodinidae; genus Apodemia; species Apodemia mormo. Next base: position 41,470,215 of record JAUPFN010000009.1, on the reverse strand, counting down.
AAAAACATATTTTCCCCCGTGTTGGTCCGGGGTTTCTTTGAAGAATAGGCCAACTGCCGTTCTGCCAGGCAGGTCGTAAAAGGCAACCGAGTTGGCTATGAAAGTCACTACCATCGTGACTACTAGATTGTAGAGTGCTGCATTGTCTCGCCAGGGTTTTGGTACAACCGTCTTACCTATTCCTGCCGCAATAATGTCAGTGCTTGTCACTGTCGTGTTCCGGTTTAGAAGCCAAGATAGCCGGTAAACTTATGCATGTGGCATTAGACCTCGCCATAAGATAAAATGCACTATTAATATCTCTGGTGTCTATAGGCGATGGTTGACTTTTTCCTTTAGGGGATCTGCTTATTTGCTATCGTATGATATAATAAAAAAAATTATGAGTAATTGAATTGAAATCACAGTTTTTTCATCCATTCCATTATAGACCTAGTAATATTTTTAAGTTTTAGGTTGGCTTTTAAATTTTGCGTTTAAGCATTTTATTTTCGTTGGCCTCGTTTTCACTGTCGTGTAAGGTATCCGTTGAACTTACGCATGTGGCATAGCCATCACGCCAAACGGATAGCAGCGAACCATCAACATCTTTGATGTCTATAGACGATTATTTCCTTTCCATCAGGAGATCCATCTCCTTCTTTGCTTTCTAATGTATAAAAAGTGCTGATGTTAAGAGATTACTAAAGCGTATAGACATACTTATAATATATTCCCGAAGATATAGGCGCAGGTGCAGGTAGTGCACCTAAGATTATTAATGGAAATAGGTTTCATATTATGACAAGTAGCCAAGTTATGTGGCGTTGTCTTCGTTACATTGAAATCTTGGTAACGGCTTGGAGGCTAGTGATAATGTATTAGGACTTAGTACCCTCGTACCTCGGATGACCTTGTAACCTCGGTCCCGGCTATCAAAACAAATAAACGACATCCAATCAACAAATCTGTTTATCGTGGATTCGTGGTGAATTACAACGCCCACTGACGTTCGATTTATTTTGCTTACCTCGTAAGGAAATCGGTGGGACGGTACCGGCTGGATTGTATGCCACACATAATCCGGGTTAAATCGAATTCACGCGTCACTTAATATTATAGATTAGAACAGTTCAGCTATTTTTTAAAAGTGACGTTATAATTCGAGATAATACTTAAAATGGAATAACGTCTCAAGAGTAGATAACCTTGCGATAGTACCTTTCGCTTTACGAGAGCAAGGTACTGTTCCTGCTGCAACTGCAAATTGTTCTCAGCCTTACAGATATTTTTATAGACATAAAAATTGAAAAAGCCAAATTGAATCTTTTTTAAAAAAGAAACATTTTAACACGGCAGGATTTAAACTAGCTAACGGCCCACAGTGTGTTAAGAATCTCGATTTTGTTTCACTTTGTTTTTATTCGAAAATACTATAGTCAATATCATTACAAACGTCAGAGTAAAACTGTCAATGCGATTTTTTAAAAACCGTTTCAAAGTTTGGCTATATCCGGGACTAAGAATTTACAAAATAATTTTTTGCAGAAAAACCAAATTAATATTACTATCTTTGAATAATAAATAATAGTTTAAAAAAACTAAAAAACACGCTTTTTATAGAAAACCGAACTAAAAAATAGAAAATAAATTTTAATAAATTTAAATTAAGAATAGTGTTAAAAATTTCAATAATTATAAATTAATAATAGTGTGAATAAAAAAAAAATATTTAAAAAAAAGCGTGGGGTGCATGGTGTCAATAGTTATAAATATTTTATTGACACATATGAGTAGAGTGATTATCATTTCGGTAATATCTTAAAAAGCACCCCACGCTTTTTTTAAAATAATTTTTTTTTATTCACACAATTATTAATTTATAATTATTGAAATTTTTAACACTATTCTTAATTTAAATTTATTAAAATTTATTTTCTATTTTTTAGTTCGGTTTTCTATAAAAAGCGTGTTTTTTAGTTTTTTTAAACTATTATTTATTTTCTACTTTTTAGTTTGGTTTATTTATAATAGCTTGTTTTTTTAATTTTAAACTATTGCACGACTCATGATGCGAAGCATCAGAGAGTGCTTTACGATCGAAATTTTTTTTTCATATATACATATCTTCACGCCAGATCCCTTACGGGGTAGGCAGAGAGAACCGAGTGCCATACATCAGGCTTGTCTCGCTTCCTCCACATTCATCACTCTTTTCATACGTACACGCCGGTTGCGAAGACTCTTGATGCCACCTTCGGAAATTTTTTTCGCCTTATTTTGGCAACTATTTTTAGTATTATAGCCTTGTTAGTTAACGGAATCAAGATATTTTGCATACTATTGTCGAGATAATTTAATGGAGATTAATTCTATACTTGCTAAAAATTAATTTAGTGCAATAGAAACGGAAAAAAATATGAAAATAGGTCAAAAAATTTCCTGTCCGTCATGTATGAAACTCCGGAAACACTGTAACTTATGAAAAAATCAATTATTTGAGTTATTTTTTTTAATTCTAATCGGCAATTGCAGATCATCGAATGTGAATGGCTAATAAATTCAGTGTCGTTTAATTACAATGTATAAAAAACGAAAACTACAAGACTGTATATATATCCATGTAAAATTAACATGGATGGTGATATATCTATATGTATAAATATTATGTACATTTATTTTGTTTTTTTTTGTTTTTTTTTTGTTTTTTTACTCAGTCAATTAAACTCAGTCACAGAGACGGTGGCGGACTCTTCATGGCTCGTTAAATCTAAGTTATATGCGCAGACACTGTTGCAAATTCTAATGCGCATACCTAGTCGAGTGCCGCGGTAGAAGCACGGAACTACTTACACGCTTATAGACATATGTGTGTGTGTGTGTGTGTGTGTGTAAGTGTGCAAGGCGTTTCTGTCGTACTCCCATACAGGACAGTACGACGGGGCCAGATATGGGCCATGCTTGGCGCAATGCTTTCTATCTCTGGCCCATGCTTGTAAACCCGCTTTGGCCCAGCCTTGGTAGAAGTAGACTCGGTAAGATCCAAGAGCGTCTATCGAATGAGTCTTTTGAGCAGAGAGCTATTAGAGTTGATCTCATTATTGAGCGAACTAGCGAACTAGCGACTAGCGAGAGAACTACTAGCGAACGAGTCTGCCGAGCAGAAGGCTCATAGAATTGGTATCATTGAGGAGCGTTTAGCTAAGGAGTCCGCCGAGCAGAGAGCTCGTGGATTAGTAGTGATACGAAACCGTACAACAATCGAATCTGCTCAGCCACGTGAGAACCGCCTAGCTGTAGCGCGTCAGACGTCACAAAGACTTCGTTCAATTACTGAGCGTAATTTTATAACCACCATAAATCAATATGCTGAAGTACCATGTACAATCTGTAAGAAATTTTTATATCCAAAACAACAGACGTCATTAGTTAAAGCACGTTTTGATTTTTTTTTGCTCGACTACCATAAAAAAAAAAAAGTTTCTTCTCAGGCCTACTGGAACAACATGGAAGTTATATCTTTACCTCTTGAACTGACCGGCTTGACAGACGTAGAACAAACACTTTTGTTAAGAGTACTTCCTTTTATAACTAGTTTCCACCCGCACCAAAGTGCTCGTCAACACGAATCAAACGAGCCCAAACTCAATAGAGTTGTGTTATTTAATTGCTGAGCTCCTATGGTCACCTTCTGGCTTTATTATCGAACCCTGCAGAATCCTAGTTAGCACCAAGCACCAAAGTGCTCGTCAACACTAATCAAATGAGCCCAAATTCGATAGAGTTGTGTCATTTAATTGCTGAGCTCCTATGACCATCTTCTGGCTACATCATCGGACCCTGCAGGATCCTAGTCACCACCAAGCACCAAAGTGCTCGTCAACATGAATCAAATGAGTCCAAACTCAATATTCTTGTTATTAACCGATTTTTAACCATTTAATTATTAAGTTCCTGTGGTCACGTTCCGATTCAGATTCATCAGATCAGCTCCATGTCATAATAAGGTTTCATTGTCATTCAATTAACATACGTATACAAAATTTCAGCTCAATCGGTAACCGGGAAGTGGATCAAATTTACTTGCGAGATTTGATTTCAGACATCGAGATAGGTACAATAAATAAAAAAAATGCTCATAAAACAAAAACTACTGGGCCTACCTGAATCAATTTTTTATGGGACCAATTCGAAACTATTCCGCATCAAACAAAAAAAGAATCACGTAATTCGGTTCAGAAACCTCGGAGAAATCGGTGTACATACATAAAAAAATATACCAGCCGAATTGAGAACTTCCTCCTTTTTTGAAGTCGGTTAAAAATGGAATAATTTTATCAAATTAGTGTATTGTCATCGGTCCTCGATAAATCTACAAAGTTTGAACGAAATCTGGCCGTTTAAAGTGGGTCAAAATCGCGCCCAAAGAAGTCGGTTTCAAACAAACATACAAACATACAGGTGAAGCTAATAAAAAGCGTGTAAAAATAAAGTGAAACAAAATCGAGGTTCCTTAACACACTGGCCTCATCAGCTCAGACTACGCTTTTATGTACCGAACTGATTGATTCGAAATAGAAAAATTCTCTTGTGCTATTTTATATCGTTTCTTACGATTGTATCGATCGGTAGTTATTTCTGTCTACATTTACTCAATTTATCTTTACAACTGAAATTCACAATTTCGAACGGAGTAGGCATTACAAGTATACAAGTAATATAGTCGACAAACTTAAAAAATGTAAATGGAGATTTAAAAGCGAATTTATTTATCATCGGTGTGGAAAAGGTATATAGTTCTGTTAGGTTGCACTACTTAGCACTTTAAAAAAAACACTTTATTGGACACATCCTGTTTATTTTTACTTTTCTACGCAATTTTATAACTACAATTTGTACTTTTGCAAAGCTGGCGTCCAAGAAATTTGGTGTTCTGAACAGGGCGAAACAGTACTTAACACCAGCCGAACGTTTGCGACTTTACAAGTCACAAAACAGGCCTCATATAGAGTACTGCGTGCTAAGTGTGAGTTTTCTTTTCGCATTCGATCGTGAGCGCGTTTGGAGTTTACTAGGAATTTGTATGTGATTTGTACAACGCCACCTAGTGGTAAACGTGAGAAACCAGATTACCACTAGGTGGCGCTGTACAAATCACATACAAATTCCTAGTAAACTCGACACGCGCTCACGATCGAATGCGAAAAGAAAAACTCACACTTAGCACTCTGTTCTCATCATTGGGCAAGGACTTCGCAGTGCTAGCGCCTTCTTCTTGACCGCACACAACGTAGAGCGTCTCGTATCGTTGTCCGTTGATGACCGGGCTCTTTCTGATCGGCTTGATATTTAGGCGTTGTGAAGAGATGTTGGTTTTCTCTGCATCTTCTATCGCTTTTAACACAGGGAGTTCTGAGGAGTTGTTCGGCTTGATAGCACCCGCTGATTTCAACCATCGGATATTACGCCAATCTAAATTTCACCCTTACCATTTGAATGTCTGCAAGTCCACTACAGTGCGATTCTCAAGGCATTTTTTTTTCGCACGACTGCTCTGTGGAATCAATTACCAGCGGATGTGTTTCCGAACCAATACCATTTAGGGGACTTCAAAAAAAGAGCGTATTCATTCCTTAAAGGCCGGCAACGCACCTGCAGTACCACCGGTGTTGCAGCTGTTCATGGGCAGCTATGATCACTTACCATCAGGTGAGCCCCTAGCCCGTTTTATTCCATACAAAACTTATAACACAATATTAAATACTTAAACTTGGATCACACTTCGTGATAATCTGATGATGGGCGGTTAGACCCAGAGTTTATTAAGGTAGTTTCCTTGCTGAAGGCAATCCGGCGGGCAGAAGCCGGGTCCGTAGCTGGGGAGCAATTAGACTACTTAATATCTAACTGAAGGAAATTACGAAAACGGCGAGTTTTTATACAGTAATTATGGTGTCTGACAAGCTTACATGCAGTTCAGCATTATAGTAAAGAAATTAGGGATGTGACAGTTCGTAGAATAAAACAATGGCCTTCTATGGCAATAAGACAAAAGCCTTCTTTTAGTGTGAATTACTGTGGCAACTTACATTGTGCGTAGACCGCCACTTGCTAGATTGTTCTCATTTCTAAATATATAATTAATGTCTAGTAGAAAATACTAGAAAAACGGAAAAAGTTTGAAACAAAAACAAAGTTCAATACATTAGAATTAGAACCAACGACCTTCACTGGATTTGAAAGTTCTATCGTTGGTTTAAATCTAATAAATTCATTATATTGAATAGTGCTAAAACCCATACACGTAGTTTGATAAATTTACCAATAATTCGTTTTCTCCTCGACGACGACGTGTAATTTATTTCAATCAATATAAGTCATGAAATTGATTTTTGGCAACTCTCAACTTATAAAAAAATTGATTGAGGTATAATTTATAATTTTCATCGTTGGCACTAGGTGACACTGAATATATAAGGTCGGGGCAAAAGTATTTCCTTTGTTTATACAAAGGAAAATATTTTTTTATGTATAATTTTTTATTTATTTATAATATGTATATGTCTTTTTGATCGATTACTTGTTGCCATTTTGTGGGTAGTCACATGGTCCCATTCCTGTAGTTTTGAGATTTTTGATTAAAAAAATCTGACAGGTAGTGTTCACAGTGTTCTTTTGAGGTTAGCTTTATGCTTTCTAAAGAGTTCTGCAATGACCGAAACAGGTGGAAATCTGATGGAGCAAGGTCGGGACTATACGGAGAATGCATCAATACTCCCAACATCCCAGCCAAGTGCTCTCAATCTTTGCTGCGTGGCCATAAATGAGTGCGGTCTGGCGTTGTCATGGTGGAATACCACGCCTCTCCTATTCACCAGCTCCAGCCGGTTTTTCTCAATAGCTTTTTTAACCTCATCAGTTGCTGACACTAGAGGTCAGAATCGATAGTTTCACCCGGTGGCAAAAGCTCATAGTGGACGATTCTTTTCCAATCCTACCATACACATTGCATCACTTTGTTCCGAGTCAGGCCGGACTTTGTCACGGTCTGTGGGGCTTGTCCCTACTTCGACCATAATCTTTTTTGCACATTCTTAAATTTCCAGACCTGAATCATCCGCATTAAGTCCGCAAACCGCACAAATTTTATTCACGGCGTTTGTCGCATTTTTATCTTTTTTGTAATAAACTTTAAAATGTACCGAATTTCTTCTCACATACGTTCATTTTGCTTGCTTGAAAAACAATTGAAAAATGGCGGGAATTAGTGCATCTTCAAAATGTCACATTTAATGGTATTAAAATCAGCCAGTTACATTCAGTACAGCCAAAGAGGTTTGATTACTAATAATACATTCAAAATACGAAAATACTTTTGCCCCGACCTTATTATTATTGATTTTCTTAGAATAAACTCTTGTACTGTTTCAAAACTACTTTTTTATTTTATTTTAAACCCAATCGCTTACGCTCATTGCAGAATAACCACGTTTTTTATGACAAAACACTGAAGATGATTTTTAGACAATAAGAATTTATGATGCTTATTTAGCGAAATGGGTTGGCTATAAAAATAAATACACGAATTTTGAAAAATACATTTTACTAAGGTTTTTATACATTGAGACGTTATTTTGCAAAAATCTGTATCTTATAGAATAAATTAAAGTAAATTTGCAACTTAAATTTAAAAAGATAATTAAATTTGCAACTTTCGACGAACGTATGAAGTAGCGTAAGAAACGCAGTAAACTCCCTGAAGGCCTAAAAATATCTGCTACTTCAAATTTCATTGAGTGATGTGGTATTTGTTTCTATGGAGGATACTTATAGAAGTCACGAATAAGAGCTCGCAGGATTGAATTTCATTCCTGTTTTCTTAAATTATTTATAAGGTATTGTAAAAAATACTTTAAAAATACGTTAATAAAAAATAAACTATAAAGATATAACAATCGCAGTTAAGTAAAAGTAAATGAAAATATTTTGAAAAATCTGTGGAGACCCGTTGGAATGCACTTTCGCAGGCGCAACTTTACATGTGATGGCATTATGGGACGTTTATCGTCCGCTCGCCCTCACGCGATTTATACCAATCTATGTAACTTGAATTTATGTATGTGACATAATACAGAATATGACTACTTATAAACTCTGTAATTATTTACCCTAAAAGCGGCAACCGAACATAGACTAAAACCGAACCTGGGAGTAAAACAGCTATTTTATGTGGGTAACAGTGGGTGTCTAGAATGAATGAATGTAGAGTAAAATTGCAAACAATCGACTTTCCATTCATCCATTTCCTGATTTTGATCAAATTAAAATAAGACCACCTGGGAAGTAGTATGCCTTTAAAACAAAAAATAATTTACCAAATCTGTTCAGGTGCCTGTGAATAATCGGTGAACATACATAAAAAAAAAATGATGTGGTGTCGCGGGACACCAGGTAGGAACGAACTTCCTTCGGCTAAACGGCACTACTCGCTTGTGTACGCGACTGTCGCGCCTGCGCACGTCTCATTTAACGCTTTTATTCCACGCATTTTTCTTACGGTTTTACTATTACATTATTTTCAGTTCGGTCTCGCAGCAAAATCCCTATCCCCTCCAAGCCTGCCGTAAGGAACTTCGTTCCAAAAATCTCTAAACTGGTTGACCCTGCAGACCATCCCTGAAACTTCCCGCTAAATTGAGGTATTTTAAGCTCAAAGATACAAAAAGTATACATAGGCACAGATTTTTTATAGGTGAAAAATCTAAATTTTGTTATAAATGACAGCAGTTTCATTTTCGAAAAGCTGAATATTTTGGAACCGAAAATTGATTTTTATCTTTGAAATGGTATTCAACGCAATGTTTTCTCTAAAATGTTTTCTTAGCTGCATAATCTATAGGCTGAAAAATGCCAAAGTAATATGAAAAACATTTTTTTTAACTTTCGTTATTGAAAAAATCCCAAATAAATCGACCGATTTTGATGCAATTCACGGTATTTGATGCAGTTTTTAGAGAAAAAAGCTGATTAGATTTTTAAATCAATATTTATATAAGCCTGAAAGTTATTTTAAAAATATTGTGTTTACTGTAAAAGACAAAACATTAATATTTGAAAAGCTGTAATTTTTAAAAATGAAATTCGATATTGATTTTTTGAATTGCATTTGGTGTAGTTTTTTAAGTTCTAAAATTTTGTAGAAAATAGAAAAATTATTGTTTAAAAAATCTCGAAGTTTTCGAAAACATGCTTTTTTCAATATTTTCCGTCAACGATAACTCCCAAACAGATAAACCGATTTTGATGCAATTATGCATTGGACGAAGTTTTTTGAGGAATAGAGCTGATTAGATTGTGTACTTACTCGGTACATTGATCGGGAAGTTATAAGAAAAATAATGCCAACATTTTACAAAATTTCTTAAAATGTTGAGTGTAACATAATCCATCAACCGCCTTTCAATTGGTCAACAGATTCAAAAGTTATGAGATGATTACATACACACACACCCACGCACGTAAGTACATACATACTGATATCATCGTAAAAATAGTTTGAAAAGGTTCCTAGGACCTCAAAACGTAGAAATCTAGTGAAAATTCGATTTTCGAAAATTGGGGCAAATCATTAACTTCCTTATTTTATATAGGTACGTAGCGGGAAGTTAAAAACATTCCAACGAATCGAGAACCTCTTTACTGACTAAATTTAACTATCTTCACACTTATTAATTTTAATTATCAGACTAGTCTAGTCAGTCAATGAAAAATTTATCTGTTTTAAACTACTTAACTAACTAGGAAGGTACGTTTTAATTATGGATGTGTTCTTACACAGTAGGTAATTTGTTGATCGAGAAAGATATATTTATTTGCCTATGTTGTTGGCCTGAAATAATTAGGAGTTGGAGTTAAGGTACATACGTCCCCCTTTGTAAGCCATATGGGTAACAATATTGAAAAAGTTAGTATCTACTGCACTGAACTGTTAAAACAGCACACTTGTGATTAATCCCTAAAATAGATGCGCATTTCGGAAATTTTGGAGAAGTTATAATCAGTCATCATCTAAGTATATTTTGCGAAATTAGTTACAAAACTAATCCGAAGATTGATTACATGACCTCTGCGTTTTGCAGTAACACAGCCCAATGTGTAATCACGTTTAATGACATTTGACACTGTTGAGAATTGAAAATTTGACTTTTGTTTTAATTAACCTAAATCTCTTTGACCTACTTTAGTACACATCGCAATATGTTTCCGTGTTTGTCCGGGCTCCTTTGAAGAATTGGCCAACTGCCGTTCTGCCAGGCAGGTCGTAAGAGGAGAGAGACCGTTTGGCTATACGAGTTACTACCATCGTATTCGTAGCTACTAAGTGGTAAAGTTCTGGAACGTTCCGCCCGGGTCTTACGAACTGCCTGGCAGAATGGCAGATAGTCTATTCTTCGAGGGGAGCCCGGACAAAAACGAGCAAGATTTTTCGTAATCATTCCAGTTATTCTACTACTTACTTTTTACAAACAGAATGAACAGTAGGCATGCATTTCAGTCAGTTGATTTTTGAAAAAGTAGACTATATGTGACCCCGGATTGTTCTCACGCCAAATTTCATCAAAATTTGTTTATTAGTTTAACCCTAAACACATAACTAATTACAGTCAGACAGACAGACAGATAGACTTTGTTAGTATGGGTCGAATATTTACGATGCAAAACGAGTAAAGCCGATGAATAAGTTTCACCAGACTAAAAAGGGCTTGGCAAGTGGTAACCTGGTGATTGGTAATGTGTCGTTAATTAATTTGTATGAGACGGTCCGCGGGGGAACACGTCCGCGGTGATAGGTGATAGCACCATTGGGCAACGCATTATGCGCGGCGCAGTGGCGCGCCTGCGCGAACCTTGTCACTGCTCACGTCAAAAGCGGTCCGCAGCTCACGTTCCCGCGCAAATATAAAAACAAAACACTGTAATTTTAGGCAAATTATTGTTGTTTAAAAATATCCTTGTTTAATTACAGACTTTTTGTAATATTTACAAAAATGTTTTGTTAGAAATGTTTAATTTATGATTCGTGTGTTGTGTTCCGTGATGTGGTCACCATGTGGTTGGCAGGGCTTCTGTTGTTGCTGAATGAAGTGTTATCGTACAATGTTAGCTTTGTCGGCAATGGCTTGGTAAGTACTCTTCAATTAAAAAACTCACCATAATTCTGTAAAAGCTGTTTTGTTATCTCTGTATATTTAAAATTTGTTAAAAGTTGGTAGGTATTTACTAAGATTTAGAAAACATAAAGATTGACCACCAGTCCAGTGATTAGCGTCCCATAACTGTACCGATCGTGACAAGAGACGGGGTTCGATTTCGATCGGGCCATACCTACCTATCTACATATGTGTGATAACAATCGTCTTTAAATTACTGTGTACAAATAAATGTATTGTTGAATAAAACATACATCTAGTAAAAAAATCAGGTCGACCCGCAAATGGATATACCAATGTATGCCAGTGACATAAAAAATCGTATCTTAAAATGTTTGAGATGTTTGGTACAACCAAAATTAAATAACTTTACCCTACGTTAGGTAAATATTTTTAAAATTTGTCCATATCCATAAAATAAAATACATTAAGTAAATAAATAAATCGGATAGGGTTTTTGTAACTTAACATACCCATGTCAAAACAGATAAATGTTAATCAAAGATCACAAGCTTTAGTTTTTGATAACTACATCTAGATACAGACAAGCAAACAATTTTATACCTTGTGATCAGATAAATTCATGTAGGTATTGTATTTCAGGTATTGTATTGTATATGTAAATTAAAAATACTTTTATAGGTATCCCTTAAAATATAACGAGAATCATTGAATCATACGTTAAACCTCTACCACCACGAAGTGAGTGAAAATTAAAATAACGTTTTTAGGTGATGTTCTAAAACACATTCAAATATTCACAGTTAGCCGAAAATTTACTTAAAAAATATTTGCTTGAGCAATTACACGAAATAATCTTACCCCAAAGTAAGCAAATTATTTTTCGTGATATAGGACTTATTCAACGATAAAAATACATAGATATACAGTATACACTTATTATAATTTATACTTTCCATCTTCGGCACTTGGTGAAAAACATGACAAACACACACGCAAGACAATGTTGTCTTGCGTATGTGTTTGTCATGTTCAATGAATTTATAAACTAAAAGCCCTGATGATGCTGTAATAGGCGAAACCGGTTGGCTTCACAACAATTAAAGGTTAGTTGTCAAATATTTGTGAAATAGTACAAGTGTTTGACAAAATCAATATACACTTATTGATACTAAACTATATTGTAATAACAATCAAACCCAGAAATACAAATATTAAGTCAACACACCAGTATGTCCCGGACGGAAATCGAACCTGAGCCCCATCGATTGTATAGTCGGGGTCGCTTGCCGCGCCGGGGCGACTAAAGCATAACGCTTATTTGTATTGTTGTTAAACTGGTTTGTTTTCATCTTGTATTCAATGTTAACTCTAGAATGGCGTCTTGAATATTTTTCATATCAGCTATTTTTTTTAATTGACCGCCCCGTTTGTTGTTAGCGACCCTCACTACGCAATCGACGGGGCTCTGGTTCGATCCCGAACGGGGGCAAGCATTTGTGTGATGAGCATAAATGTTTATATTTACGGGTTTGGATGTTTATTAAATATATTCTATTATTTATATATGTATTTCTATGTATTAGCATCGTTGACTAACACCCATAACACAACCAAATAATTTGCTTACTTTGTAAATTGTCCCATGAATATTTAAAAAAAATATATATATATATATTAACCGTACCATCACAGTTTATATTTGAAAACTCGATGTATATTCGTAAAAATATTTCTTCATTTAAGAAAAATAGTGATGTACATAATGTAAACACAAGGAACAAAAACAATCTTGCTCTGCATGTATCACGTCTCCACAGAATAAGTAACTCTTTTATGGGGCAATCTATACGCTTTTACAATAAACTTCCAAATGCTATTAAAGATCTACCAATACACAAATTTAAAAAATATATCAAATTTAGATTTTTTACATAAAAAAAGTTATTATAAAATATCTGAATATTTCGATGATAATAAGGCATGGGATTAATTGCTCCTCATAGCAGTCTCATAGTAATTATAATATTATATTATTCATAAATACATTGTAATGGTAATTCTAAAAACATGTTTAAAAAAAATGTATATGCACAAAAAAAGACAAGCCCGTTGAATTTCTTCCGCCGGATCTTCTCGTGTGTAGCCGCGTTTCCGATCCGGTAGTAACTCAAAAAATGTCGACTCGTCAAAAGTGCCTGTAAAGGATAATTTGAATAAAAATGTTTTGACTTTGACTATTTTTTTATTTTATTTGGACAGTCGCTATATTATAGTTAAAAAAAAAACAGATGTGAAGTTTTAAGAAATCAAGACTATTAAGAACGGGTTTTCACGTTAAAGCTCCGCGCAGTGTGATTGAACCAATGCAACGGGCCAACTTTTTGTCAGGTTGACGACGTCGCACAAGGACAAGGAAGGGGAAAAGGAAGTACACCTTGCCTGGCTGGGACCAGGCAAGATGTACTGCCTGGGGACCGAAGTCCATTTGAGAAGTGTTGAAACTTGTATATAGTGTGTACAACATAAATAATTGTGATATCGTGATTCAGGATTTTATTTTGAATTTCATTGTTTTTTTTTTCATGTAGCGTTTGTAGATTGCTTGAACCGCTACAACTACACATTATACGCTGAGTTGACTGATTAAGTTGTTTATTTGTAATGGTTAAAAATCGAAGGATATTGCTTTCCTTGCCAGTAAAGTTACACTTTATTATTGGTACAACATAGTGCTATCGATAATAAAAGAAATCTTTGGTTTAATGAAATATTAAAAAAATATATATTTGGTACTAGCTGTTGCCCGCGACTTCGTTCGCGCGTTTTTCGTTTACTCCGCACAGCTCCTCCTCTGTAGGTAATCGCGTGATAATATGTAGCCTATATGTTAACTCGACCTGTTAGTAATATTAATGCAAAATTTGAAGTAAATCCATGTAGTACTTTTTGAGTTCACCCCGGACATACATTGGACTTTCCTACGATTTTATTGTATGTACTAGCTGTTGCCCGCAACTTCATCCGCGCGGTTTCGTTTACTCCGCACAGCTCCTCCCCTGTAGGTGATAGCGTGATAATATGTAGCCTATATGTTGACCCAACCTATTAGCTATAATTATACAAAATTTGAAGTAAATCCATGCAGTACTTTTTGAGTTCACCCCGGACATACATACAGACAAACAGACAAACAGACATACAGACAAACAGACAAAAATTCTAAAAACTATATTTTTGGCTTCTATATCGATTGTAGATAACGCCCCAAGTATTCTTTTAAAAAAATATTCAATGTACAGTTTTGGCTTTCCTACGATTTCATTATATGTATAGATATAGATTTTAGGGCAATCTATGTAATTTGTAAGATTTTTATTAAATCAGTCATAACCAATCAAATTTGAGAAACGTATTCCAGTTGAATTTTATAGTATAAAATTTTATTATTTTAATTTTTTTATAGCTTTTGGAAATCTTTGTATTTAATTCAAGTGCTCTACCAGGTTTGGTTACTAATTTATCTATGTGATTTTTATCAAAAAGCAACTTATCATCGTGATTAACACCAGACAACAAATGACACTTGTTTTTGGGAAGGATTCAACTTATAAGTCACTAGCGACCTGCCCGCGGTTTCACCCGTGTAGCTTTTGTTCCCATGGGAATATCGGAAAGGTTTATATACTAAAACCTTCCTCAAGAATCAATCTATCTATTAAAAAAACCGCATCAAAATCCGTTGCGTAATTTTAAAGATTTAAGCATACATAGGGACATAGGGACAGACAGAGCAAGCGACTTTGTTTTATACTATGTAGTGATATCAACGATGCTGCGAATTAAACGGAAAGCAACGTTAGCAGAACTAACCGGAATTGTAAGAAATATTCAGGATTCAGGTTAAGGTTATCGCAAATACAGATATATCAATAGAGGTATAAACAAATAACCCTTGGCTTTTTATTCGGCGTGGTAAAATAGCACATTACGGCATATTCCTATTTTTTATGATATATTTACAAGCGTTTGACATTTACCCCGTCTTGGTTCCGGGCTCCTTTGAAGAATAGACCAACTGCCGTTCTGCCAGGCAGGTCGTAAAAGCCGACCGATTGGCTATGCGAGAGTGCATTGTCTCGCCCGGGTCTGGTACCACCGCTTTACCTATTTCTGAGCAAGGACATAGGATAGTTTTTATTCCGGGAATCCCACGGGATTAGGGACTGTCTATTTAGTTATTAAACCACGGTAATAATGATTTAACTTAGGCTACTTCTATTTTAGAAATATTTCACGCAGACAAAGTCACGGGCACATCTAGTAATAAATAAATTCTCATGTAAGTTTGACAACCGGCTTTAATCATACACTTTGACATGCACATCTATATATTGTACGCATGTACGTCAAACGCACAGTAGTATATGTAATGTATTTCTTATTAATTAAACTAATTTTTAATGCATGTTATATAAAAATATTACCTTTCTGCACTTTTTCTAACTGTGCCAAATTCCATACTCCTCAGTCCACGCAATTTTCGTAATACTGGGTATAAAGTTTTCGGTTCACGCATTAAAATATACATTATTATCTTAAGAGGAATTAAGGCAATTCTATTTGCAACTTTCCGCGGTCACGCGAAATTTTGTAACTCGCACGTAAATGTAGAGTAAATGAGTTTATTTATATGTATGACATGTACCTGACATGAATAAGTTTTTGTTTTTATAGAAAAAGGGTCAAACGAGCAGGAGGCTCACCTGATGGTAAGTGATTACCATCGCCCATGGACAGCCACATCACCAAAGTTTTGCAGCTGCGTTGCCGGCCTTTTAAGAAGAAGTATGCTCTTTTCTTGAAGGTGCCTAAGTCGTATTAGTATTATTATTGTATTCTATAAGTTTTTTCTTTCTTTAATAAATGCGTCAAATTTAGCTGCACCAGTTTTGGTACACATGCTTGAGGCTCTGGGTTTGAATCTCAATCAAAGATCAGTTTTTCAGTTTTTCAGTTTTCGCCGTGTTGGTCCCGACCTCCTTTGTAGAATAGGTCAACAGCCGTTCTGCCAGGCAGGTCGTAAAAGGCGACCGATTGCCTATCGAGTCACTATCATCGTGGCTACTAGGTGGTAGAGTTCTGCATTGTCTCGCCCGGGTCTGGTACCACCACCTTACCTATTCCTGCCGCAATAGCGTCAGTGCTTGTCGCTGTCGTGTTCCGGTTTGGAGGGTAAGGTAGCCGGTAAACTTATGCATGTGGCATTAGACCTCGCCACAAGATAGCAACGCACCATTAACATCTTTGGTGTCTATAGGCGATGGTTGACTCTTTCCATCAGGAGACCCATCTGCTTGTTTGCTATCTTATGATATAAAAAAAAAGTTTATATTGAAAACATATCTTGCCAAGGACTGTATGTGTATTCGATTTGTGGACAGGTTGCCCAAATTGCACAAATACAATTTAATCCCGTGAGCCAATCGTGAATGAACTTGTTGCACCTCTGTCTACCGTTGCCGGAATATAAACGTAACAGTACTTTTCTTTTAATATCAAAGCGCATAAAGCGTAAAGAGTTTGGTTATTAAATAATCATATCAACATTAAATTCTCATAATCACAGCAATAACTTATGCCACGGATACTTAGCTAGATATTTCGTGATTGCATTAATTTTTAAACTGTTTGTTCAAGAAAATGGACTCTTTGTGATTGTAACACTTTCGTAACGAATTTAAAAATAAAGAAATTACTCTTATTTGTTTATATGTAAAATATGTACTACTTATATGTAAATAATTGTTTATATGTAAATAATATGTATGACGTTGTATTTACCCCGTGTTGGCTCCTGAAAAAGAGTACTATCTTTGGAGAATAGACCATTTGCCGTTCTACCAGACAATTCGTAAAAGGCGAACGATTTTTACAAACTGCCTGGCAGAATGGCAGATCGTCTATTCTTCAAAGGGAGCCCGGACCAACATGGGAGGAAAAATATTGAGGCGTCTTTATAGTATTCACTTAAGTTTCTATTTACATTTCTATTTTCACACATTTTTTTTCTTATAGAAGAGGGGGGCAAACCAGCAGGAGGTGCACCTGACGGTAAGTGATCACCGCCGCCCATGGACATCCGCAATACTAGAAGTCTTGCAGTTGCGTTGCAAGCCTTACATTAATATATATTTTTTAATATCGCTGGTCAATTTACACGAGTCGATCTAACTCCAAAGTAATCAAATTACTTGCTTGTTATGGGTGTTAGTCAACGATACTAAGACATAGAAATTCATATATAAATATTGTTACATACATAATACACAGATCCAGAAATACAAGCATATATGCTCATCATACAATTATTTGTCCCTGTTGGGAAACGAACCCAAGCCCCATCGATTCGTAATTAGGTTAGCTAACCAATCGACCAATGAGGTAGTCATTTGTCTGAGTTATCAATATTATTCGTGTTGAAGAGCACAGGTACACGTAAAGAGTAGAGAAGTGTATTTATTTATTGACTAGCGGTCCTGAGCTGCTTCGCCCGCGAGAGTCCCCCCATATGGACGACATGCTATATTAACATGTCCATATAGTTCTTAATACAAATTTTCATTCATCCCCTATTTTAGCTTCTTAGAGGTTACGTTTTAAAAATAAGTTAGTCTATATCTGACCCCGGATCATCAACTATCTAAATACCAAATTTTATTAAAATCTGTTCAGCGGTTAAGCCGTGTAAGGTACACAAACAGAAAGACATACTTTTACATTTATAATATTAGTACCTTCCTTGTAGATTTAGTCTACAGTGAAGGAAGATAGGACGAGTTGTTTGGATTAATTCCTGCCGCCGAATTCTATCATCGGACATAGTGTCAAAATTTGAAGTTCCATCCTCACCATCTCAATATCTGGCAATCCACAACTTTGCAATTCTCCTGGCACTTTTTGCCTCGCACTACTCTGTTGTGGATTCAATTACTGGCAGAGGTGTTTCCGGACGGATACAAGAAAAGAGCTTACGCATTCTTAAAAGGCCGCCAACGCAACTGCAAGACCTCTAGTATTGCAGATGTCCATGGGCGGCGGTGATCACTTACCATCAGGTGCACCCCCTGCTCGTTTGCCTCCTTTTTATAAAAAAAAGATACTAACTCAAAAAAAATGTGTAAACGGTTGACCCTACGGGCCATCCCTGAAACTTCCCATTAAATTAAGGTATTTTAAACTTAAAAGAGTAAAAAATATAAGCATAGATTTTTCAGTTCAAACATCTATTTTGTTCGATAGAGAACGATAACGATACGATAACGATATCGAAACGATATTGATCATTGTTTTCACCATTCAACTATCTTTCTTTTCGCGGACGTTATGAAAATTTGTAAAACAATACGAAACATTACTGACTGTCTTTCACTTCAACAGGATTTAAATAGATTCCAAAACTTCTGCATAACAAACAAACTATACTTGAATCCCTCTAAATGTTCTACAGTCATATTTAGTCGAGACCGTAATCAGCTAAATTCAACTTACTATCTCATGGACACTCCCTTATTAAAGCCCGACTCAGTTAGAGACCTTGGTGTAACTCTTGATTCAAAACTAAATTTTGATGACCATATCTATTGATAATATATATATATATATATATATATATATATATATATATATATATATATATATATATATATATATATATATATATATATATATATATATATATATATATATATATATATATATAATTTCTAAGGCATCTAAAGCTCTCGGTTTTTTGATTCGAGCTACTAAAGACTTTCGTAAACCTAAAACTCTTAAAATTCTGTACTGTACATTAGTTAGAAGTCAGTTAGAATATGCTTGACAAATATGGAACCCATCATATGACGTTTATAAAACCCGGATTGAGTCAATTCAGAAAAGATTTATTAAATATCTTTATCATAGAATGAATAAAGAGAAACCACCATATTTAGAAGCCTGTAAAACCCAACATCTTTTACCATTATCCACCAGAAGAGATAAAAATGATATAACATATGTTGTAGGCATTCTCAGTGGCACTGTAGACTGTCCAGAGTTACTGAGCAGAATATTCTTTAATGTTCCCGATAGATTTGTTCGTAATCCAACTTTGCTGTATGTACCTTTTACTTCTACAAATTATCGAAAAAACACTTTCATAACAAGAGCTACTGATAGTCTTAATAAAGTTAATAGTAATATCGACACTTTCCACATGAAACAAACTCAAATTAGGCGTATTCTTTCGAACTTATTTTTTGAAAACTAACTTGCAAGTCAAATTTGTATATTGTTCACATAGTGTCTGTTGCAAGTATACTGTTGTCTAATTATGGAAACTCTTAATTGGCTTATTTTGTTACCTAGATTTTACAACATTATTGTGTTAAATTGCTGTGAGTTTTCTGAACAATAAATAAATAAATAAAAATGACATTATATTAATTTTTGAAAAGCTGTATATTTCGAAAGCGATGATGGCATTCAACTCAATTTTTGAGATGGAAAACATTACGTTAGCTAAATAATTGATTGGTTGAAAAATTTCGATGCAATGTCAAAACACATTTTATTTTTAACTTTCTTCATTGTTAATCCCAAACAAATTGACCGATTTTGATTTTTAAATTAACGGTATTTAACGCAGTTTTTAAAGGAGAAAAGCTGATGAGATTTTTAAGTCAATGGGTGGTTTAACTTGAAAGTTATTAAAAAAAAAATAAGTAAGTTTGCAAAAAACAACGTAATTTTAATATTTGAATAGCTATAAGTTTTGAGAACTAGATTCGATTTTGATTTTTGAAACGGCATTTGACGTAGTTTTTTTAGGACTAAAACTATGTTGAAAAAACACTTTTTTCAAAATTTTTCGTCAACGATTATTCCCAAGCGGATTTAAACCAATTTTGATGCTATTTATGTATTAGACGTAGTTTTTGTGAGGAATAGAGCTGACTAGTTTTTGTACTCAATCGGTCCGTAAATCTGGAAGTTATATTAAAAAAATATTGTTCTGCCAAAAATTTTTTGGTGTTTTTTCAAAATTTCTCAAAATCTCCTGAATCGAATCAGTTCAAATTTTCAGGAAATCTAAGTTGAGCGGAATCCAATCGAATGCCATCAACCGCGTTTCGGTTCAGCCGTTCAAAAGTTATGAGATGTTCACATACACACATTCACACACACATACATACATACTGACGTAATCGTGAAAATAGTCGGAAAAGGTTCCTAGGACCTTAAAACGTGGTCATCTGGTGAAAACTCGATTTTCGAAAATCGGGGAAAAACAGTAATTTCCTTATCTACATACGTAGTGGGAAGTTAAAAATCGTGACTTCCTTGTAGATTTGACCTTGTTTGTAATCCGTCAGCAATCAGCGATGGCTTTAAACGTTACGAAAAAGCCATCGAAAACGTCGTCAATTGCTTGCTGGTCACTAGATGCACTTTTTGCAATGTCACAGCTTCAAAACTTATCAAGCAGCAACGACTGCCACTAATATACAAGGCTGCTACGTGTCTTAAATAACTAAACAATTACGATAATTTCGCATTGCGAGTTACGTGATAACCCCGCCGGTTATAGCTAGAAATAAGCGGTAAGCGGTATCAGATCGAAAAATGCGACGATGGGGATGACCACTCATCTCACTAACCAACAAACCGGTGAATCGTATTAAACCAGAAAATCTATAGACGTTTGGTTCATTCTGCCTACCTCGCAATGATACCGGAGTGGTGATGATACTTTTTATTGATTACTAGTTGTTTGCAGATTCAATTGAATTTTATGAGCATACAGGAATAAAAAAATATTCCGCACCTCATTAACGCAATATGCGACCGTTCTTGTCACATATAACTATTAGCGCACTATAGTCGAAATTTCTGGGTCTGACAACAGACTTATCGAAACGTGATACATGTATTTTAATTATGTCATAGAATGGTAATATGTTTTATCCTTTTTTTTAAATATATCATAAGATAACAAACAAGCAGATGAGTCTCTTAATGGAAAGAGTTAACTATCGCCCATAGACACCAAATATGTTAATGGTGCGTTGCTATCTGTGGCGAGGTCTAATGTCACATGTCACATGCATAAGTTAACCGGCTACCTTACCCTCCAAACCGGAACACGACAGTAACAAGCACTGATGCTATTGCGGCAAGAATAGCTTAGGCGGTAGTACCAGACCCGGGCGAGACAATGCAGAACTCTTACCAGCTAGTAGCCACGATGGTAGTGAGTCGTATAGCCAATCCTGGCGGAATGGCAGTTAGCCTATTCTTTAGAGTTCGGGACTAGGGGGAAGCTATAGCTATAAGCACTCTCACAGTTTTTATTAATTTAATGTATTTCTTACGCATTTTATTTAAAAATATTAGATTTTTGCAATGTTCCGGCATGTTAACTTTATCTGTGCTGAATTACATACTCCACCGTCCGCGCAACGAGGGCTACCGTTTTTGTACTCACCAGTTGGCGCCACTGGCAAGTGAGGTCCTAAAACTGTTAAAGTTTGAATACGATGTGCATACCTATACACTATACTTTTAGGTCAAAACATCATTAACATTTATATTAAGTCGCACCATTAACACATTTGGTGTCTATAGGCGATAGTTAACTCTTTCCATTAAAAGACTCATCTGCTTGTTTGATTTCTTATGATATATTAAAAAAAGCATAATACATATTACCATTCTATGACATCATAAAAAATACATGTATCACGTTTTGATGTCTGTTGTCAGACTCAGGAAAGATTTTATTGGTAAGTCTATGAACGAATTTTGACCATAGTGTGCTAGTTTTAATATACCTATATTAGAATTTAAACAGAAATACCTAAATTATAGAAATAAACCCGCCCACAAGCAGTGACAAATGAAATTTCGGAGACCTCACGCTACATTAGCGCCTTTGGCGGCGAATACACACGCGATAGCCCCTTCGATCATATTTCTGATCGGAGGATAGCCCCCATTGTTTTAAAAAGGGATACAAAGGTTTTTGTTCACGTATTATTATTTATTTATTTATTTAAAAATTTATGCACAATTGAGTACAAAGGCGGACTTAATGCTACATGGCATTCTCTACCAGTCAACCCAAACTAATTAGAGAACATTTCATTTAAAGGGGTGCATGATAAGATAAATTAGTAAAATTTAGATACAATAACTGCTGGTAATACTAAAAAAGCTTAAAACGTTAAATACACATAAAATATACTTATTATACATTACACCTATACACATATTATATACACATAAATACCTAAATAAATAACATACATAGATATTATACATATTATATATATGTATATATATATATATATATATATATATATATATATATATATATATATATATATATATATATATATATATATTAATTTATAAATAGGGAAATAAGTATAAATACGACGATTAAATACATAAAGAAAATAAAATAATGTCTGATAATGTTAATTCAAAAGATATTTTTTAACAGAACGTTTAAAGGAGAATTTGGAGGGACTATTCCTAAGTTCAACCGGAAGAGCATTCCAGAACCTTACAGATATAATGTATATCTGATCCTAATATAATGTATATCTGATATTATTATATTACAACGGACTGACATACCGTCTATTGATTATGCAATAAACTGATAGATCCATTACAAACTTATAACCGCTTATCTCTAAGGTGAGGTTATAACAGGCCGATGTTAATTGAATTCCGGCCTAGAATTTGCTTAATACCGTGTTTATATTTCACATGTAACTTTTTATTCGATTCTTAAACAAAATCGATAATACAAACAAACAGAAGGTTATATTATCGGTAAGAGATCTTACGTAAGGTGTTACTTATTTGTTTTTATCCTTTGAGTGAGGATGTCAGGCCTTTATATAGCTTTTCGGTTATGTACTGCATCTGTAAAGCCTTTCCGATGGCTCCCCTGATAGAAAGGGAAATCCCATCACCTGTAGAAATCAAAGATGTTAAAAGTGCCTTGCTATCCATCTGGTGGGGTCGAGGCATAAGTTTACCGGCTGCCTTATCCCCCAAACCAGTTTACGACAGTGAAAAGCCTCGTCGCATTTTACCTACCTGCTAACGGTTATCGATTATTTCTAGCATTAATCAGTACCAACGGCAAGTAATCATGAGATTTTTGATGAGAAAAACATCGAAACAACCTCAATAACACATTTTTTCGACCCTGGGATCGAAACTGGGCCCTCGTGATCTGAGCTGAATACGCCATCCCTTAGATAAGTACATAAAACTCCAGAAATAATTAATGTGAGGTGTAAAACTCAGGGTCCATAATTTATCAATGTGCACAGGTTACCGCTTACTTAAAGGTCACAGAAGTAAAAGTTCGTTGTGCAAGTCCAAAATTCGTAAAGGTCAAAATGTTTAATCATCATTAGTTTTATATATTTATATCAACTTTCAGAAGTAATAATAAATTAATTAAACAGTGACGACTTTTTTAACTTATTAAATGCTTAATTAAGTAATTCGATTGGTCTATTTTTTTTTGACACGTACAGAAAATCGAAGCTATTTTAAACTTAATGTATATAAATTTTATAAAACTGTACGAGTACTTTTAAGTAAAAAAGGTAAACAAAGTTTAAGTCAAAACCATAGCAGCGCCCCGATCCGGAATTAACTATAAAAATGTTAAAACAAGGATCATCACGCCCGTATTCCGGAAGACGTAGGCAGAGGTACAACATATTCTATACTTTCCATCGTCGGCACTTGGTGAAATTCCATTGTTATTAGACACTTTTACTATTCCACTTGTACATAAATTTCACTTTTACACAATTTTTTAATATATTACTCGACCGGTTTCACTTTTTAAAGCTGCTTCAAGATGTAAACTTAACTCTTAGTTAAGTATATTACATCCTGAAGATGCTTAACTCTTACTCTTAGTTCAGTATATTACATCCTGAAGATGCTTAACTCTTACTCTTAGTTAAGTATATTACATCCTGAAGATGCTTAACTCTTACTCTTAGTTAAGTATATTACATCCTGAAGATGCTTAACTCTTACTCTTAGTTCAGTATATTACATCCTGAAGATGCTTAACTCTTACTCTTATATTATTACATCCTGAAGATGCTTAACTCTTACTCTTAGTTAAGTATATTACATCCTGAAGATGCTTAACTCTTACTCTTAGTTGAGTATATTACATCCTGAAGATGCTTAACTCTTACTCTTAGTTAAGTATATTACATTCTGAAGATGCTTAACTCTTACTCTTAGTTAAGTATATTACATCCTGAAGATGCTTAACTCTTACTCTTAGTTAAGTATATTACATCCTGAAGATGCTTAACTCTTACTCTTAGTTAAGTATATTACATTCTGAAGATGCTTAACTCTTACTCTTAGTTAAGTATATTACATCCTGAAGATGCTTAACTCTTACTCTTAGTTAAGTATATTACATCCTGAAGATGCTTAACTCTTACTCTTAGTTAAGTATATTACATTCTGAAGATGCTTAACTCTTACTCTTAGTTAAGTATATTACATCCTGAAGATGCTTAACTCTTACTCTTAGTTAAGTATATTACATCCTGAAGATGCTTAATTCTTACTATTAGTTAAGTATATTACATCCTGAAGATGCTTAACTCTTACTCTTAGTTAAGTATATTACATCCTGAAGATGCTTAACTCTTACTCTTAGTTAAGTATATTACATCCTGAAGATGCTTTAAAAAGTGAAACCGGTCGAGTAATATATTAAAAAAATTTGTAAAAGTGAAATTTATGTACAAGTGGAATAGTAAAAGTGTCTAATAGAGGTACAACAATTGCACCCACGATTAGTCGAAGATACTTAGTCCCATAACCTGATAGGTGGCAATGCTTATCGCCAATTTTTTATCAGAAAACTAAGAAAACAAATTTTGAATTGCCCGACAGAAATGATTATAAAAATTTGATTCGGCAAAAGTGGCTATTAGAAGAAAGCGGTTTTTAACCTCCTCCTAAAACGTATTTGGAACCTCCCGTAACGGTGGTGTAAAGGGAAGTTACTGATTTCATTCCGATTTTCTGAAATCGAGTTTTACGAAGACAAGCACTGACGTAGAAATATTTATAGATTTACCGGTGGTGGTACCAAACCTTCGAGTCGTTCTGTAACTCTACCACGTTGTACTCACGTTGGAAGTGACACGTTCGGCCAATTCACCTTGGAATGGCAGATGACTCATACTACAAAAACCACAGACCTCACAAAAACTAATAGATACGGTGTTAGGGGCAAAATGAAAAGACGAGTTGGTAAGTATGACGAAGTGAACATTGCGATTTCAAAACTTGTACACTGGTTCAATGTTAACAACCTCCTATTAAATGGAAATAAAACCAAGTGTATTAGATTCTTAACGGCTAATGTAAGGCATATAGATACCAATGTATAACTTAACGGGGACAAATTGGATCTTGTGGACTCTACTGTCTTTTTAGGGATTACGATAGATAAAAAACTACAGTGGGGACCACATATCGACAAATTAACGAGTAGACTGAGTTCAGCAGCATTTGCAGTTAAAAAAATGAGACAGATTAGTGACGTAGACACTGCGAAAATTGTGTATTTAGTTATTTTAATAGTATTATGTCTTATGGGATTCTACTATGGGGCAATTCCACTGATATAAATACAATCTTTGTTTTACTAAAAAGAGCTGTAAGAGCTATTTACAATCTCAGACCACGAGTTTCCCTAAAAGAAAAATTTAAAGAAATTAATATTTTAACCGTACCATCACAGTTTATATTTGAAAACTTGATGTATATTCGTAAAAATATTTCTTCATTTAAGAAAAATAGTGATGTACATAATGTAAACACAAGGAATAAAAACAATCTTGCTCTGCATGTATCACGTCTCCACAGAATAAGTAACTCTTTTATATCAATCTATACGCTTTTACAATAAACTTCCAAATGCTATTAAAGATCTACCAATACACAAATTTTAAAAATGTATCAAATCTAAACTTTGTAAAAAAGGTTACTATAAAATATCTGAATATTTGGATGATAATAAGGCATGGGATTAATTGCTCCTCATAGCAGTCTCATAGTAATTATAATATATTATTCATAAATTCCTTGTAATTGTAATTGTAAAAACATTGTTTAAAAAAAATGTATATGCACAAAAAAGACAAGCCCGCTGAGTTTCTTCCGCCGGATCTTCTCAGTGTTTGGCCGCGTTTCCGATCCGGTAGTAACTCAAAAAATGTTGACTCGTCAAAAGTGCCTGTAAAGGATAATTTGAATAAAAATGTTTTGACTTTGACTTTGACTTTATGCGTAGCCGCTCATATGAGCAAATGTAAGTAAATGGCAAACGTTTGCAGCTAGGTATATTATATCGTAAAAAATTGAAAAATGCCATATTGTGCTATTTTATTGTGTCAAATAAAAAACTAAGGCTTAACTAATACCCCTGGAGTGATTTTATTTCGTCGGAAAGTACTATAACTCTGTATTTCTGGCTGTAAATGCAAGTGACAATGACAACCTAAGAAATTGTCTTGAATGGCGTATCGAGTTTTATCCGTGACAAAAACGTTTCGGTTTGAAGGGCCAAATACTTAAAACTTGTAAGTTTTATCATTTTATTTTTATATATTTTTAATTAATTGACAAATTATTCGCGCATTACACACCGCTGGTTAAGCCACATTCGTAATTGACAGGTAATTACGCAAACTCGCTTTTATTACATAGAAATTATTAATAACGTCAATTCCTTTAGAAATCGGGGGCTGGCACGTTATGTGGTCCTTGGCCTTCGTATCGTTAACCGTCATAATATTATTCAGGCCGGTTGTGATTATTAGAGCGAACATGCATTAGTTTGCAGAATTTTTTAATTTCTCAATATTTAAACGTCGTTTTAAATATTACGCATATCATATGTATTTTTTATATCATAAAATATCAACGAAGTAGCTGGCTGGATGAAAAGAGACAAACATCGCCTACCGTCCCGTGTTGGTCCTGGGCTCCTTTGAAGAATAGGCCAACTGCCGTTCTGCCTGGCAGGTCGTAAAATTGGCTATACGAGTCATTACCATATAATTTATACTTTCCATCGTCGGCACTTGGTGAAACTCCGTCATAATTATTGTTTTAAATTTTACACTTGTACTGTTTCACAATTCACTAATTATATATAATATATACTTTTTTATTTAATTACCATCCTGGCTACCACCTGTAGAGTTCTGCATCGGCTCGACCGGATCTGGTACCACCGCCTTACCTATTCCTGCCGCAATAGCGTCAGTGCTTGTCACTGTCGTGTTCTGGTTTGGAGGGTAAGGTAGCCGGTAAACTTATGCATGTGGCATTAGACCTCGCCACAAGATAGCAACGCACCATTAACATCTATGGTGCCTATAGGCGAGGCTTGTTTGCTATCCTACGATATATATGACCGGCCCGTTGGTCAAGTGGTTAGCGACCCTGACTACGCAATCGACGGGGCTTGGGATCGATGCTATTGGGGATAAGCATTTGTGTGATGAACATAAATGTTTGTATTTCCGGGTTTGAGTGTTTATTAAATATATTTCAATATTTATATATGTATATCTATCAACGATACTAATACATATTAGTATCGTTGACTAACACCCATAACATAAGCAAATAATTTGTTTACTTTTTGGTTAGATCAGTAAGTGTAATTTGTCCCGTGAATATTTATTAATATTCATTTACTTATTTATATTAAAAAAACACCAAAGATGTCAATGGTGCGTTGCCATTCGTAAGGAGTTCCCCATGCTTAAGTTTACTTACTAGGTACTTACTAGGTACTAGGTTGCCATTCGTAAGGAGTTCCCCATGCTTAAGTTTACTTACTGTACCACTTACTAGGGACTGTGTTGGTCTGGGCTTTCTTTGAAAAATAGACCATCTGCCGTTCTGCCAGGTAGTTTGTAAGTGGCGAACGTTTGGCTATGTGATTCAGTACCATCGTGGCTCGCATTTCGTACCACCACCTTATCTATTCCTGCCACAATAGTGTCAGTGCTTGTTAGAGTCGTATTCCGCTTTTGGAGGGTAAGGTAACTTGTGAATTTATGCATGTAGTATCAAGAGCCCGCCACATGCATATCAACGTACCATTAACATCTTTGGTGTCTATAAGCAACGGTTGTCTCTTTTCATCAGGAGAGCCATCTGCTTTTTTGCTGTAATATAAAAAATATCCAAAATCCAAACCAGAGCCTGTGGTGCGTCACGTCAACACATGTGCTCCATGTTGATCCGGGCTCCTTTCGAAGAATAGATCAACTGCCTTACTGCTAGGTAGGTTCTTGCGTTTTCTTGCCTTTTATAAAAGGCAAGATAACGCAAGAACATGTCAATAACATCGGGTCTATTAACTAGGTGGTAGAGTTGTGCATGTTGTGCCAGGAGTTTATTGTTCTTGTCGTAAATAATGTGGAACATTCTTCCACCTCACCTTCCAACTAGAACGTTCTTCGACTTTTACTTTTAACCTTTAACTTTGTGAACCTCAAATCCGTCTTCATATGGAATATTATTCACACTTATGGGATGGTGCACACAATTATCAAATTCTTCCAGTTGCTATCTTGTGGCGAGGTCTAATGCTACATGCATAAGTTTACCGGCTACCTTACCCTCAAAACCGGAATACGACAGTGACAAGCACTGACGCTATTGCGGCAGGAATAGGTAAGGCGGTGGTACCAGACCCGGGCGAGACAATGCAGAACTCTACCACCTAGTAGTCACGATGGTAGTGACTCGAATAGCCAATGTAGGTTTCCGTGTAGTTATGTCGACTGATAAAAAACACCATCAAACTTGCATCTTTTATATTGATGTTTTAATGTAAATCATCTATTTACACCACTGTTACCGAAACTGGGATTAATTACCGCCGCGGGGTAATATATCTGCTCTATGTTATGTGGGTAACGGAGTTGGTACTTTGAACACTGAATATCCTCGGCACTTGGGAGAACTTTTTTGAGAAAAAAATCTCCCTGCTTAAAAGGGTAATTCTATATAAAGATTTTTCCTTCACCGAATCAAAATTTTCAAAGCCTCATAGCTTTATTATCCCAAATTCGAGATTTTTCGAAGGAGGGCAGCTTTTTCCCCTACTAGAAGTATGGCAAATATAATAACAGTCACATTTTATCAAATACTTTGCAAAAATCCACATGCAATACTGGTACAAATTATTTTACAAAAAGATAAATAATTTACTTCTTTGCAGTGGTATGACGGCCATTTGAAACCGCCAGAAAAGTATGGCATGGAGATTTTCGTAAATTGTTAGTCGATGATGATCAGTTGGGCAAAAATTAGCCAAGTACTAATGGTAGAATTGTTTTTTTTAATTAATGTGTTCACGTCGGTATGGCGAGCTGTAAGTCACGCCGGAGAATTAGTATGGCATTACGCTACCGCCCACTTCATTTTTTTTGAGTCTATCGGAAAATACAAGAATTTTTGTGAAAGAAATCGATTGAAACTCGTAATTTATCCGACACGTTCAATTACCGGCCACGCGATTGGGCCGCCGGTACCAGCGCTATGACCAATATTTTCCTTTTTGTTATTACGTAATAAGACCCCTGAAGAACCGCCATACTGGTACAAATCATATAATATTTTATGTCATCATCACCAGGTCTACGTGTACATTTTATTCAAATTGCTTCAATATACTCATAGTTTCGTTTAAACATGATTAAGAACTTAAAACTGTAAAAAAACCATCAAGCCAGTCATAGAAAAAGTTTTGATAGTAATTGTACTTGGTTTATAAATGTGTGTAGGAGTTTGGCTATAATGACGTGTAATTCTACTTTGCCAAATCAGTTAGGCGAAATAGTTTGGCCATGAGGAATTGTATGTAAGAGTTTGGCTATAAGGATATGTAATTCCTCGTAGCCAAATCAGTTAGGCGAAATAGTTTGGTCATGAGGAATTGTATGTAAGAGTTTGGTTATAAGGATATGTAATTCCTCGTAGCCAAATCAGTTAGGCGAAATAGTTTGGTCATGAGGAATTGTATGTAAGAGTTTAGCTATAAGGATATGTAATTCCTCGTAGCCAAATCAGTTAGGCGAAATAGTTTGGTCTTGAGGAAATGTGTGTAAGAGTTTGGCTATAAGGATATGTAGGGTCACTGTGCCGGTTGGCGACCACTTAGTGGAGTTGATAACTTTGGATACGTCAAAATATATGATATCTATACATAACATAAATATTTTTTATGTAAATGAGTCGTAAATATAGTTAAGTTATGGAATATGTAATATAACAATTCACTTCCATCAATAAATTTTATAAAAATATTCAAAATTTTCAAAATTAGCCAAAACGCTAGTTTGCGACCACTTTTGTCAGTTTGCGACCACCACTGAACCAGTATGCGACCACTATGAAAAATAATAATATAGAAGTAAAACAACACTTGTTGATGTAAATAAGATATTTATTTTCTAGTTTACGTACACATACATATCTTCAGGCCAGATTCCTTGCGGGGTAGGCACAGAGAACCGAATGCCATACATCTCGATCCTTGCAGACTTGCCTCGCTTCATCTACATTCATTACTCTCTTTATACAAATACGCCGATTATGAAGACTCTTGACACTACCTTCGGACAGTACTCTACGGATCTATCTGATCATGATCTACCAGTCTTGACTCTTGATCTTCCCCGGTACGATACGCGAATGTGTAAATTGTATACCCACCTGTTTTGTAAACTTTTCATCTATCATTCTTCTACATGTCTAAACCACACATTTAACATACACACATTATAACTGCCAATTTAATTTAACATAATTTAACAAAAATAATCATGGACAAAAGTAATAGGTAAAGTATATTCCTCCGTGTTGGTCCGGTCCCCTTTCAAGAATAGACCAACTGCCGGTCTGTCAGATAAGTCGTAAAAGGTGACCGATTGGCCGTACGTAATCATAATTTAAAAATCATAATTTAAAAAAAATACCAAAAAGTAAAATGCCATTTTTCTGGCACTGTAGCGGAATTTGAGTTAAAAATTATCATATTAACTAAGGTTTAGATAGATGATGATGTAAAGGGTTACGAAAGCATGAAAAAATTCCCAAAAATAATGTTTTTATTAATTTTTCAAGTTACTGCGCCGCCACCTCATAACGTCGAATAATTTTTTTTCACTAAATTTTTTACGATACGTATAACACTCCCAGTACAAGAGAAAAGTTTTTTTCTGTTTCACTCTATTGTACAATGGACATATCGTTACGTGATAAATAATGATAAAGCTTTCATACAATCTTTTGTGTTATGTTGTTGAAGCGTTGAAGATTGCTTGACTACAACAAAACGTTAAGTAGGTAAAGGATAGTTAAGATTAAAGAATAACGGTAACGTAATAATATGTTGAAAGAGATGTTCTTTTAGGATGATGTCACTGTTCCGATGACCTATGTACGTGCGATATCTCGGGGAGATTAAAATTGCTGGAGCAACGCAATCGCGGGCTATTTTCAACCGACTTTTCAAAAACGAGGTTTCCAATTTGGATGATTATAATATGTTTTTACGTAAATTTGGTCAGAACAAATATATAAATACAGCTGGAAAAATATTATTTGCTTGTGATAAGGGCCTTAGTCAACGATAGTAATACATAGAAATATAAATGCTCAAATATCAAAGTTCCAGGTCCAAGAAAAGCTCGGTTCCCAAGATATGGGTATGTGAAAAACCGAGCAATGCTCGGTCAACCAGGTACAGAAAAAAATATATATATATTCTATAGGAATCGATTTATCAAGGTTCATGGTCCAAGAAAAGATCGGTTCTAAAAATATGTGAAAAACCGAGCAAAGCTCGGTCAACCAGATATTATTTAATAAACACACAAACCTGTTACTGTCGGAAATTGCCTAGCCAGGGCCCCTAACTACTCGACCAACGCGCTGTCCATCATAAATAGCAAAGGAGAATGATGAGAGCCCATACAAAGTCGGCCTCGAAAGCAAAGCATGTTGATAGATGTTGTCGTATTGGAATACGATAAGCATCTATCAACGAACTGGTCTTGCAGTTGTGTTGGCGGCCTCTTAGAAATGAGTAAGCTCTCTTACTGAAGGTCCTCAAGTCGTATCCGTTCGGAGTCACCCTGCCGGTAATTAATTCCACAAAGGAGTAGTGCAAGGCCGAAAATGCCGGGAAAAGCGTACGGTTATGGATTTCCAGACATCGTTCCAGACAGGTAGTGAGGGTGAAAATTTAGATTTTGACGCGATGTCCGACGATGGAATTTAACGGCAGGAATTAATCCGAACACCTCGCCGGCATTCAACAGCATCACCAGTACTGTCATCTGCAAAGCAATGTATGTTACTATTTCACAACATGTCATTGATATGCAGAAAAAACAGTGTCGGTGATAACACGCAGGCTTGGGAAATACCAGCAGCCAAAACACTGGTGATCTACTTGCATAATTTACTTGGAAAGCCAATAGGAAAGCAGTTTCGAGAGATGTGCTTTATGCCATACCCGATCAAAGGCCTTCGCTATGTCTAAATTTACTGCCAATGCCTCCCCCTTGGACTCAACTGCCACCGCCCCACGATGCGTCAGATGTACTAGAAGATCACCAGCTGACCGGCCACGACTGAAACCGTACTGACGATCACTAATCAGCTGGTGCTCTTCTAAATACTTCAGGAGCTGACAGTTTATAAGTTTCTCTATGATTTTGGAGAGCAAGAGGGTTATGGCTATTGGCCGATAGTTTGAGGGATTAGAGCGATATCCTTTTTCTACATACCATTTAACGAAGAATTAGTAACTCAGTTCCAATAATATTTAAATATTTGATTTTTGCAAATCCAAGTCAAATGTAATCTTAGGAAATAAAAAAATATTTTATGTGGAATTTCATTATTTGTTTATAATTTTGCACATAATATGATGAAATCTAATAACATAAAAGATTTGTTCAAGATCCGCCTAAAGTTTCGGATACGGATACGGATCTTTCTTCTGCCTCGGATATCCGCGAATATATAATAATATATTCGCGAATATATAATATATAAGAATATAGAATAATATACGGCACATAACTAATACTTACATATATACAATCAATTACAAAGTAAAACTATCATGGCTAAGTAAGCGTTACAAGTTTACGAGTAAATACTCAAGTTAAATAGGTTAAAAGTTTCGTAGTATGAAATAATACAAAGCCTTTTCTTAGTCCGCATTATTGTGATTGGCATCTACAGAACCCTAAATTGCGCGTGGACCGGCACGTACTTATTCAATTTTTTATTTATAAACCAATTTGGTGTATCTTATTAGCGCACAATAAAGGCCTATTATTGTACCCATGTACCCAATACACAAAAAAAACATTATCCCATAAAGGACGCTATACACATAATTATTATCAATGTGAAAGTACATATGTTTTTTGGATGTAACCCATCCGATCACGATAAACTACTGCATTGATTAAGCTTAAATTTAGGACACAAGTAGATTATGACCTGGAATGGATGGGATATTTTTTATCCCGGATAAACACATACTTCCCATGGTATTTATCTGTTTATAATATAGCGGGGCATGGCTAGTTCACAATTATAAATGTCATAACTTGATGTCATGAAAACTAAGTTATGTGGATCAAGTAGAAAATAAATACTATGTCCATATAGAACTTGTTTTAGTATTTAACCTAAGTAAGTTTCTAAAGTACTAGTTTTATAAGCTAACGATAAACTCAATAAGGTAACTATTTTAATCAATATAAATTTTTACCAACATAAAATATTGGACTCAGGTTTTTGACTACTAGGTGTTTGCGGCGTTTCTGCAACGTTTTACTCGGGTATTGTAATAGCGCCTTTCCTCATCACGTCACAGCGGCGTCAGTACTTTTATAGTGTTCAGATTTCGAGGATAATGTTAATTTATTCATATGGTATCGCTGCACCATAAGTATTGCAACGCACTATTATTTTATTCCACAGGGTAGCAAATAGGCAGTTAGGTTAGGTCCCCAAATGAAGTGACTACCGTCACCTATAATCTCTAAATATGTTAACAGTGGGCTATTAGCCGTGTGGCATGATGGCATACGTTTACCGGCTAGGAACACTATTCTCCAAAAAATAAACATCTTTTTTGTTTATAAACAGTTATTTTTATAAACAGAATCGCCTTCTTGTTATCTATAATATTAAAAATTTATTTTGTGCCACTTTGTAATTGCTGCTGAAAAGTGGAAACAAAGTGATGTATTGCAATTTTGACCTCATCTGATTTTTACCATATCTGATAGTTTATCACAATCTCCATTCGAGAAAACACAAATAACTGTCTAATTTTTATCTATTATACTCCGAAAAGGGTCAACGAATACGATATAATATGAAGTTAATAGAGAAAAGAAGCAAGATTGGCAAAATATTTTATGGGTTGTTACAGATGCGAAAAACCGTGTTAGGTACCTATTTAAAAGTCACTTCTTTAACCATTGACGTGTATAATTCTTTAACGTCGATTGCTAACGTCAAACTTCAAATGTTGTCAGAGCAAAGATTTTTTTCCAATATAACAAAAACTCTAACAGTTATATTATACCTACAAGTTCTTGAATGGTAAGTAAGGCTTAGACTTTTCCCAAGAATATTCCTATTTAACCCGTGAATTCAATTTTAGCATTTTAACGTTTCACGGCAAAGATAAATACAGTCGCTATGCAACAGGAATAGATGAGATGGCACCAAACTTAGACGAGACGTTTTAGAACTGTACTAACTAGTAGTTACAACAATAGTTAATCGCCTCTGTGGTCTAGTGGTGCAGCGTTGGCGTTGACCACATGAGGTCCCGGGTTCGATTCCCGGGTCGGGCACTTTAAAAAAAGTGTTTTTTCAGTTTTCTGAGAAACATAAAGTTGCCCGGGATTGGAAAGTGCCCGGTTGGCGATAGGCTTGCCACCTATCACATTTGTGGGACCAAGTATCTTCGGCTAATCGTGGGTGCACTTGTTGTACCTCTGCCTACCCCTTCGGGGATATGGGCGTGAAGATACTTACAACAATAGTGGCACCGTTAGCCTTCTATCGTCTTGATGCAGATGATGCAGATCAATACGGAAACATTGATAACAATATGAAAAATATATAAATAGATTGTATACACAACGAAATATACAATAAGATTGTGTACACAACAAAATATATAATTAGATTGTACAAAACAAAGTAAGAAACTTATTACCAAACAGCTTACTTTGTTGCTTCTCTCCATGAATACCGGCTTCAAGTTAATCACCAAAGCTTTAACACCGGCCCGCACTGAATGGCTGCTCCACTTGCGCCACACCTGAACAACCTGTTCTCGGCTCGAGCTGTACTACATAACAAGATTATGTTAGGAAACAATTGAAGGCATTCCTGCTGATAACTTCATTATTTAATGGAATAAAATTGTGATGCTATTTCATGCCGGCAAGCGTGAAATACGGGACGGAACGCTTTACAAGCGGTTCAGAATTTTAGGCGGAATTTCTCACGTATAAATATTTTTTCACCATTTAAAACTTACATAAGTGGATAAAAATATATATACTCATAAAGATAATTTAATAACAATTATTTATAGTACAATTTGCAACACAATTTATTCGTAACAAATAACAAAAATAAATATTTATGTCGAAAAATCATCTATTCTATACATATAATAAAATCGTAGGAAAGTGCATGTATGTCCGGGGTAAACTTAAAAAGTACTGCATGGATTTACTTCAAATTTTGCATGAATATTACTAACAGGTCGGGTCAACATATAGGCTACATATTATCACGCTATCACCTACGGGGGAGGGGCTGTACGGAGTAAACGAAGTCCGCGTGGACGAAGTCGCTGGCAACAGCTAGTCAGAAATAAAAGAAACTTTTTGAGTTTATCCCGGACATACATACAGACAAACAGATAAACAGACAAACAGACAAAAATTCTAAAAACTATATTTTTGGCTTCGATATCGATTGTAGATCACGCCCCAAGTATTCTTTTAAAAAAATATTCAATATACAGTTTTGACTTTCCCTACGATTTTATTATATGTATAGATTTTTCTTGGAACACACATATTAATACCTTAAGCTGTAAAGTGTATCATGCATTTCACTCCTTCAAAATAATTTACTTGTTAAACAAAAATATTTTTAATGCTTATCCTCATTCTCTCAATAATAGATTACGCCGATTCTTGCGGCTCCAGCATTAGGTATAGCGGACAAACAAGGTGACACATAATTTATGTAAGTATACGGGATTGTTCTTCCAGGCAGCCGAAAGCGCATTGAACTGTATACGGTGGTTAAGTATTCTCAAATTTTATAATTTTCCGAGGAAAATATTTTATTTTATTAGAAACTTTTCCTGACAATTACAATCACAACAAAAAAGTATTAGTGAAATCGGTCCAGCCATTCACACGTGATGTTATGACCACTGAAAATAGGGATTGATATTTTTATATGTATAAGATTATAAAAAAAAATGAAAATCATTCGCTGAACTGCAATAAAATCTTTAAGACATTTATTGAAGTAAATATTATAAAGTGAGGCTATAAACTTGTACCTAATAAACGGCCCCATGTATCATTGCAGGGCAGCGGTTGACGGTACACCAACGCCGTGTACGTAGCCTCCGGTGTCTGCTGCCGCTACATACCAATTGGCAGCTATAAACCTCAAACCGAGATTTACGGTAGGAACTCCGCTGCCCGCATTGTGTAACTGCAAATTACAATACACTACCATTGTAGGTACGCGTGTTAAGTGTAAACGGTCCTGCTCGTTAACTTTATATTGTGGGTGTTGTGCGAAATGTTCAGCTAACTTTGTCGTTTAATGTCGTTGTGTAGCTTGTCCACTGCGTCTTTCCATAATTAATCGAAATATGAGAAATATTTCAAAATTTTCTAATATTTCGAAAATTCGAAAGTGTCAAGCAATGCTATAATACATAAAATTCAAGTAAACCCTAAAAGACGGTATTTTTTTCAACCGACTTAAATAAGTAAGTTATCTGTTTGATATGTATGTATAAAATATACCTAGTTGAAATTGGATAATATTTGAATCTAATGATATAGATCACCAGGCTTTCAAACACGTGTGTGTTTTCATATGTAATTTCGTAACTCGTAAGTGTTATATTTGCATGTTTGCCGACGAATTTACCGAAAACTAAAAAGCATATCAAGGTAATCCTTTTTGATTTAAATTAGATATATTCGAAATTAGTGTAGCTTCAAGTTTCATCAAAATCGGCTAATTAGTTTTTGAGGTACAATTGACAGATTAAAATCTATAAAGACTTTAATGTCTGTCAACTATACCTCAATTTTTTTTTTAAATAACTGTTACCGTATAACGCAATGTACAAGTTTCAATGCTTCTTAGACGAACTTCGGTCGGAAAGATCGGAAGATCTTCACGTTTCCACGTCCTTCTGTGCCGTCTTCAACATCTACAGTGTTGACATTACCTCGATAACCTCACACCTCTATAGTGCTTCTTTACGTTAAAAATTAAACTCTAACGAATGCCGGTCTCTCAAGACCAATTAGATGCGGTCCCTTTTTGCATCTTACTCATGGGGCTAAGATGTGAGCTTCTCGTTGGATGATCTAGATATCGTTTCCGACTGCATTGCTGATGTGGTACTACAAAGAATTGTAAGGAATACCCTACATTTGGCGATTAATATGCTAACACGATGTGTTATTTCACATGGGCAACGGCCCTTTCTTTAAATGTTAGGAACTACCTTTACTAATTAAACTACGTAATCAATTATATTACATTTATATTTCTTTTCACATTGCTATTATCACTAACAACTAACAAGTAACAACCTTATTTTAACGAAATATAACTTAATAAAATACATTACCTTAAATTACTTGTGCACGCTCAAGAATGATCTCAATACTGTTACTTTTACAGTTTACTGGAGGCCGACTGTTCGGTACGACTTGCTCTTTCGAGCGTCGTCGTCAATCTGCCACATCTTTAACAAGTTCTAACTGTCATCCCCACTCATTTGGGGATACCAGTTAAAACAATAATTTTGCCTATTAAATATAATTTTGGGCAAAATCTAGCTCTATTAAATAAAACCTAACACTCGACCATCCTGACCTCGTGCATGTCCTCATGCACGCTCTCTTACTTAAACCTAACACTTGGCCTCTTTAGTATTTTTTTTCATTTTACATCTATTTTCTTATGTTACATGAAATATTTTAATTGTTACAGATCGTACAATGTTAAAAAAATTACAATATTCCGCCATATATTGATGGCATGCTATTTTATGTTATTTGTTTACTAATAATTACCAGTGACTAAAAACATACATGTAAGCCTTAACTAATAATCAGTAATTACAATTGATCAATAATTAAATGGAACTACATTGTAAAAAGAAAAATACTTTCAAATATGTACACTTACATCATTTTTTTTCAATATTTGCTTACTTACTTAATGTTTACTTACATTACAATGGATAGCAGCCTAGCAGAGCTATTTGCTAGAATACTAATTACAATGTTTAATATAGTAATTTTACATACATTTGTATATAAATAATTACTAGCAACTAAATCCACACATAGGCGTAATATATTACTTATAACAAATAAGTAGTCAATAATTGCGATTGAACTATAATGTAAAGCGAAAAATATCTTTAAATATATCTACACTTACGTTTTGACAGTTAGCAGAGCTATTTACAGGAATGCTAATTGTAACTTTTCAATGCAACAATTTTTATACAAATTCATATAGGTAAGTACCAATAATTATTAGCCACTTAACCCTAAAACCATACATATAAACCTAATACATCATAAAAATTAAATAATGAATGATAACAATTGAACCATAATAAATGCAAGTTAAAAATATCTTTAAATGTGTCTACCACTTGGCTCAATATTTTTTTTTCTGCCTAAAGCTAATATTGACTTTAATACAATACAATGGATATCTAATTAGCAGAGCTATTTACAAGAATGGTAATCACAATGTTTTAAAGCGAGTTTGTATTTTGTATACTGATAATTACCAGTAAATAAAACCATACATAAAAACCTAAAATACTATGGTGTGCTATAAATTATAGCAGTCAAATGATCAACAATTACGATTGATCAATAATTAAAAAAATATCTAAAATATATTACACATCCATTCCATTTTTTTTTTAATTTTTATTTTTGCTTACAATGTTTACTACAATATATTATCTAATTAATTCTACTTAACGGAGTTATTAGTAATTATAATGTTTTAATATTATGTACATATAGTTCTTTTTTTACAATTCCTTTTCTGTTTCCCTTTTTACATGAGGAATATTCTTTGCATGAATTAAAGAATACTCGATTAATACATGCAAATATTTTTAATGAATTTTCATCCCTAAATGTTTACTTTTAGGTAGAGCGTTGTTGTACGTCTTTATTATCTTTGCGTTAAAATTTTGTTAGAATGTATTATAACATTTCCTATTCATAGTAATTTCCGTAATCATTTAATGTACTAAGTACATGATACATTTAGCTATTATATAATATAATTGTTTATAAATATTGCCTCATGGAAATCTACATGCAACAGGTGTACACCTAACTTTAACACAATTAAATCAATATAGAATTAAAATCGATCTACACTTGAATTTAAAACAAAGACATTTTTTTCTTTCATAAATTTAATTTAACAAGCATATAATTTTATAACCAAATATTTTAATTAAATTTCAGCTCTTTAAAAACTTACGCTTCGGATATTTTAATTACATATATTATTAATACGTTAATAACAATATGATTTATAGCGGTAATATGTAACTGTGATACGTTATTAATTGTTAATTAAATTAAAAAATATTTTTTTAATACATGTACAAAAAATATCATTTAACAATGTGATAAAATAACGTGGAAATGAAGCCAATAAAAAAATCTATACTATGCAAAATATTTTAATTTATTAATAAAATAAATAGTCCCTTTTTATATTTCAAGGTCCTCGTATTCTCTAGTAACAATTTTATGTCACAACAGACTCGGTAAACCATGTAAGAGTAACTAAGTTCAAAGTGATAGAGGGTCATCATAATTTAAATCACTAAATTATTTAATGTTACAAAACTGGCGTTTAAACAACTTTTTTCTTTTTCTAATTTGTTCTGGCATTTTACTGGTATTTCTTGATGTAAAAGAATTTTAAAATAACTTTAATGCTCATCAAATGAACATCTCAAACAATCCAGACAATATAGATCAGAATCTCCTTTGATAAATTTGGCAGATTCTTGAATATACATAACTGTCAAGGTCAATATTATAATAAAAATAAATATATAAATTCTATCATATATTTATTTTTAATATGAGTATTCTATACTCTACAAAATATTTCACCCGTGTCTCTTATTCTCTTGTTATACAATCACAATATTTTAAACCCTCCCGGCTGAGGCTGAGGGCCTCATAACTATGTAATACATGTATCCACTTTACATTATAAACTTATTTTTCCCAAAATAAATTAAATAATAATTATAATTTTTTCCATTCATCATAATATACTATTGTGACTCTCCCGAACTACAAAGTATATTATGTAATTCCTCCGTCTATGTTAGTGGCGCGAGTCTTCCTGTCTCGCGACCAAAACCATAGTATCATACATATCAATTATATACATTAAATAAACCACCCCCCATAATACTGCAGGATCTTACGACAGTAACCATTGCATATTTTAAGTTTTATCATATTAATAGTAATCCTGCCGAATCACGAACATGTCACATTTTCAAAAAAAATTTTGTTCACCTTTCATTGTTAAAAGCCATTAATTAATTCTTATATTGATTACTTATTAACTTAATATGAATTCAAAGAAAATCATTAAATGCTAACTTTATTTTACCATTGAAATAAACTGTCGTTTTCACCAAATTTATAATAACATGTTAAGCTTTAACTTGGCATCATCTATTAACACTTTAAAGAGATCGATGTAACGTATAAAGAATTCCCTCCTATTTTGCCATTTTAGTTGAAAATAGTTTTCATGATTTTTTTTTCACTTCTTTCGCTATAACGAGGAGAAAAGCCCTATTTCTATTGTGTAGTCCCGTGTGTTTACTCTGATGCATCAATCACAATTGTCTAAAACCTCTTACCTAGTAATAGTTGGTGTCTTATAAAATTTAGCCATTCTCTAATCTTTTTCATATCAGAAGAAAATTAGAAAACGATATCTCGCAAACATTTTGCATTAATTAATAGAACAAATCCGAAGAATCCGAATGCCTTTCATCGTTACTTTAGCTTTGCACCACACCGAATTTTAAAATAGTGGGATAGCAAGAGATTAAATTGTAGACTAGCCACGGTACCTTCACATATGTGTGTTACAACAATTTTGTAATTGGTCGATGTGTGTTGCAGAAATCAATAAAAAAAACAAATGTAATGTCCTTACTTGGGAAGCAGATTTTTCCTTTTTTTTATGTCCGTTATTGTACGTCAAGAAGTTTCCATCGACATGCTGCTAGAGATTTAACTTAAAATATTGGCTCCATTTACTACAGAGAAATATTATGTTCCTAATGTGTTAAATTGAATGGAGCCAGCATTTCCGAAAATACTTTTATTTCTTATTTCATCCAACGAAATTTTCCCTTCCTATACAGCTTCATCTCCTTAATGTTATCTCGTTGTCTCTAATATAATTATTTATTATGCTATTATTTGTTATATAATAACTTACTAATTTTTATTTCTATTTGTTATCTGTCAAATCTGAAGGATATGAGGTTTCACAAACCCTATGAAATTCGAAATGGGGCCAATAGCCAAATTTTCAGTTTTTAATGACATAAGTGGTGGAGAGATTGTTCGAACTACAACGTTTATCTACTGTAGTTATTACACTGGGTGTCTAGGAGTTTACGCGACACATCTTTACTTCCGGTTGATATCCTATACCACACAGACATTTGTAACAAGTTGCCGTACCATCTTGTTATACGAGAGACAACAGTAGACCCAGCACATATACTATGTACTGTGGGTTTTTTTAAATAAGTATCTGCCAACGCTTGCAAATAAAAATGTATTTATATATACTCGTATATATTATTCTTATAAGATGTTGAACATTAAAGAAAACCACCAGATGGCAAGGCTTTAAATCACGCAATGTCTGTAGCAATATACCATCGTTGCCTAGTTTACTCCCATCCCAAAAGCAGTTGAATTTGTACTGCCGGGTCATAAATAGGCAATAGTGGTGGCTCAGCTAAGTTGTATTTCAAATACCTAAATGGCTATTCATGCTCGTCTTCTCATCCATTTGTGGCATCCATTTTCATAATTATATTAAGGAGACAAAATAACGAGACCTACAAATATACCTATAAATACAAAGATTGTATGCATTGTAATTTAATCACGGATGAAGTTGCTTTTAAGACAAAACCTTAAAATGCACAGAATACTTAGGACCGTCGTTTACCGTTAGAAATTTTAAATATTATTAATAATATATTAGTTGAGGGATAAGATAATTATATTATCCCTGAACTAATAAATCTCACAAGAAATATATTTTGTAACTATATTTACAACATTTTAATGTATAGAAAGTAAAATTTGCCTGTACCATTATTTCAATTTTTTTCGTATTCTATGTAAACATTATCGATTGCATCAGATTTTAAATTTGGCTCATAAAGATAGCTACCCCGAGTTAGATATTGTAATAGACATAAGGAATTTAATTAATCAACTGAGCTTTTATACTCTGAGCTAAGATCAGTTTTAGCTGTAATTAATACCACGTCAAGCCCGGGACTAAAATCAATACACATTTTAAATTTATGACTAACTATGACTATTACCCTATACGAGGTTAAACAGGATTACTCAAAAATAAATCTAATTATTCTGGGTTTAACCGAGTGATTATCTTAGTTTACCCTCCAACTGAATAAACATAATTCTGTCTTTTGTATCAAATTATTCTAATCTACGGAGCCTCTCAATTTTAAACAAAAACATTCATTTAATATCTTAATTCAAACGTAATATAGGCGGTGGTCATAAAAACGGATACTGGGCGGTGACGGATTGCCTACTGATACTGACTGAAGTATTAATTTCGAGAATTAAAATATCTGAAGGTACACGTGTTACTAACGTCACCTCTATTCGTAGTCCACTGCTTCACAGCCATCTTGTTGGGAAATTCAACTAAGTCTCCTAATAATCCTCCTTGTTGAGGCATCAAAGTTTTTTTTAGTGGCAAATTAAGGTTACCTCTCTGGTATGGACTCTACTCGTACTCTGTCATATCCGTAGTAATTGACGTTCTGCTTACACGAGAAAGACAGGCTCCGTTGACGGCAAAGGCACTCATTATGCGGCTCGATTTTCATTTTAAACACCTTCATTTTCTCGTTACCACGTGATCGCTCCTATGTTACGAGTGATCTTTCATTTTTTTTTTATTGCACATCGGGTATCTGAAACTTAGAACGGCAAAGCATAGTATATTCTTCGTACCTACATATCTATCAGCGTACGTTATTTTTAAAGACCATTGGAAAAAAAAGGAGAAATAAAGAAAATAAATCATCCGGCGGAAGAAACTCAGCAGGCTTGTCATTTATTCGTATCTTTTTTTTAGTAAGATATTACAAAATGTTTAATTTGTAAGTATCTGATTGTTACAGTAAATATAAATCCCATGCTTTCCTGTCATCTAGATATTCAGATATTTTCTAGTAACCTTTTTTTTTCACAATTTTGTTTTAACACATTTTTTTGAAATTGTCAACTGATAAATCTCTAACGGCATCAGGCAGCGTATTGAAAAGCGTACACTTTGCCTACCCACCCATAAAAGAGTTGCTCATTCTGTGGAGTCGAGATACATGCACAGCAAGATGGGAGTGAATATCAATGTTCTTTTTAAATAAGCAAATATTTTTACGTACATACATCAAGTTTCCAATATATACTGAGAAATTACAGTTAAAAAATTGATATTACAATATTCATAAAATCTTTTTATTTTTTCACTAACCAAGAAAAATGTATAAAAATGAGACTTACGAAATATAAAATCGATATGAGAATGTTACACTTTATATTATATACTTTATATATATGTCACAATTAATATTGATAATCTAGTTATTTAATTGAACCTTTAATTTATACAAATTTGAGGCTGTGGGTAATTTCACTTCTGATATTGCAAGGAATACCCTACATTTGGCGATTAATATGCTAACACGATGTGTTATTTCACATGGG
Source organism: Apodemia mormo (assembly GCA_036924255.1). Classification (NCBI taxonomy): domain Eukaryota; kingdom Metazoa; phylum Arthropoda; class Insecta; order Lepidoptera; family Riodinidae; genus Apodemia; species Apodemia mormo. The sequence continues at coordinate 41,425,502 of JAUPFN010000009.1, read as the reverse complement.
CAACGGCCCTTTCTTTAAATGTTAGGAACTACCTTTACTAATTAAACCACGTAATCAATTATATTACATTTATATTTCTTTTCACATTGCTATTATCACTAACAACTAACAAGTAACAACCTTATTTTAACGAAATATAACTTAATAAAATACATTACCTTAAATTACTTGTGCACGCTCAAGAATGATCTCAATACTGTTACTTTTACAGTTTACTGGAGGCCAACTGTTCGGTACGACTTGCTCTTTCGAGCGTCGTCGTCAATCTGCCACATCTTTAACAAGTTCTAACTGTCATCCCCACTCATTTGGGGATACCAGTTAAAACAATAATTTTGCCTATTAAATATAATTTTGGGCAAAATCTAGCTCTATTAAATAAAACCTAACAGAATGGAACTTTACATTCCGTTTTCTGCTGTACCCATCGGTTGTAGTGTCAGCCTTTGATTGGCCGCCATTGCACAACGATAAAAAATTAATAAATAAAACCAATAGGAAGTTGAAAGTTTGCTGGAAGTTTCCTGCATCACCATTGGGCTTCGGAGAACATTTAGTTGTTCATATCGTCTATTTCAAAAACTAACGATATTAGCTAAGATTCTAAGAAGATTCGGTTATCACCACACATCTCGACAACTTGCTTCCCGTTAGGAAGCATATTAATCAAAATTTGGTTTACTTTGTCTACCATGAACATAATAACAAGATAGAAAAACTTTTTTTTGAAGGGATCAAACCATAAGTTATTTCTTCTGTTCTTCCCCATATTTGTCTTTGATAATAATATGGTCAAGCCGTGTCGTTATCAGAATGTGTCCTCAATGTGTTCACCGCTTACAACCACCTCTATTGTAGGGATCACATACCCGTTCAAAGACTCGTGGTGTGTTTCGCGATAAATCTTCGTGGTTGTGCTACGGCAAACTAGGTGGCACATTTACTCCATCGATACTAGTCCATCACACTTCAACTTGTAATGTGCACCGATGCAAAGCAATAGGAGCTTAGGTACATAGACCACGGGGTCCCAGGAACAAACTTTTTTTGACTTATAACAAGCTGAATTTTTGTGAGCAGCTTCGTTTTGACAAGAAGCAAATCTTTTTTATCTTCGAAAAATCTTGAATCGGGTAACTAATAAAATTAGGGGCTTCAAACATTTTAATAATTGCTTTTTTGCTTGAATCGCATGACTGTTTTATGAAAAACTCGAAAAAACTTTTGTCCTATAAGTAAATGCGATGTTTTTTCTGACGAGTCCTCCACTCTAAAGATTCGGAATTAACAGATTTTTAAATTGATATCAATCAATTTAAAAACAACCTAATTTTCACACAACAGCTTGTTAATTATTAATGTAATTCAAGAGTTACTTCGTCCTACACGTAAGATGGAAACTTTTCTTAGTCCGATACTCTAACGTTTTCTTTTTTATCTATCTTTATTACTTACCCGATTCGAGATTTTTCGAAGATAGAAAAGATGGGTGTCTCGTCAAAACGAAGCTGTTCACAAAAATTCAACTTGTTATTTATTAATCAAAAAGAAAACGTTCCTGGGACCGCTGTCTAAAAACTGTCATTAAGCCTGAAAAATTTGCGATTTATTAAAGTCGTTGGCCACACACATCGCGACAACAAGAATTTTCCCGTTATACGGCTACAGTATCGCCTTAGGGCGGTAATGTAGAGCTATAAATACAACGATCGATAAAATATTTCCTTAATTAATTTAATGTATCCGATTTTAGGCGGCAAGTGGTCATTTATATTAGGTCTAGTAACTTGTTTATTTAGTAAGAATCCAGTATTATGTCGGTCGTAGCCATTTGTTTCCGCGCCTCTTACGTCAGTCAGCATTATTCGACATAAAAATAATTATAACTGCTGCTAATTGACTACAGGTAATAATTGAAAATCTGGCGCAGCGACACATGTGGACTGAATTTATCCTTAAAATTATGTAAACAAGCGATTGCCCTGTGGTTGAATCTCGACCATAGCTTAGGCATAAAATATCTTTTAAATTTAACAATAAACTAGCTCTAAAGAAAGAAAGATAAAAGAAAAGTAAAAGCCTGTAATAGTATACACGTACGTGTATGTATATTATCACGACGTACTATGTCAAATGAATGTTGTGTGTGTAATGTTTTATTTATTTTATTCTAATATTACTTAAAAATATAAGGTAGTGTCCTATATTTTTAAATAATATTAGAAAAGAAGCAGAAACAGTCCGTAATTTAAACTTTAAATATGATAAATTTCCTAAACCACCGTTCGTGATTTGTCGTATCGTACAAAGTTATTTATATATAGATATTCTCAATGAAATTGAATATTTAGAGATAAAAACTCAAATTTTGCTAAAATATTCTTGAGGGAGCAAGTGCAGCGAGCAACGTTCTGTCTATTGGTACAATCCGACATTTGTTTGTATGTATACATCAATCAATCAACTCTTTATTAGCTTAAAGTAGGGTTACCTTAAAAGTAAATATGTTAGACTAGCTGACCCGGCAAACGTTGTTCTGCCTTTTTAACTACTCTTATTTTTTTTATATATATTTTCTCACCTTTTTAAACTTCCCTGGACTTCAACAATTAATTCAAAACCAAAACTATGAACTTTTAAACCTACTTTGCCAGACAACACCCCATGTTGGTCCGGGCTCTTTTGAAGAAAAAGCCAACTGCCGTCCTGCCAGGTAGGTCTTTCTACTATCATCGTGGCTATTAGGTGGTAGAGAGTAGAGAGAGTAGCTATTAGGTGGTGGTCTCGCCCGGGTCTGGTATCACCGCCTTACCAATTCCTGTCGCAATAGTGTCAGTGCTTGTCACTGTCGTTTTCCGGTTTGGCGCGCAAGGTAGCCGGTAAATTTATGCAAATGGCATTAGACCTCGCCACAAGATAGCAACGCACCATTAACATCTTTGGTGTTTATAGGCGATGGTGAACTCTTTCCATCAGGAGACCCATCTGCTTGATGGCTATTTTATGACATAAAAAAAACAAATATTTATTAAATGCTCGCTCGAATCGAATCATTGATCGGACGCCATGAAATTTGTTAGGAAAATTAATGGTTCAAAAAGAATTTCTTAGTTTGACTATTAGTCAAAGCGGTAGGCGTATCATCTAACGTTTGCAATTCGCCAGCGATCAGCGATGGCTCTTAAACGCAATGAAAAAATCATCAAAAACGTCGCCAATTGCTTGCTGGTCACTAGATGCACTTTTTGCAATGTTACAGCATCAAAACTAATCAAGCGGCAACAACTACCACTAATGTACAAGGCTGTTATGTGTCTGCAATAACTAAACAATCACGATAATTTCGCATTGCGAGTTACGTGATCACCCCGCCGTTTGTGGCTTGTAAGAAGGCTCCAAAAATCTAATGTTAAAATCAACGACCTCTATGTACTAACTAACGTTAGTACATTAATGTCCTTGGTTAAAACAATGATATTGCGATGTCACCACAAATTAGCTTTGATACATTTTGCAAAAAATATATTATAGCTGCTAATCTTTTTACACTTATTAAATTTGGTAACGCTAACTATTACAGCAACGAAGCGGATTATTCTTCGAGCGAGTGATAGGTACAAACTTCGGTTTAGTGACGAAATTAGTTGCGTTTATTGTGTTTGTTTGACGACATCTTGCGTGTATTTAATCCGATTGTATTAGATTCAGTAAAAAATAGTGGAGGCAAATCCAAATTTATGTTCTAACGTGAACAAAATCGTTCAAGGTGGTAAAAGGATGAGCTAAGTGGGAGTGGAAAATTTAATTTTTGAAAATTATCCCTTGTGTATATATTGCTTTTACAAATGATTTGTCGTTTACCATTCTCATGTTACAATCAAAAGCTATGTATGACATTCAATTGCTATCAAATCAGTTAACATTTAGGTACCTATTCAACGTAGGTACGCTCAGTTACAATTATCGACGTCAAAACATACATATTATACTAGCGGCTCGGTAGGTATGTGCTTCGCTATGTATAAAGTGAAATATTAAGTGTGATAAATGAAGAACCGCTTTACCAATTTTGTGCAAACTTCACATAAACCATCTACTACATAGTCCGAACAAAGCCTAACCATTTGGTTTGGATAGGAAGAATAATAATAATAATCGTGGAAGACAGCTCTAGTGCATCCCATTCCCATAAAAGGAGATAGCTCTAGCCCGTCCAATTACCGGCCCATAGCCATAACCTCCTTGTTCTCCAAAACTATGGAAACCATCATCAACTGTGAGCTCCTGAAGTATTTAGAAGAGCACCAGCTGATTAGTGACCGTCAGTACGGTTTCCGTCGCGGCCGCTCAGCTGGTGATCTGCTAGTATATTTGACACATCGATGGGCGGAGGCAGTTGAGTCCAAGGGGGAGGCATTGGCTGTAAGTTTGGACATAGCTAAGGCCTTTGATCGGGTATGGCACAAAGCGCTTCTCGCAAAGCTGCCTTCCTACGGGCTTCCTGAGAAATTGTGCAAGTGGATAACCAGTTTTTTGGCTGATCGGAGCATCAAGGTCGTAGTCGACGGTTCATGCTCCGACCTTAAACCCGTCAATGCTGGTGTTCCCCAAGGCTGCGTGCTATCACCGACCCTTTTTCTTCTGCATATCAATGATATGTTGCGAATTAGTAACATACATTGCTATGCAGATGATAGTACTGGTGATGCTACATACACTGGCCATAGCGGTATTTCTCGGGAACACGTCGAAGAGAGCCGAAAGAAGCTTGTGTCTGAAGTCGAGAATCGACTTACTGATGTCTCGGAATGGGGTCGTCAAAACTTGGTCACATTTAACCCCAAAAAGACACAGCTTTGCGCGTTCACCGCAAAAAAGACACCCCTTGTCATATCACCTCGATTTGAGGATACTCTCTTAACAGTCTCAGCCAGTGTCGGAATCCTGGGAGTCGACATATCGAATACCGTTCAATTTCGCGGTTATCTGGAAGGCAAGGCGAAACTAGCCTCCAAAAAGCTCGGTGTGCTCAGCAGAGCGAGGCAGTATTTCTTGCCGGCCCATCGTCTCCAACTTTATAAGGCGCAAATTCGGCCTCACATGGAGTACTGCTCTCATCTCTGGGCCGGAGCTCCCCAGTACCAGCTTCTTCCAGTTGACCGCATTCAACGTAGAGCGGTTCGAATCGTTGACGATCAGGCTATTACGAAACGGCTTGACTCTTTGGCATTACGCAGAGATGTAAGCTCACTCTGCGTCTTTTATCGTATCTATCATGGAGAGTGTTCCGACGAGTTGTTTGGATTAATTCCTGCTGCTAACTTCCACCATCGGACGTCGCGTCTAAATTTGAAGTTCCACCCACATCATCTTGATATCTGGAAATCCACAACCGTGCGGTTCGCCCGGCACTTTTTGCCTCGCACTACTCTTGTGGAATCAATTACCAGCGGGGGTTTTTCCGAACAAATACGACATGGGGACCTTCAAGAAAAGAGCGTACTCATTTTTAAAAGGGCGGCAACGCAACTGCAAGGCCTCTGGTATTGCAGATGTCCATGGGCGGCGGTGATCACTCAACATCAGGTGCACCTCCTGCTCGTTTGCCTCCTCTTCCATTAAAAAAAAAAAAAGGTGAGCCCGTTCCTGAGTTATAAAATTACAACGAAAAGCGGCATTGATTTTTATATAATACTAGCGGCCCGTTACGTGCTTCGCTACATATCGCCATTTATTGAATTCATTTGTTGCAAAAAAATGTGATAAATGAAGAACCGCTCTACCGATTTTGTGCCAATTTATTTAAACCATTTAATAAATAGTCCGAACAAAGCCTAAACATTTGGTTTGGAATTTGGATAGATGATTCCGTTCTTAAGTTATAAAATTACAACGAAAAGTGGCATTGATTTTTATACCTATATATAGACTAGCGGCCCGGTACGTGCTTCGCTACGTTTAAAGTCAAATATTAAAAATGTGATAAATGAAGAACCGCTCTACCGATTTTGTCGAACTTCACATAAACCACCTACTAAACTAAATAGTCTTAACTTCACATAAACCACCTACTAAACAAATCCTAAACATTTGGTTTGGATAGGTGAGCCCGTTCTTGAGTTATAAAATTACAACGAAAAGTGGCATTAATTTTTATATATAGATTAGCATACATATTTTAAAACATATTAGAACACAAAATTTTGCCGCTAGAGAGAATACGTTTTACTGCAAGTGAAAATATTTAAAAAATTCTTAACGAAATTAAAAATGACATAGTACAATATGCATGTCAAAATAAATAGGTATACCAATTAAAATATTAATAAAATTACAGGTAAAAACAATGACATAAAATTATTAAAAAAATAGATCTTGTAACACCAAAAACTTATACTCCAGTCGTATTCCGTGCTCGAGTGGTGTGCGGTCTAACTCGGCATCGTGTTCATTTCGATAAAATTGACTCAGCTATACTAATATTATAAAATTGTAGAGTTTGTTTGTTTGTTTGGTGGTACGCGGTAATTTCGAAAACTACTGAACCGATTTGAATAATTCTTTTTGAGTTGGATAGCCTGTTTATCGAGGAAGGTTATAGGCTATATAACATCTTGCTACCACCAGTGGGAACGGAGTAAACAAAGTCCGCGCGGACGAAGTCGCGGGCAACAGCTAGTAAAAATATAATTCTATGTTGTCGATTCATACAGACCGCCCCGTTGGTTGACTGGTTAGCAATCCTAACTACACAATCTTTTGGCTCGGATTCGATTCTCGGCTAGGACAGGCATCTGTGAGATGGGTATAAATGTTTGTATTTTTGAGTTTGGGTGTTTATTAAATATATGTTAAAATTTCTATGTATTAATGTCGTTGACGAACACCCATATCACAAGCAAATAATTTACTTACTTTAAAGTTAGATCAATTCACGTTATTTGTACCTATAGCAACAAAGTGGTATACGTAGGTTCAAGTTATCCAGGTATAGGTGAAAATTACAGACCACATGATTACTCCGTGGTGAAAATAGATCCAGATTCTGAGTGCTAAGTGTGAGTTTTTCTTTTCGCACGCGCTCACGATCGAATGCGAAAAGAAAAACTCACACTTAGCACTCAGATGTTAGTGACAAGGAAGTAGCCGTGATGTGTGTCTACATGCAATCATTTTATGTCCACAGTGTAGTAATGCCACATGTATAAGTTTACCGGGTACCTTACCCCCGAAACCGGAATACGATAGTGACGAGTGTCGACGCTATTGCGGCAGGAAGACGTTGCGAAACTCTACATACCAGTCTATATAATAGTAGGTTGACTTAGTAACTTGCTAGACATATTTTATATTTTATTTTCACTACTACGAATAGTCACGATGGGAGTGACAGGCTAGACTAATCGTTTGCATTTAACAAATTGCCTGGCAAGTGGTATAACATCTATTTTAAATAAATATACATTTGAAGGGTGTATATAATGCCACATAAAACAGGAACACGACAGTAAAAAGCATGATTTTCGATCTCACGAATTTTCATTCTTTTGCACCGTGCTGGTCTGTCTGCCTCTTTAGGAGAATAGGCCAAACATGTTACTACCACCGTCATTTATAACACATGAGTGGTAAAATTCTGCATCGCCTCGCCAGGGCTTCCGTCTTACTTATTCGCTTGTTCCTGTCGCATTTCGGTTTGGAGGGTAAGGTAATAAACTATGATGCACTTCAACCTACCTCACGGATGGCCTCAAATTTTTATCTTTTGGTGCCGGAACATTTGGTAGAATATGTCAGTAAACTATACATTAATTTTAACCACTTGTAACACCGGTATACTTACTATATGTATATGTGTTCTAACACTTATCCCGTGTTTGGGAAAACTTAAAAAAATTAACAAGCAAAAATTTCAACTTGAAAAAATTTTAACCTGCTATCTTACATCTGGCCAGCACGTTCTAACCAACGGAGCCATGTCGATTGGTTCAAGGTGGCGAAATCCTTCCTTGCTTTGTGACCGATTCCGTCGAAACTACCTATCTTTTTTACTTTCTTTTCTCATCGTAGACTAGATCGTGAATCATTTTCAATTATCGTACAACTGTACAAATATGTATAAAAGGAACTATCTCATAGGTTTCGTAATATCGACGACATCACGCTGCCAACTTTACACATTAATGTTAAATCGTTTACATTGACCCACTGATTTATTAATTCAAGAACAACTGGTTTCTTATTATACCTCGCATTTGGAGCATAAATGTAGAATGTAGGCGAAAATACGATGTGTACATGTCGATGTACATTTCGCATATTTTTGCGGTTGCGACTGAATGAACTGCGTTAACGATCTTAACTCGGAGCCTTTGTTACTAGAGACCGCGCATCTCACGAGGTATACATATATTATTTCCCCCAATGTTACTATACATGTGAAAGTTTGTGTACTTGTAAATTTGTTATGCAAAGGGCTTCACAAGTTTTTATAATAGATTTATATTTATAATAATCTCATCTCTTGAGTACTTTCTCCTCGTGTTGGTCCCGGGCTCCTTTGAAGAATAGGCTAACTGCCGTTCTGACAAGCAGGTCGTTAAAAGCGACCGATTGGCTATGCGAGTCACTACTATCGTGGCTACTAGGTGGTAGAGTTCTGCATTCTCTCGCCCGCGTCTGTTACCACCGCCTTACCTATTCCTGCCGCAATAGCGTCAGTGCTTGTCACTGTCGTGTTCCGGTTTGTAGAGTAAGGTAGCTGGTAAACTTATGCATGTGGCATTAGACCTCGCCACAAGATAGCAAAGCACCATTAACATCTTTGGTGTCTATAGGCGATGGTTGACTCTTTTCATCAGGAGACCCATCTGCTTGTTTACAATTTAATGATATAAAAAAAAGAATTTAGGAGAGCCGCGTCTGCGGTGATATGAAATCCCAATTGTGAATGCAAGTATTTGTGTGTATGTGTGTGCGTGTATCTATCCATATATTTTGAACTCCCACCGACTAAACTAGCTGGATATACCTGATTAAACATTTGTCTGAAAACGTCTAACACTGCGAATTTGACAGTGTTATTGAATAATTTTTCGATTATAAAATGAATAATTTTGATTAAGTAATCTTTTCATTTTGACTTTATTTACTTTAGTTTATCAGAAGTTATAGATATTATAAGATATAACGTAAATTAACAGTTGTATATAACTATTTAAGTATATAATGAAGATTACTAAATGATCCATTTATCAATTTAGTGAATGTAAGATCGGACAGTGGATTTAAAATTACTATTTTACTGTTATTTTATGTTCCATTTGCCGCTTTTTGATTTCTTCGGCAACACTGCTCAGTAGATCTACAAATACGTGAGTCACTCAATTAATTGTTTCAGGAACAAAGTTCCTTCTGGTAGGAGTGGGCGATAATAAACGTATATAGATATTAAAACTATATATTGTTACGATATCGTAAATCGGATATCGGCCCAAGCTAAAACCATATATTGACGAAACACTATATTTTCAAATATCTATCGAATTGCGCATCGAATCGAAGCGGCGACAGCGTGAGTGCGCGAATAAACTGAAATAACTATACGTAGGTCACACTATAAGTTTTGCATAACTTTAAAAAACAAGATGTTATAGCGAAAATATTATGTTTATTGCTTTTCAAAATAATCTCTTTTACATTTTAAACATTTTTTCATGCGATCGAACTATTTTTTAAAACACGAGGATCACAGACTTGAAGACATGTTTTCTACGTGTTGATTGAACGCTATCACTGCCTCTTCGGAGTTGGTAAAAGTAAAACCTCTCATCAAATCTTTAATTTTGGGGAAATACAGAAATCACCGGGTGCTAGGTCGGGGCTATACGCAGGATGAGTAACGAGATGTACTTTTTCGGAAGCTAAAAATGACTTTGTTTCTTTGGCCGTGTGTGAAGAAGCGTTATCATGATGTAGGAGAATGCGGCTATTGGATCGTCTTTTGTGAACTTTTCTAACACCCTGGGTAAACAAATATAGAATACAACTCGGTATTAACACTATTTTGATCTTCAAATTGTACAGATTGGACCCGTAGCTGACAAAAAATGCTATCATTTTGTTACCAATGTTTCTCACCTGTCTCACTTTTGTTGGCCTGTTCTTATTTTCAAACACCCATTCACAAGATTGCTGTTTTTTTTTCGGGTTCAAAACAATAAATCCACGTTTCATATCCTGTGACAATGACATAAATAGCATTAGAAAGTCCGTGGTCGTACTTCAGTAGCATCTGTGAGGACCATTCCCGCGAGCCCGCTTCTGCTTCGCTGTCAGTTCATGAGGGATCCAACGACAACAAAGTTTCCAAACTTTTAATTCATCGTGTAAAATTTTCTAAATTTGGCTCATACCAATCCCCAGTAGTCCTCTAATTGTCTCATAGGCAATCCGGGGATTTTCTTCAATTAACCGCTTAACAGTAGTCACATTATTTTCATTGACGGCAGTTGAAGGCCGCCCTTCACGAAATTCGTCATGCAAGGAAACTCGACAAATTTAGCAAATTCAGCAAACCATCGCCTCACGGTGCTCAACCAAGGTGCTTCTTTCCCAAAAGCATTTTGAAGACGAGCGGCACAGTCTTGCGGAGAAAGAAAACTTTTAAAATCATAAAAAATTATCGTTTTAAAATCTTTTTGACTTAATTCCATTTTCGTTGCGTAGGTACGTAGAACTTTGATGTGTGATAAAAAAACAATTGACAAATCATTTCCCGCCAATTTTTTTTTTATTTCTAAGAAGGTTGCAACGTTTTAAAAATACAACATTCGAAATTCAAATATATCCGATTAGCTAGAAGTGCAAAACTTTTTGTGTGTCCCATCAGACGGATACCGATATAGTACTACGATTCCAAATCTTATGTCGAATGCGTATGTAATTACTTCCACAGAATTATGTCATATGGGATTCTTCTCTGGCGAAATTCTCCTGAAATAAATACTATATTTGTATATTCTATACTTTCCATTGTCGGCACTTGGTGAAATTCCATTAATAAACACAGTTGGCTAAGCACTTGTACTCTAATTTCACATCAAAACTTTATTTTTGTATATGACTCCACCGTATTTACTTTTTAAGCATCTTCAAGATGTAATGAATGTGCTTAAAAAGTGAAACCGGTTGAGTGATATACAAAAATAAAGGTTTGATGTGAAATTAGAGTACAAGTGCTTAGTCAATTGTGTTATTATTACTATATATGTATTGCAGAAAAGAGCTATTAGGGCAATTTACAATTTGAGAACTTGATGTAAGTTCGTAAAAATATTTGCTTGTTTAAAAAAATGGTGATCTACACTCACTAAACACATGGAATAAAAACAATCTTGTTGTGCATGCATCTCGTCTCCACAAAATAAGTAACTCCTTTATGGGGCAATGTGTGTGTTTTTAAAATAAACTTCCCGAATTATAAGAGATCCACCAGTCAATAAATTTAAAAATGTTTTAAAACAAAACTGTGTAAAAAAGGGTATTATAAAAACTCAGATTATTTAGAAGACAAACAAGCCTGGGATTAATTGCTTCTCATATCAATCTCTTATATATTTTATATGATTTCGTGATATTGTGAGATTGTAAAAAAAATATATGAAAAAAAGACAAGCCCGCTGAGTTCCTTCCACCGGATCTTCTCAGTGTGTGGCCGCGTTTCCAAACCTGTAGTAGTTTTTAAAAAATTTGACGTGGCAAAATAACTTGTAAATTTTTTTATTGAATAAAGTTATTCTGATTTCTGATTGTAATTTGTAACGGGCACGATAGAACACGTTCATGCTCGGACGTGTTATTATAGTACATTAAATCACGCGGCCATACGCGTCAATCATTAGTATATAAGGAAATTCGCACTAAAATGCAGTTTAATAAACACATTTACTAACTAATGTGTGACTGTTATTTAACCAACGTAATATTGGTGACCCCGACATTTGACCGTTACGTAATGGTTTCTTAGTATTTTAATGAGTTTATTATGCATGATTTCAAATTCCGACTTTTCAAATAAGTAAATAGAGATTTATAGGTATCTAATGTAATAGTACTGTAATGCTGCTAATGTAATAGTACTTCATCAAAACATATTAGATAGGTAAGTAGGTACTTATATCAACAAACAATAACAACAAACAGTAACAAAACAATCATATTGTAGCCAGTCTTAAACTTGACAAAAGTACCTACTTACTTATGAAGTGTGAATCATGTTTGATTTTTCATACTGATTTAGTTATTATCTCATAAGTCAATACAGCAAAATTCGTATTACATTTAACCGCATCGGGCATCGGGCGCATCGGGTTTATCTGACAGTATCCATTAATATATAGTTTCACACAATATAGTATTTTGATATCCGATATCCAATATATTGTTTCGATTTGATATTCATGTCGTGAAAAGTGATATTGCCCACTCCTACCTACCTTCGGGGGCGTTGCGGGAGGAGTCCGTAATCTGTAAAGATGATGTGATACATCAATAATTATATCTTAAAAGCTAAGTAGGGTTACATGATACTGCGAGTTAAAAGTGAATCTATGATCACGATGTGTAAACGTTGTAGTGGCAAATAAATGACTAAGTATTAAACATATGTATAATTTAATTATTAAATAAATAATGGCTAATAAATAATGGCAGTGTCTAATGACTATACCGTGTCTACGTGATGATTGTATTATTATTACAGTTTGCTAATTGCTTGCTGTTGGCGTTGACCACATGAGGTCGCGGGTTCGATTCTCGGGTCGGGCAATTTAAAATATGGGTGTTTTCAATTTTTTGATAAAAACAATGTTGCCCGGGATTGGAAAGTGCCCGGTTGGCGATAGGCTTGCCACCTATCAAATTTGTGGGACTAAAGTATCTTTAGCTAATCGTGGGTGCACTTGTTGTACCTCTGCCTACGCCTTCGGGGATACGGGCGTGAATATACTTTTTGCTATTTTGATTTTTATCGACAGAAAAATTATTAATTATTTTCCTTACACCTCGAATAGAATTTGAAATAAATATTTTTAAAATAAAGTAATATGTTTATAATTTGGTGTCCCACGACACCACAGGTTTTTTTATGAATTAAATCGGATGGTTTTATTTATATGTGTTTGAAAGATTGTTTTAAATCCCATGAGCAATTATTTTATTCGAAGGACATGAGGCTTATAAAATGATAATATAATTTAATAAGCTTTTAAAAAATAAATGGAAATATTATCCTGCATATTTTTTCAAAATTAAATGTTGTGGTTTATTAGTGTTAGTCCTTGTATATCTTTCGCTATTTTAATAGTGCGTGCAAAAGCGTGCTTTTACAAACGTGAATGTGTGCACTCTATCTACAGTAATATATTCTATGTTAATAATGTATAATAATATACATTATGTTTTGAAAATAAACGATTCGAGCATAAACTACCATATTATATATGAAGTTAACAATTGGAACACTGTATATGTGTATTTAGCGATTGTTTCAAATGGTGTGAACATTTCATCGATTACACTTATAATCTATACATATAATAAAATCGTAGGAAAGTCAAAACTGAACAATGAATATTTTTTTAAAAGAATACTTGGGGCTTTATCTACCATCGAGATTGAAGCCAAAAATATAATTTTTAGAATTTTTGTCTGTTTGTCTGTATGTATGTCCGGGGTAAACTCAAAAAGTACTGCATGGATTTACTTCAAATTTTGCATGAATATTACGCTATCACCTACGGGGGAGGTGCTGTGCGGAGTAAACGAAATCGCTGGCAACAGCTAGTATAGAATATAGAGCATCGTGACATTTAATGATGCCATCAAATATTTTACTATCTCATAATCTAGTGATTAGATTGTTTTGCTCTAACAATGAGGTTCTAGTTTTGAATCCTGGTCAAATTAAAAAAAACTTATGTTTTTTTTGAAGAGAGATCTTAACAGAAAGTATCCAAGTTGTGTTAAAATATTTTATTTTATAGGATGGCATAGAACCAGATGGTTCTCTTTTTGAAAAGAAATAACTATCGCTTATAGACACCAAAGGTACTATTTGTGCCTTGACATCCGTGTACGCAAGGTTATGTTACACATTTTGATGTACGCAAGGTTACCTTATATATTTTAATGTACACCTGTAGGTACAGGGACATCGAGCTTGAGCTCACACGCGGTTGAAGTAAAACTAAGTTGCAGTAAAATGTATTGGTTGTACTTTTTTTATAGAAGAGGGGGCAAACAAGCAAGAGGTGCACCTGATGGTAAGTGATCACCGCCGCCCATGGACATCTGCAATACCAGAGGTCTTACAGTTGCGTTGCCGACCTTTTAAGAATGAGTCAAGCTCTTTTCTTGAAGGTTCCTATATCATATCCGTTCGGAAATACCCCTGCCGGTAATTGATTCCACAACAGAGTAGTGCGAGGCAAAAAGTGTCGGGAGAAACGTACAGTTGTGGATTTCCAGACATCGAGATGGTAAGGATGGAACTTCAAATTTTGACGCGATGTCCGATGGTGGAATTCGGCGGCAGGAATTAATCCAAACAACTCGTCGGAACACTCCCCATGATAAATACGATAGAAGATGCAGAGTGAACCTACATCTCTGCGTAATGCCAAAGAGTCAAGCTGTTCCGAAATAGCCTGGTCGTCAACGATTCGAACCGCTCTACGATGTATGCGATCAAGAGGAAGAAGCTGGTATTGGGGAGCTCCGGCCCAGAGATGAGAACAGTACTCCATGTGAGGCCGAATCTGTGCTTTATAAACTTGAAACGATGGGCCGGCAAAAAGTACTGTCTCGCTCTGCTGAGCATACCGAGCTTTTTAGAGGCTAATTTAGCCTTGCCTTCCAAATGACCGTGAAACTAAACGAGGCTATCTGGAGAGTATCCCCAAATCGAGGTGATACGACAAAGGGTGTCTTTTTTGCAGTGAACACGCAAAGCTGTGCTTCTTGGGGTTAAAAGTGACCAGGTTTTGACGTCCCCGTTCAGAGACATCGGTAAGTCGATTCTCGACTTCAGACACAAGCTTGTTTCGGCACTCTTCGACGTGTTCCCGAGAAATACTGCCTCGGCCGGAGTATGCAGCATCACCAGTACTATCATCTGCATAGCAATGTATGTTGCTAATTCGCATCATATCATTGATATGCAGAAGGAACAGTGTCGGTGATAGCATGCAGCCTTGGGGAACACCAGCATTGACAGATTTAAGGTCGGAGCACGCACCGTCGACAACGACCTTGATGCTCCGGTCAGCCAAAAAACTTGTTATCCACTTGCATAATTTCTCGGGAAGCCCATATAGGAAGGCAGCTTTGCGAGAAGCGCTTTGATGGTCCGCTACTTGTACGCTGCCATCCGTATGGTGGGTTGAAATGCCTGACATGTAAGCTTACCGGTTACCTTACCCTTTTAACTGGATCATGATAGTGACAGGCACTAATGATAATGCGGCAGGTAAAGGGGCGATACAAGGGCTAATCCCAGCAAAGATTGTCTGAACATTAATATTTCTCCACTATGGTCGCTATAGCAGCAAGCGCACTCTTTAACGTCTTAAAGTATCTTCAAGCCCGTATCCCCGAAGAGACAGGCAGCGGTACAACAAGTTGACCCACGGTTAGCCGAAAATACTTGGTCCCACAATATGATAGGTGGCAAGCCTGTCGTCAACCGGTCACTTTCTAATCCCGGACAATATTGTTTATATCATAAAACTGAAACAACTAATTTTTGAATTGCCCGACCCGGGAATAGAGCCCGGGTCTTCATTTTTTAAACAGCGACACCGGACTATTAGATCACAAGAGCGATAAAACTTTACAATAAAATTCAACTTCTACACAAAGTAAAATCTCAATTGAATTAAAACTCATGACAGTGGAGTTACGTAACCGTCCCAAAATGCACCAAGCTCTCTCACCAGCTGTAAGGTGTACTATGGAGAGGTTTGTCATCTCCGAAAATGTGTTTATACCGTGAAGCTCTATTATATCTGGAGACAGCACTTCTAATATCTACTTGAAACACAATTTTACATACTGCTGTCGTCTTCTGAGGTCTTACTCTCTCTTTCTAACACAGCTGTACAAAAGGAGAAAGGGAAACCTCATAGATAGAGATATAACGTAAATATATGTTTCAATTGATTAACACGAGTGCTAGCTCCACCTGTACCTAATACTTCATGGTTTATACCTATCATTGTACGATTTTCGCGTATCACGGTTTTTTGTTTCAAACAATCAGGTATAATTTGTTATGGAAGGGGCCAAACTCGACATTTGAACTTTATTAATTTTTAGAGATCTGTGATTATAACAATCAATAAGTTTATTTTTATTTGTAGTTAAATATGCAAGTGATAAGCTGTTGGCGTATAATAATTCTCATGAATCTATCGAATTAATAAAAATAACTACGTTAAAAAAACGACTTCAAATACTAAAAAGTAAAAAATAATAAATATTAATTAAATACTACCTATTATTTATATGTGCTATTTACTAATAGGTTTGAAGTCGGTGCCAAGCCAATTTAATACTTACATCGGTAGACACGCGTGGGCAGACGTCGTTGACGAAAGTCTTGAATAAGTACCAAAAATTTTTGAAAGAAAGAAGGAAAATAGTTATTTGCAAGAATATGGCTGTTACAAGTTGTTAAAAATTAACTAAGCTACCAACATTTTCTACTATTATATGGAGTCAATTTGTAATTAAAAATTTTGATGCCTTTTAGCTTAATTGATAATTCTACATTAATTCACATGACCATTTAGTTTAGGAATTCTGTTGAATACATTTTCGTAATTATTTTTTTCAGTATTTTTCGTATTGATGAAAGCTGCTTGTAATATTAAGACTTAATTGCTCTTTATTAGGTTTATTTACGTATCTTAATCTTTAAAGTAGGAATTTCATTGTATTAATTTGGTCGAATTCATTTAAGTAATTAAAACATTATTATTTGCTTAAGGCTTGGCACCGACTTCAAACCTATTAGTAAATAGCACTTATAAATAATAGGTAGTATTTAATTAATATTAAATATTTATTATTTTTTACTTTTTGGTATTTGAAGCCGGTTTTTTTAACGTAGTTATTTTTATTTAATACTTTTTAGTGTATTGTTGTATTGTCAACTTATTTTGGGTAGACCTACACCAGGTGCTGCGCGCCTTAACGAATATAGATCTCAAGAAAGGGGAACGAATAAAATAGTAGGGAAAAATAAAAAGTTATATAATGTTTTTCATTTCAACGGTGGGGAAAAAATCTACAGATAAAAATGTTTAAAAAAATCAGTGATATGGAAACACTAAAGCGCGTTAGATTAGGGTATGGTGGGTTATTTGCCGCTAAAATTTAGAAGATCTGACGATTCCAGTGTAGCGTAAGGTAGTGGGAGGGTCACAAATTTGCAAAGAAAACGTTTTCTTGACATTCTCGAGAGCGTCTGAATTTTCTTTTATTATGGAAGAGGGGATTTTGGTATATACTCGAGCGCGGCAGATTACCATAGGAGGGGGAACCTCGCATACTGTTAAGTCTCTCCACCAAATATAAGCACTTTCTATAGAGGGGGGTAACTATGGCAGAAAGAAACAAAAGATAACTTCGGCTTGTGGAAATTGTCAGATTATATTTTTTTCGTAATTCTTGCATAATTTCTTCCATAATAAAAGAAAATTCAGACGCTCTCGAGAATGTTAAGACAACGTTTTATTTGCAAATTTGTGACCCTCCCACTACCTTACGCTACACTGGAATCGTCAGATCTTCTAAATTTTAGCGGCAAATAACCCACCATACCCTAATCTAACGCGCTTTAGTGTTTCCATGTCACTGATTTTTTTAAACATTTTTATCTGTAGATTTTTTCCCCACCATTGAAATGAAAAACATTATATAACTTTTTATTTTTCCCTACTATTTTGTTCGTTCCCGTTTCTTTTCCCCGCCATTGAAATGAAAAACTTTATATAACTTTTTATTTTTCCCATAATTTAGTCTACAAAATCCAATAGGTCCCTACGACGCTCGAGTAACTACCTATTTAGCATCTTGGTCTCCCCTACTGAAATAAAAGTAGTCGTCTCCGTAAAAATGTTCTTCGTAACACAATATCACGTACTTGTGAGATTATCAAAGATCGTGAAAAACGTTTGTTGGCCATGAAAGCATAATATATGAAATCATGTTTACGTCAAGAAACTTTTGAACAATATAATTTAATAAATTGACAATACAACAATCACTAAAAAGTATTAAATAAAAATAACTACGTTAAAAAAAACCGGCTTCAAATATTAAAAGTAAAAAATAATAACTCGGTAAGGTCCAAGAGAGTCTAGCGAATGGGTCTTTTGAGCAGAGAGCTGATAGACTTGATCTCATTAATAAGCCTCTATCGAACGAGTCTGCCGAGCAGAAGGCTCATAGAATTGGTCTCCATTAAGGAGCGTTTATTTAAGGAGTCCTAGATTAGAAGTGAAACGAAAGCTGCTCAACAACGTGAGAACCGGCTAGCGGCAGCACGTGAGACGTCACAAGGACTTCGTTCAATGACTGAGCTTAATTTTATAACCACCATAAGTCAATACGCTGAAGTGACATGTACAATCTGTAAGAAATTATTAGATCCAAAACAACAGACGTCATTAGTCACAGCACATTTTAATTTCCTTCCGGAGCAGCTACCGTTGCTCGACTACCATAAAAAAAGAAATGTTCCTTTACAGGCCTTCTGGAACAACGTGGAAGTTATATCTTTACCTCCTGAACTGATCGACTTGACAAACGTCGACCGAAGACTTTTGCCATGAGTATTTCCTTTTATTTTATAACTAGTTACCAACCGCACCAAAATGCTCACCAACACGAATCAAATAAGCGCAAATTCGACAGAGTTGTGTCATTTAATTACTGAGCTTCTATGGCCACCTTCCGGCTTTATCATTGGACCTTGGAGGATCCTAGTTACCACCAAGCACCAAAGTGCTCGTCAACACGAATCAAACAAGCCCAAACTCGATAGAGTTGTGTCATTTAATTATTGAGCTCCTATGGCTAGCTTCCGGCTTCATCATCGGACCTTGGAGGATCCTAGTTATGGTGGTAACTTGGATCCTCCAAGCACCATAGTGCTCGTCAGCACGAATCAAACAAGCCCAAACTCGATAGAGTTGTGTCATTTAACTATTGAGCTCCTATGGCCAGCTTCCGGCTTCATCATCGGACCTTGGAGGATCGTAGTTACCACCAAGCACCACAGTGCTCGTCAACACGAATCAAACGAGCCCAAACTCGATAGAGTTGTGTCATTTAATTACTGAGCTCCTATGGCCAACTCCTGGCTTCATCATCGGACCTTGGATGTTGGCTGATTCTCAGACCCACTGAATATGCATACGAAATTTCATCAAAATCGGTGAAATTGACTAACTTAGCTTTTTTCCATGAACTGCTTTATGTGACATCCGTGATGTCACCAAAACGAAAGCGGTGTAATAAATGGATAAAACTCACCGAAGGTCCGGACAACAAAGAAGATCCCACCGGCACAATTATCCACCCACACCACCACTTTCTTCAACCACTTTCACTTTCATCCAATAATACACAACAACAATACCGTCTTTACCATAAGGGCACTCGGGGCCAGTGCTCAGGGCCCCCATTCTCAGAGGGTCCTGAAGGACCGACATTTTCTCTCACATTTAATATCAAAATATTATGGTCGGGCATTTTCGCAGCTTAAGAGAATAAATAATGAATTGCAAACAACAGTGTTACAAGAACGGCTAAGTAATTTGTCCATTATGTGCATATAAAATAATATTCTTCGGAAAATTGAGTTTTAGGATTTAATGGAAGATTTTGCTCAATAGAAATCTTGAAAGAATCATCGTAATCACAATAAAAAAACAGCAGCATACATACTAATTTCATTCATAACATATTGTATTATTAAAATATATTGGATTAATAAAGCAGATCTAGTAAAAAAAATTGTATAATTTGCTTTCTTTACTTCCCGAATGGGCCCCGAATTCTTATGTGCACAAGGGCCCCAGCATAGTCTAAGACGGCCCTGCACAACAACCGACTTCAAGTCTCCTGTATCTCAGCAACCCTGGTTTGGCTTTAAACCAGGGAACCAGAACCCATGACCTAAACAAAAAATATACCCTCTCAAATAAAAAATTAATTTTCCTAACCGGTTAGTAAATGAGTGAGTTGTAGTAAAGTAACAAACTGTTACTTAAAGCCAATAGTTTTGTCAATCACTATAATTTTGTATTAATTTTACAGTAAATCAAATCAGAATATCAGAATGACAACCAATCCATCCGATCGTCAGATATTTTTTAACGTCGCCTCGCCGTCACAAGTATAATTTTTTATAGCGCTCGATGTCATAGACTACAATAGCGGCGCGTAACAAAACATTTAAAAATTCAGCCGAATTGAGTACCTACGCCTTTTTGGGAAGTCGGTTGAAATTTTAACCGAATTTCACCTGGAATGTAATTTTATATCTTTTCGATGAAGTCATACCTAAATTATAATAGAAACCCACCCATTTCGACGGCTCAAGCTGTGAGTTTGGGAAATCTTTTTAAAATAAACTCAGTTATTGAACGCGCAGTAAGTAATTGGTAAGTTAAAATTCTTCTTCAGTTAAGGTATGTTAGTATCACATATTATAAAACACATAATTGTACGGAATTTTCAGTTTGTTCAAGCATTTCACACTAGACCCAGGAGTACAAGAATAGTTCAAAGGTCAAGTTGCGTAATAGAATGTACTTAAGTCTTATTTAACAATTTTTTTTTAATAATAATCACTTACCGTGTTTTACGGATTTGTACTTTCTTACGATTATTGGACAATTACATCCTCACTGAAATGGTCTTTAATTGTTATCCGTAGTCTAGCTACTATTCAGTTCAGATAATAAGGTTCCGATTCGATCCTCTGTTGGGGAAAAGTATTATCATGGTTTTATGGGGCTATTTCGAAAATCTTAATTTCAGACCAGCTTGGGATCATGTCATTAATTAAAAAGTATGTAAAGCGATCAATCCTACAGGCCATCCCTGAAACTATCCGCTTAATTGAAGTATATTAAATTCAAAGGGACAAAAACTATACTTAAGCATAGATTTTTTAAAGTTCAAAAAACCAAATTTTGTTAAAAATCACAGTTATTTGATTTTTGAAAAGTATATTTTTAAAATGATGATCGACTTTGATCTTTCGAATCGCATTCAGAGAAATTTTTGAACTCTAAAATGTTTTCTTACATAATCTATAGGTTGAAAAATGTAGAAGAAATGTAAAAAAAAAATTTTCTTTAAATTTTCGTCACTGACAAATCTCAAATAAATCGACAGGTTTTGATTCAATAGACGCATTTAACGTAGTTTTTAGAGAGAGAAGCTGATTAGATTTTTAAATCAATGAGTGTATAAGGTAACTATTTAGTGATCTGTGGTATATAAGGCTAAAAGTTAATTTGAAAAATATAAAGTAAAAATTTGCTGCAAACAACAAAAGCTGTAACTTTTCAGAAATCAGAAATACTTTATTCAATAACACTTTTTACAAGTTATTTTGACACGTCAACATATTTTTTTAAAAACTACTACCGGATCGGAAACGCGGCCACACACTGAGAAGATCCGTCGGAAGAAACTCAGCGAGTTTGAAAACTTGATTTGATTTTGATTTTTGAATTGAATGTGACGTAGTTTTTTAAGTACTAAAATATTGTAGAATATCGAAAATGATTGGTTAAAAATATCGAAGTTATGTAAAGAAAACACTTTTTTTTTAAATTTTCGATAACGATAACTCCCGAACGGATAAACCGATTTTGACGCAATTTATGCATTGGACGCAGTTTCTTATACTTAATGGGTATATTAATTTGGAAATTACACACACACACACACACACACATATATATATATATATATATATATATATATATATATATATATATATATATATATATATATATATATATATATATATCTCTCAAAAATTGTATATATACAAGGTTACTTTTAAAGGTCCAGCCTAATTTTTAGAGGCCGTTCAGAATCGATAATATGTTCGATTTTTGTAAACGCACTTTCAATTCCCTGTATATATAATATATACATACTTTTATGTCCAAAATCCAAATATTCAGCGGTGTTTGCGTGGCGTACATTAAAAAAACAGCTATTATAATGTTATAGATAAAGATTCCGTTTAGAATTGAATATTCATTGTTAAAAGTCAGGACAACGTCTGTGGGGGTCACCTAGTTTATATAATATTTCATTATCATAATATCAAGAACGATTAGAGTCAGATAACAACAGTGGGCAAGCTCACGGATGGCGGTTAGCATTAATTACACACACGGTTAACTATTAAGCTCGGGACCTTGAATATCTTCGCAAACCTGTTTGCTCTGAGATTCACTATCATGTGTTACGTTACGAAAGAAATAATTAATGATTACGAAATATAAATGTGGTCCACTGGTTAGCGACCCTGACATCGCAGTCCTGGGTTCGACTCCCGAAAGCGATAAATTTATACATATTTTTATGTATTATTACCGTTCGATAATAGGTATCCAAATTATAATCAAATCGTTTGCTTCCTTTGGGGTTAGATTACATAAAATAAAATATTAGATTATTTTATTTTAATAATAAAATTCACGCCGGTTCTGTGTCGGTAGGTATATGAAGATACTCGGACACCAATATAAGTGCTAGTTAGAAAACAATTGTTCTCATTATGTTAAACGGAACATAACTTTGTCAATTAGCCCATAGCCCCATTTTACAGACCTGATAACGGCCATAGTTTGTTTCCCTTGACAACCTCGACTGGCTGCTTGACAGATTTATTCGAGGTACAAGGAAATTACGCATGCTATCGCCATACACGAAGCTGTAACACAGATTTCGATTTTCGAGATATAATATCTCGATCGAAAAAAACTCAATAACACATTGCGTAGCCAGACATCTAACTCGTGACCTCATGATCTAAACCATTGGTACCGAGCTTAGGGGTTAATCCTGCGGGGGTAAAATAACTATCTTATGAGGATAACAGAGTTCGTATAAATTAATAAGGAGTCAGTAGGTATGTCACGATTGTTTATTTATAAATTACCTAACTATTCGTTATCATTGTGAACGTGTAAGAACTTTTACAGTAGTTTGTTAATTTAAGATAGATATATTGTTTATTTATTTATTTTAATTTTATTTCATTAGATAGCAAACATGCAGATAGCTCTCCTGATGGAAAGAGAATCCATCGCCTATAGACCAAAGTTGTTAATGGTGCGTTGCTATCCATATGACGGGATGGCAGTGCCACATACATAATTCTACCGGCTACCTTACCATCCAAACACGACAATGCCAAGCATTGACGCTATTGTGGAAGGAATAGGTAAGGCGGCAGTACCAAATACCCGGACGAGTCGTTGCGGAACTACAGTCACCAACTAGTAGTCACAATGGTAGTGATACGTACAGTCAATCGGTCGCCTTTTACGACCTGCCTGGCAAAACGGCAGTTTATCTATTCTATCTTAATCAACCTAATTTTCAAAAGGAGGAGGAGGTTGTCAATTCGGTTGTATGATTTTCTAAATAAATAAAATGGAACAAT
Source organism: Apodemia mormo (assembly GCA_036924255.1). Lineage (NCBI taxonomy): Eukaryota > Metazoa > Arthropoda > Insecta > Lepidoptera > Riodinidae > Apodemia > Apodemia mormo. The sequence continues at coordinate 41,401,732 of JAUPFN010000009.1, read as the reverse complement.
ACCATCAACTTAGGGGTCGTTTGATTCGTTTTTTAAGGACTTTGAAGCAGAATGGCTTCCAGAGCCTGATATTAGAAATGAATATTAGGGATTCTATTTTCAACTTTTGTTTAATTCCCCTTTTAAATGATAGACCAAATATCTTGCTGTCAGGTATTTCATAAATGGCGGGTGATGTTGTGACATGTTATTACTATCATGACTATAAACTAGGTGGTAGCGTTTTGCGGTACTCGCTAGGTTTTGGCTTCACTGTCCTACTATATTGCCGCAATTACGTCAACGTTGCTATCGTGACCCGTTAGGTTGACAGTCTGTTACCTTATCCCGGCAACCGTAAACTTATGTATGTGGCATAACATCCAATAGGCAACGCATTATTAACAACTTCAATCTATAAGTGATCCTTATCTTTTTCTATTAGTAGAGCCAATCGCTTTTTCACGCATAGTCCTATTCCTGCCGCAATAGCGTTATTGCTTGCCTTTGTCGTGTTTCGGTTTAGAGAGTAAAGAAGCCGGTAGACTTATGTATGTGGCATTGCCATCCCCCACATGGATAGCAATGTACTATTAACATCTTTGAACTATATGCGATGGTTTCTCTTACCATTAGGTGACTTGTTTGATATGATTATTTCGTTCCTATCACATATTTTTATATCATTATGTAAAATAATGGAAAAGTAAGTGTTGGGCCACGTGCAGTGTAGGCTTCCGAAGATGCCCATCAAAATAGTGCGGACTAAGAGGAGAGATTTTATTGTTTCATACTATGAATTTTTAACCTATTTAACGTCAATGACGGATATATCCGCACCACGCCTATTAGAAGTTAAATACTTCTCCAATTACATGTTATAAGTTGATCACCTATTACTCAAAAGCTTGTAAAGCCTTTTAAGCTATGATAGTTTTCCTTTTAATTTCATTATATTTACTACTACTATCGTGAATTTTTTCCCGTCCTTGGGAATGGGAAAAAATCATTAGTCAACCGTTTAGCTGGCCCAAACGTGACTACAAAAGTTAGCACTTTAAAGCTTAGTATTTCACAAACGAGTCCCTTCATTAAAAATATTTTCACAAACCTACAATATTTTTAAAAAACCTATCTAACAATACCCCACGATATGGGGTACACGAGATCCTCACTTTACATGTAGATAAAAAGATGTAGTAAAAAATATTTTTCAAGATTTCATTGTAGGGACCATTTTGTTGCGATGACTAATATGTTTATTCATTGTCAAATTACAGCTATCTGGTACTAAGGATCTCTGAGTCTCCGGACGGACGGACGGATTTAACATTATCAATCATCTATACAGATATATAGATGCATAAATTATTATTATCCGCACAGGTTCCGGTCCCACAGGCAAATTGGGGTAAAATTTAGCCTATGTTATTGAAGAGTGCAGTTTTCTACTGGTGAATTAATATCCAAAATCGATTCAGCAGTTTCAGAAATCACGTTCTACCAGAGTTTGAAACCGGTTTAAATAGGTAAAAGGTTTCATTTGGAGCTTAACGTAGAGATGGGATCGCTTCATAAATCTAAATAAAATGGTTTAAGCCTAACCACGAATAGTACATAACGCACAGTGCGGGCGATAATTTGTGGCGGCGGATGTCAAAGAGAAATTATAAAAAAATTCTATAAACCGGTTTGTTGATGCAAACTCTTATAATTTTGTTCAGTAAGGTTAGCGCCATTTTTGAGGTTAAGATACAGCTAAACCTTTACAAAACGCTTCCTATATATTTGCGCTGATTTAAGTTTGAAAAGTAACCGGTTAACGAGTCTTGCTTCCGAAAACTTTTCCTCTTTAGAATATTATTATTGATACCTTTTTTCAGGCGGATCTACTAAACTGATTAACTAGTTATCTGCGGGTTATCTTCCAAACGGACCAACTCAACAAGTCCGACCTTTTTCGGATGAAAATTACTATCTCCTCCTTTGCCGACGGTTTAACTACTCGATTGTTGGCTTATCGTAAAATGCAAATTGAACAACAATATTATAAAGAGGAAAAGTTTTCGAGTTTGTATAGCATAATATAGATAGAAAAGCGTGTTTGGCCACGTTCCGATCCGGTAGTAATTCTAAAAATATAGACTCGTCAAAAGGGTTTATTTGAATAAATATTTATTTTCCCCGTGTTGGTTCCGGGCTCCTTTGAAGAATAGATTAACTGCCGTTCTGCCAGGTAGGTCGTAAAAGGCGACCGATTGGCTATGCAATTCTCTACCATCGTGACTACTAGGTGGTAGAGTTCTGCATTGTCTCGCCCGGGTTTGGTATGACCGCCTTACCTATTCCTGCCGCAATAGCGTCAGCGCTTGTCGTTGTCGTATTCCGGTTTGGAGGGTAAGGAAGTCGGTAAACTTATGCATGTGGCATTAGACCTCGCCACAAGATAGCAACACACCATTAACATCTTTGGTGTCTACAGGCGATGGTGGACTCTTTCCATCAGGAGACCCATCTGCTTGTTTGCTATCTTATGATATAAAATAAAATAATAAAAAAAATTTGAGTTTGAGAGTCAAACACTCGCATCGTTGCAAAATGTATGAATAAATATTTATATTCATTTTCAACAATAGCTAATACTTCAAGCATATAAAATACGGAACCCCCGTGACACGAGTGGCCATACTTGTCTGATTTTATTCTACTTGGCACGCTATTAAACATATCGTTACGCACATGCGTCCCATCTAAATGCGTTGGAAGCGCGAAACACTTTCTCATTACCCGTTTAATGAATCGCGATTAGGTTCCATTTGCGTGCAGCGTGCGTGTCGTTGCGCGATGTTACGTTTGCGATCCAAATTCAGTTGTGGGTCAAAGCCAATTCGAGTATTTATATTGTGGTCCGTTCATAGGGTTTACCTACATTTGACCATGACTTGGAAGGTCTTTATAGTTTACACTCTACAAAATAAGTGTTTCATAGTTAATCGGGAAGTTATATCTCGTAAAATTATGGTTTAAAATTTTAACTCAATTTCGAGATAATATACTTTTCTCCGTGTTGATATTGGCTCTTTTTTAAGGATAGATCAATTGCTTTATGCTAGGCATTTAGTAAATGGCGGGAAAGGGCTAATGAAAACATGTCACTAACAACGTGAATACTAACTAGGTGGTAGATTTCTGCATTATCTGGTTTGGTATCATCGCCTTACATTGTTTCTGTAATAATAGCATCGACGCTTGTCGCTGCTTGTTTCATCAGTTTAACAAGCTTTACTGAAAAGGGCAAAGATAGAGGGGGGAGTAACGGAGAGAATGAAAGAGAAAGGGGAGGGGGGAAGAGTGGGGAAGAGATAGGATGGGGGGGAAGAAGGAGAAAGGAAAGGAAAAAGGAGGAGAAAAGGCGGAAATATTTCAAAACACGCCCAAACGTTCAAAAAGCGGTGGAAACAGGCGAAATGAGGCAGAAAATAAGCGAAAAAGAGGGGAGAAAAGAGATGGAGAGAGAGCAGAGCGAGTAGAGGAAAACGATAATAAGAAAATGAGGAAAATAAAAACTTTTTCATTCCATAAAATACACGCATTTTTCCTTTTATTTGGGGTAAATAACAGGTATATAATAAACATAAAGTTCCAATTAAAATAAGCTTAAATTAATTAACGTACACCCAACTCTATTACTCACGATACATACTTTAACGGTTACGTTCTTGACGCTTTAACAATTTCAACATAGAAAGGTTACCAGAATTAACAATAGTGAGGGGTAGGAGTAACTCTAATCTGAAAACGCAGTGCATGTCTAATACCTTGTAATACCTCAAAGTACTCCAAGGTATAAGACATGCCGTAGATTTTTGCGGCTAAATAACCGTTTGCGGCTAAAAAATGGATGTTTTGTTTGTTTCAAACAAAAGGTCTACAATCACTAAGTTTTAGTTCCAAATAAATTGTTTTCTTAGATTGGCATAACTGTTTTCTGTTTTGTTGTGGAGTTTGTGTTGCATCTGCTACGAGTCTTTGGATTAAATACAGAACTGTTTAAAAAGTAAAGTTAAATCATATCTAGTACATAGTACATAGCGAAAATCGAGACTCTTCAAAAGAAATTTATTAAATACCTCAATTATCGTATTTCTCGTTCAAATACGAGCTATATTGATTCTTGTAAAAGCCTAAACATTATGACACTTAACTCAAGGCGTCATCTTTTAGACATGATGTTTATGTATAGTGTGATTCGAAGGCCGATAGATAACACTGCACTAACTGCTCGGCTTCTCTTCTTGTGCACTCCAATAAGACGTACGAGACACACTCCTTTGTTCTATATCAATACCTACAATACTACATATGCAGCAAATTGTGCAATTGATAGGCTTAAAAACACATTTAACAGAAAATTTGCATGTGCCGATCCATTCTGTATGACTAAAAAAGAATTTAAAAACTTTATCATGAAATCTATTAATGAAGACTTATAAACACGCGCACATACACACACGCACGCATACACGCACATACATACACACGCACCGTATCTCGTAATGTAAGAATGCGAATTTTAGTATATTGTGTAAATTTAACATGAGTCTTTATTTTTAATGTATTATTATTTTTAATCTAATTAATTTCATTTTATATTTTCAATTTGAAGTGTTACATATTTATTGTCTGTTTTTGTTGTTAAATTTTAAACTATCATTTTCACTTTCATTACTTGTGTTTTTGTGTGACACGTTTAGTTATTATTATTTGTTATTATTATTCATTTGCTTACATATCTTCATACCTGATCCCTTACGGGGTAGGCGGAGTGAACCGAGTACCATTACCATTTGTCACGATCCTTGCAGTTCTGACTACTGTCCTACTATAATTACTAATATATAAAAAAGGAAATAATTAAGTTAGCCAAAAATACTTCCCATAAATTCAACTATAAATAAATTATTGTTACAGCGACAATCAGAATTATTGGTGTAACACCTGTTTTTCGGAAATTAGCTGGAAATGACAGACAAACAGATAAATAACCTTTATATTTATTGATTAGGCTTTTTTGTAAAAGTTAAATTATGTTGAAACGCTATTCGATATTTATTGTGTCGTTTGTTGTGTTGTATAAGTCCTGCATATACAATGTAAATCCATAACTGGCCATAAGCCCAAGTTACGCTTTGTATGTAGGTACATATTTTGTTGTTAAGCGCTGTGGATTTTGTTAAATAAATAAATAAAATAAATAGTGTGTATTGCGAATTTCATAATGGACAAAAACATGGAATAAAGAGTTTGGCTTAAATTCTGCATCACCAACGGAATTTCGTGCTCAAAACCCCTGAAAATTTTACAGAAGGCTTACGGTAAATCAACTTATCAAAAAATACGTGCTCAACGTCTTCAAATGAAGTTTAAGAGAGATGGCCTCATTCTAGTTTAAGAGAGATTGCCAGTTAACTTTCCGTATCTCACGAGTCGATCCGTATCATTTTAAATAATCACTTGGGTATTAAACCTGTTGCCGCTCGGCTAATACCATAAGACCTAATTTTTTCCCAAAAACTCAATCGCATAAAAGTCGCTGAGATGACATGCTAGATTGAGTTAATTCTGACCTAAAATTAATATTTTTTTTTGTTACTGATAACGAGACTTAGGTTTACGAGTTTGAGATGCAAACTATTTAACAAGCGGAGTAGAGGAAGTAGGAGTGGTGCTTCCAACTGAACCGAAACTGAAAAAAACCACGCCAAAGTCGATCAAAAGTCAAAGCCATGTTGACCTTTTTTTTTTAACAATCGCTGTGTTCTACACCGGGAATTCTTACCAGAAGGTCAAGCGGCAAATAAAGAATGTTATTTGCGTGTTATGCGGCATTTAAGAGAGCAAATTAGAAGAAAAAGGCGGGATTTGTGAAAAATATTTTTGGATTTTGCACCACGATAGCATTATCGTCCCTTCACACAAAGCTAATATTTGAACGAATTTTTGACCAAAAGCTCAATGAACACCATCGTATAAACACCTTATTCAACAGGTGTCTTATTATGACTCCAGCCGACTTTTTGTTTGTCCTAAACTCAAATTACCACTTCGTGGAGTTCTTGTTCATTCGGTAGAAGATATGAAGGAGGATTCGCTGCGAGAACATATATAAGGACAATCTGTTTTTCTCTTAAAAGTGAATGTAATTATTCTTTTAAAGAAATAAATATCTTAAACCGTAAACCCTATAACTGAACTCAGTTTCAGAGACAAGCTTTTAACAAAATGTTTTAATAATTGGATAATTTGTTGGCGTAAGGATATCGTTTCTGAAGGAGTATATTTCAAAGATATAGAATGAATAACTAACATTTTTACGTATTATTCATCGTTACCGGTACTTTCTTGACAGAGGAGTGAAGTGGATATGAAACTGAAACATTGTGGTGTACTTCTGCTTCGTCTTCAATTTATTCCATTAGTTGCTTGTCCTGTTTGAGTAGCACTATGAATATAACATATCCTCGAAAATTAATTAAATTTAATTACCTTACTTTCTAATTTATTTTACTGAAGAGTATAGAGCTGTCACCACTAACGGCACTTATACCTCATTAGTTGTAGTGCCTTAATCATGTTATAAATAGTATAGTTATTTCCGACAACGGCGACCTAAGGTTCCTCTATTGTGTGCTCGTATGTGACTAGCAAAACCGAATTTTTATTTGAATATACGATTAAGTTGTTGGCAGTACAGTTGGAGTCAAAAGACTACTTATAGAAGGGTTAGCCGAGGGTTTAAGTCGTTTTTCGTCAAGATTTTTCAAACAATTTTCTTCAAGTTCAGCCACCCCTTCCTTTATATATAGTGAAACCACTCAGATCTTGTAGCAGCGAGTCCCTCCCAGTGTTCGGTGGAGATGTTACAGGCAACCAGGTTGTATTTTATGGACGTCCTTATACCGCAGGCACTTGCTTCCACTCGTTGCCTCCAAATAGAAAACAGGTGTGGGATGTCTAGAGTCATTCATACGGCGGACATGACCGTACCTAAGATGGTACGGTTTTACCGACCGACCGACTTTTATTATTATGTCTTGAAATAGCCACAAGTTAGCTTCTACCTAACTTGTTATATAAATATAAAGATAGTTTGTTAGTTTGCCTTAGGTCCCACACGGAGAATATCCATTGAACTTATCTTATCCATACTAATATCCATACTAATATTATAAATGCGAAAGTAAGTCTGTCTGTCTATCTCTTCTTCACGCCTAAACCGATTGGGAAGGTATAAAGATTGTTTGAGACCCGATAAAGGACATAGGATAGTTTTTAGCCCGGAAATCTCAAGGGAACGGGGACTTCATGTGTAAAACTCCGGGACTGTCTGTTTTTTAAACCACGGTAATAAGGAATAACTTAGGATTCTTTATTTTACCATTTTTTTTCATGCGGACGAAGTCACGGGCCCGGTTAGTCTAAAATAATTGTGATCAGACATTAAAATAATACTTGAAATATACTACTTTAACTATAACAGGTCTTTTTGATCGTCCGTAAGGAACGTGTATACATTTTATGGTTCTTTAACGATAATTCTGGAGTGACTATAACTTGCCTTATTTTATTAATAAAAGCCCTAACATCACTAGTAAATATATACATTGGGACGTAATAGTCTATTTTACTTCGAGTTTTGATATAGTTTTACTAAGCAACTCAAAGAATCTAATAAAATTATTATACAATTGCAATAAAATTATCTTTAAAAGCGTGAAACATTGTAAGACGCATAAAATTTAAATAAGCCTGGTCGTTAAACGTCTTCTATCTAGACATAAATAATGTAATAAGTGATTTTACATTGCAATTGTGATTAAAATACACACACGAATACTAACTTATTTATTCCTACGGTATCGTTTGCATGGTTTGAATACCTATTGTTTTTAACGAAACTTTAAAGAAACGTGTTTTTTAGGTAGTCCTAAGTTATTCTATGATAAGGTAAGGCATATAATGTAGCATAATAATATGTAGGTGAAGGTAATTTTTCGCTCTAGTAGTTTTTGAGTTTATCCATTACAAGCTATCGCCCGCAAATTCTCATGCATTTTATAACTATTCACTGAACTAACCTCCTCCCTTCCAAACTTAATAAATAAATAAATAAATAACTCTGGACAATTTTACACGAATTAATCTAACCGCAAATTAAGCAAATTATTTGCTTGTGATGTGGGTGTTCGTCAACGATATTAATACATAGAAATACATATACTCATACTCAAATATATTTAATAAACACCCAAACTCAGAAATACAAATATCTATGTTTATCACATAAATGCCTGCTCCTGTCGGAAATTGAACCCGAGCCCCATTGATTGCGTAGTCAAGGTCGCTAACCACTCGACCAACAAGACGGTCGCAAACTTTGGCCACGACTTCTACGCACTGCGTATGTTTGGTACCAGTCGAATTACGCAACAGTAGAACTATTTTACTTTGATAGATAACGTTAGCAGCCTGTCTAGTTCCTGCATGCGTTGTAGGGAATGTACTTTTAATGACACGATTTCATAGTTAAATAAATTGTATACATGTTTTTCAAACAATTTTTTTTAATTTTTTTTTTCTCATATTATAAGATAGCAAACAAGCAGATGGGTCTCCTGATGGAAAAAGTCAATCATCGTCTATAGACACTAAAGATGTTAATGGTGCGTTGCTATCTTGTGGTGAGCTCTAATGCCACATGCATAAGTTTACCGGTTACTTTACTCTCCAAACCGGAACACGACAGTGACTAGCACTGACGCTATTGCGGCAGGAATAGATAAGGCGGTGGTACCAAACCCAGTGGTATCAGAACTCTACCACCTAGTGGTATGGAAGTGACGCGTATAGCCAATCTGCGCATAGCCACGCATAGCTAATAACCGTCACTTATAAACAAAAAAGATGTTTATTTTTTGGAGACTAGTGTACTTAGCCGGTAACGCTATCATGCCACACGGATGATAGATAGATATGCACGTCACTACCATCGTGACTACACCTAGTAGTCACGATGGTAGCCACTCGGTCGCCTTTTACGACCTGCCTGGCAGAAAGGCAGTTGGCCTATTCTTCAAAGGAGCCCGGGACCAACACCGGGTACATTTGATCACCCTACTACTACCCTAGGGGACTATGTACTTTTGTGGTCTCTATTACTGAAAAAGTATCGCACATTGAGGTTTGAGCTTTAACGTGGTAGTTTAAATTCATTTCTAAATATGATCTACCATTAAAATACCTTTTTATAAACATAAAAAAATATTAGATACATGTTGTATTAGAATTTTATTACTACTAACGCCATCTATTATGATACCAACGAGTTAAAATGCTAAAATTAAACGAGTTAAAATGTTAAAATGCTAACGAGTTAAAATGCTACTTTGGCGTGGTAGATTTAATTCATTTTCATTCACTCCATTTAAATACAAAATTAATCTATTAATACACTTGTACTTTTTAACTTCCCGCTACGTAAATAAGGTAAGGTAAAGTTGCTGATTTTGCTCCGATTTTCAAAAATCGAATTTTCACCAGATATCCACGTTTTGAGGTCCTAGGAACCTTTTTCGACTATTTTCGCGATGACGTCGTGTGTCTGTATGTATGTGTGTCTCTGTCTCTGTCTCTCTCTGTGTGTGTGTGTGTGTCTGTGTGTGTGTATGTATGTCTGTATGTAAACATCTCATAACTTTTGAACGGCTGGATCGATCGAAACGCGATTGATGGCATTCGATTGGACTCCACGCAACTTAGACTTCCTGAAAAAAGTGGCCGCAGGGATTTTGATATTTTTTTTGGAAAAACCCAAAAAAACATTTTGGCTATACAGATTAAATTTTTCGACACAACTTCGAAATATTTCAACCAATCATTTTTTAGTATTCTATAATATTTTAATATTAAAAAAATACGTCAAATGCCGTTTTAAAAAACAGAATCGAATCTTATTTTTAAGTTACAGCTTTTCAAATAATAAAATTACGTTGTTTTTAGCAAACTTAATGTTTTTGAAATAACTTTCAGGCTAATATACCGATTGACTAAAAGTCTTATCAGCTTTTTTCAGTTAAAAACTGCGTCAAGTACCGTTAATTGGATAAAAAACAGTCAATTTGTTTGGGATCGATCAATGACGAAAATTAAAAAAAATGTTTTTGACATTGCTTGGAAATTTTTGAACCTACTGATTATTTAGCTAAAGCAATAGGTAAATTGAGTTAAATGCCATTTGAATTTGACAATTTGAAATTTGATAAATTTGTTCATCGTTTCCAAAATATACAGTTTTTCAAAAATCAATATACCTTATACTGCCATTTTTATCAAAATAGACTGCATGTATGATTGTTTCGTTGGTTCATTCGTAAGTGTTTTCAATATTTCTTAGAACTGAAAAAAATCTATGCTTATAGTTTTTACTCTTTTGAGTTTAAAATACCTTAATTTAGCGGGAAGTTTTACAGATGGCCTGCAAGTTTAACCGTTTACAAATTTTTCACAGTATGGTTATTGTGAAACAGTACAAACGTATTAATTGATTAAAATTTTATTGAGATCAATTTTCAATATTAGCCCGAGGGTAAAAAGCTAAAAAAAGGTATAATCGTGTCCCCGAAAAACGTATGCCTGTGTCCCACAGTCGTATGCATCCACGATTAGCCGAAGATACGTCTTAGTCCCACAACGTGATAGGTGACCAGCCTATCATCAACCGGGCACTTTTCCAATCCCGGGCAACTTTTTTTTATTAGAAAATTAAAAAAAACACATTTTTGATTTGTCTGACACGGGAATCGAACCCCGAGGGTTTCTCTGAGAGAAAAAATCGTAAAATTTATTCGCCGAGTTTCTACCGTCAATTCTACGTGCCTGCAGTAAGTCCAATATTAATCCTAAAAATTTTGGAGGTTAATTCAATTAAACATTTTTTTATTTCGAAAATCGATGTGAGACCAGGAACTTCCCGATTTTAGAAAAAAAAACTATTTATCTTAGCAAAATGTTAAAAATGTGTTTTTCTTTATAAGATCCATTTTCATTTTCAGTACCTATTTTTCCTTGAAAATTTTTTGCAAGAAAGCTAAATAAAAATTGATTTCTATCAATATTAGGCTTTAAGAGCGAAGTGGCGACGCAAGATGGATCTTGAGTTGCTACATATTATAGGTAGACCGTACTATATTATAGGTATACCAGAAAATATGATGTAAAATTTTAGCAGATAACCTTTATATTTGTTCTGTGTAGATAACATTGATAATAATAAAAATCGAGTTTTTAATAAATCAAGAAAATTTTAAAGAATTTTTCTTGTAAGTACTAAAAATATTAGTCTTAGAAACATTTTTTTTTTTATTTTGATTTAATTTTCCTGCGCCCTTCTAGATCAAGCCTGACGACGCCTTTGATGGGAATATAATGTTTGGGTAAAAATACGCTGGCTTTTTTTAGGTTAGATAATTATAAATAAGTCCATACATAAAAAGATGTAATTCTCATAAAAATACTTTCCTAACAATATTACTAGGTAGTATAACTTTGCGAGCCCTTACAAAGCTCTGCTTTTTGCTAGTAGAATATCAAACAAACTGAAGGTTTTTTTGACGGAAAGAGATAACAATCGCCTATAGACACCAAAGAAGTAACTTTTGCGTTGCTATCCATGTGATGGGTTTGGAATTACACGTGCATAAGCTTACCAGCTACCTTACCCTCCAAGCCGGAACACAACAGCAGGTTGACCCCTAGATCACTAGGTAGTGAAGATTGTTTAACATCTTACATATTTAAGTCTTTCAAGCCTCGCTTAATTTTATGTTATCAAGAACGTCGTCGCAAGTACGTGGTTTGTGACTGAATTTTTTGAGCCCTTTGTCAACGGAACAAGACGTACCAACATTTCGTTGGTTGGAGACATGGAATTTCTAAGGGAATGATTCACGTTAGCACTGTACTATAGCCATTAGTCAAATCAGAGTTGGTATACATGGGATTTATACTGCATATCTACTATTACTTTATGTAAATAATTAGTTTTGTTAGAGGATTTTTGGAAAATCTTCAAAGCTGGGTATTTATATGGGGGAGAATTATAAATCTCAAGTCAAAAACAAGGCAAGTCAGTTTAGATCGTTGTGTTACACTAGACCTTCTCTACCCTATGTGTAAAGTATAATTCGTGAAGATATGTGTGACGTGTTTGTACATCCATGTAATCATAAAATACTTAATTGCAGTTGGACGTACGCTATCCACCTCGCAAGTCAAACATCCGTCGACAGCGAGCCTTAGACCCGACAACTCCGTTCCCTTGCAAGGACACGATACCCTGGGGCCGCAGCAAAGAAGTGCCCACGTCAGTGCACAAGCTGAGGCCGGGTGACATTGAGGTGGTCGCTGCCATTGGAGACTCACTGGTAGCAGGCAGTGGAGCGTTAGAAGAATTTGCATTGGGAGCGATTGTGGAGCATAGAGGCGTTTCTTGGTGTGCAGGTAAAACCTTTTATGAAACAAACAGCTGTCAACCGTGTTTTAAATGGTAATAAACAACCATCCTCTGTAGATATTTAATTTGTGATGCATTGTTTTATCCTCTTGGCTGAGTCTTACCTAAAGCAGGGTAGATTTAAAGAGAAATGGGCGTATCTAAGAGGGATTGGGCCTAAACCCCTTAGCGAAAAAATATGTATACTTAGAATATATATTTACAATTTGTATCCTTCATAAGATAATCTTGTTTGTTTGTGAAATAAACTTAAATGATTTATTGCACCATTTAGACTTTCAGGGTAAAATTAGTTAATTTTCGTACATTTTAAATGACCTTTGGATCGCTGTCCCCCATTAACAATCTATAGCTGTACCCGTGATTGTTGACAATATGGCTGAAGATATACATCAGACTATGATACCGCACTCTGAAGAGAGATTACAGAATATCAGCTTACATTCACGTTAAATTTATTAAAAACCTAAACCTATTTGGGTTTTTCCACTATTATAATCTGCCTAATGTGAAATAACACGGACTTTGACTAAAGACAGAAATAGTTTATAACTTTAGGAGACTTTGTAAGAGAAATGTAGGTTTAATAGACACACACTTAACAATGACTGCTTAATGCGTATTTGCGTGTCGTCTTTTACAAGTGACGAAATTAAGGAATCGAAATCTTAACTTTTTGAATCGGTGCCAACCGTGTCAAGGTTTGACCGATACACACTAGTTAACAAAGCAAATTAAATAAAAGTTTTAAAAAAACACCTTACTATCTGATCGAAAGCGTGGTCATACACCAAGTTAAATGAAACAAGTAAAATATTAATCGAAGAAATGCCACAGTCAACAGGTTATCTATAATGACACAACACTTTAACGCGTATTTGCGTGTCATCCTTTACGAGTGATGAAATTAAGACATCGAAATCGTTACTTTTTGAATCGGTGCCAACTGTGACCCATACTTACTAACAAAGCAAGTTAAATAAAAGCGTTTAAAAAGTATCTTTCTATGGGATCGGAAGTGCGAGCCATACACATAATTACATGACTGAAGTCTCTACCAATTTTATTGTGCGACCTTGCGTGTGAATTTTTTATCGACAATCATTTAGAAATTTAATCATTATCAAAGCTTTATTGACGATTTATAATTAAGTATCTATTTGGAAATTAGGAAATTAGGAAAATTGGAAAATTGGAAACTAGGAAAAAACTTAAGAATAGATTAAAATTACTTTAGTTTTTTTTTGTTTTATATTAAAAAGACTGTTTAGATAAAAAGTGTAATTGACCATTACAGGAGGCGATGCAACTTGGCGGGAGTTCCTGACTCTACCCAACATCTTGAAGGAGTATAACCCGAACCTACGGGGCTACTCCACCGGCACCGGCGAGTGGCTCACCAAGAACGCCAGGCTCAACGTGGCTTTTCCTGTTGCCTCGGATGAAGATGCTTATAAGCAAGCCAAGGTCTACTGCTTTTTTATCATAGGATAGCAAATAAGCAGATGGCTCTTCTAATGAAAACAGACAACCATTGGCTAGATACCAAATATGTTACCAGCACGTTGCCGTCCGTGAGCTATAGATGTTTGTTTATATTTATATGGCAGGCAGTTGGCAGGAATAGAAAAGGCAAGATATTGCAGAAATCTACCTTCTAGTGATCACGACGATAGGGGCACATTTGGCCTTTATTCGCCTTTTAGAAACTGTAGATGGACTGTTCAAAAATAATGTTCGATTTTTCCATAACAAAAAAAAACAATATATGATTTTTAGAGAACCCGCAGGCGTATCACCTAATGTTTGCAATCCGCCAGCGACCAGCGATGTCTTTTAAATGTAACGAAAAAACCATCAAAAAGTCGCCAATTGCTTCCTGGTCAATAGATGCACTTTTTGAGATGTCACTGAACCAAAACTAATCAAGCGGCAAGGACTGCCACTAATATACAAGGCTGTTACGTGTCTTGCAATAACTAAACAATTACGATAATTACGGATTGCCAGTTACGTGATAACCCCGCCGCATGAAATCCGCCCATTCACGATGTCAATAAGTTTGGATAAGCTGGATTGCCGTTATTTTACTTTTGTTTCTTACATACCAAATTCTCACATTATCATTCGATTCATTAATCGATAATATTATAAAATATTAATAATAATATTATAATATCGCAAATTAATATAACGGCTAACGTCATGACTACGTTATTCGTCTCGCCCTGCGATGAAAATTCTTTTTGTTACGATGACCAACCAATGTGGCCAATTTTTTTTTTTTTAATCTAGAGAAAAGGGCTTTTTCGTAAAAACGAATAAGTCGCCCATGTAAATACTACATTAATTACACACTTGAAACACAGATGATTTAGGTATTAGGTCTGTTTAAAACTAATTTGTAAAGCGTTCTGACGGAAGCCGACCAGGGTTCCGCCAGAACACTGTTACAAATACCAATTAGACTACTATTGGGATCAGATTGAGGCCTGAGGTGACTATTCCGAACACATTCTGTAAGAATATGGTATACATCATCCAACTTATTGCAGTTGATGGGGGATGGGCAGAAGATGGTCAGTTGCTAATTAATTCAGTACTTAGTCTAGTTCATATGAGCCGTTTTATAGAATTATTTCACTTCGCCTTTTCAGGACATTATATCCAAAGTGTTATTCGATTTATAATTTTGGGAATATCCAAACATTCTGAATTAATTTATTTCGAATTTAGATATTCCGATTTTCATAAGTCCGAAATTCATAATATCAAATTAGTTGGATGCTTGTCACTGTCGTATTCCGGTTTGGAAGGTAAGGTAGCCGGTAAACTTATGCATGCAGCATTCTAACCCCACCAAATGTACATAGCAATGCACTATTAACATATTTTATGTCTATAGGCCTATACATATATACTCGTAAAACCCCACTGCATCTCGTTTCCACAGAATAACTCTTTTATGGGGCAATGAACTTCCCGAAACTATAAGAGTACCAGTCAATAAATTTAAAAAATGTATTAAAACAATGTCTGTTTGCACCAAAGGGTCTGGCTGGATAAGATAGGGGCAGCGGCCTGCGGCCCCAAAAATATTTTTTGAAATTAACTTGTGTGGTAACATAGGTGAGGCACAAACTTACTGTTGACCCTATTTCTCAGTTTGTTGCGTTCTGGAGATAATTGATCAAATAGACGCAAAATGGATTTAAAAAAAAATCAATAACTATTGCAGCTACACAAAAAATAAAACAAAAACTATTTATTAGAAGAAATATTTATTTATTTTAATATTTATTTATCCCGTTGGTCGAGTGGTTAGCGGCCCTGACTACGCAATCGACGGGGCTTGGGTTCGATCCCCGACGGGGACAAGCATTTGCGTGATGAGCATAAATGTTTGTATTTCCGGGTTTGAGTGTTTATTAAATATATTCCATATATGTATTTCTATGTATTAGTATCGTTGACTAACACCCATAACACAAGCAAATAATTTGCTTACTTTGGGGTTAGATCAGTAAGTGTAATTTGTCCCGTGAATTATTATAAATTATTATATTATATTATTATTTATTTATTTAAAATTTATGCACAAACATGTACAGAGGTGGAGGTACATAGAAATACATATATAAATACTAGAATATATTTAATAAACACCCAAACCCGGAAATACAAACATTTATGCTCATCACACAAATGTTTGACCCTGTCGGGAATCGAACCAGAGCCCGACGAGGAGGTCAAAATTACTTAAAATAGTTATTATAAACGTTTTGAATATTGAAATTATAAAATTAGAATGAATGATAAATAGGAGTCAAAAAAAATTTAATAGCAATTTTTAGCAACTCGGAATTCTGAAAATCGGTATTTCAAAATTCGTACTTGTAATTGTCGGAATATTTTTTTTTAGTATTTATGTAGTGTGTGTACTGTGTACTCCGTATTTATGTAATGAGTACTTCGTAATTTCAACTAGGTTTTTAGAAAAGTTTAAGACTCGCATAGTAAAATTGCAAAAGTTATAAAATATTTTTTTTAAAGGAGTTTTGATCATTCATGTGTATGTAATAATAATACCTGAATTTTATTGTTATTTAATAATTGAAAAAAAAAATCACTGAGCGAAACGGCAAACGCACGCGGGAGCGACTTCAGCCGTTTTTTGTACTCCTATTTTTACCACCGAATTAAAATTCTAAATATTATTGATAAAGTTCCGGGAAATAAGATTTTTTAAGGAAATCCTGCTTATTTGGAATCTTTTTTTATTTCTGATATCTCTTAGTTTTTGAGATATTTGCAAAATATCTCAAAAATCTCTCTTGGTTTTAATAAATTGTTTATAGTTTCATGCGAGACTTCAACTTTTTCACAATTTTTTTATATGAAATTAGTAACTAATCGAATGACACCTTGGTCATAATTATCTGACGAAGACGAATATATTGGTCATAATTATCTAAAAGACGAAATGGAATTCTATAAAACGGCACATGTGAACTAGGCTGTTCCGCGAGTGTGCAATTTGTGAGTAGGTTTGCCACCTGTGACATAATAGGACTAAGGTCCGTTTGTACCATTTTTAAAATATTGTTGAAATTACTTTCACCGTGGCTTAGTTCATTTATATCCACACATTAATATGTTAAGCAAATATTTTGTACCTCTTTTTCCAGCAATCTCGCGTATGGTAGAGTATGAAATTTAGCGCAGTTAAAGTTACATTGCATATGAGTTCCGCACCTAATATTTTAAAAAATTCCGTTAGAAATTCATTAAATTCGTAAAAATGAACATCTGACATCAAAAATATTGTCGGTTTGTTCGTTCGTCCGGTGGAGGGATGGTAATGCCATATCTTAGATAAGTTTACCGACTTCCTTACCCTCCAAACCCGAACACGACAGTGACGCTATTGTGTAAGGAATAGGTAAAGTGCCGCCACCAGACCCAGGAGTAAAATAGAGATACATAGGATACTTTTTCGAGGTGTAGTGGTTGTCTTGAATTAGATTACGAGGTCTTAAATTTCAATCTCGGGCCGTCAAAAATGTTACAGATTTATTGGGAGATAAAATTCTCGATTGGGAGATAACGAAGTAAGGTTTGTTTGTATTAGATAAACTCGAAAACTACAGAACCGGTTTAAAAAAATCTTTCAATAATATCAAGTTAATTTATTACTGAATAACATGAGCTACTTTTTATCCGGCTGAATAAAAGGAAGTAATGCGTGGCTTGCCTGAACTAAGTCACGGGGAACACCTAGTGTTTAATAAACACCCAAACCCACAAATACAAAATTTTTATGATCAACACACAAAATATGTTTATTTATGTTGGAATTCGAACCTGAGCCCTATCAATTGTAATGTCAGGGTCGCTAACAAGACCAAACCAGATTCAATTCCCGAATTAAACAAAAGGTTTTTTATTGCGATACTCTTTGTAAAAGACTGTGGTGGTGGTGTTATAACATCCATGGGATTCAGAAAAGCACGTAAAACTATTGGTCCCAGTTTTCATGTTAACCTAAATATAATCGTTAACTGGCAAATGCGGCGTTAGCTACTGCTGGCACCACCCATCACGAGATCCAACAAACCAGTGAATCATATTAAATCCGGAGAGTCTTAAGATGTTCCGTTCAATATACCTATCCCGCTAGAAGCCGGCGTTATGATATATTCTTCAATCATTAATAATTTACCACTCCGTTGGCCGGGTGGTTAACGACCCTGACTCCGCAATCGACGGGGCTCGGGTTCGATCCCGTACGGGGACAAGGATGTGTGATGAGCATAAATGTTTGTATTTCCGGGTTTGGGTGTTTATTAAATACTAGCTGTAGTCCGCAACTTCGTCCGCGCTGACTTCGTTTACTCCGCACAGCTCCTCCCCCGTAGGTGATAGCGTGATAATATGTAGCTTATATGTTGACCCGACCTGTTAGTAATATTATATTCATGCAAAATTTGAAGTAAATCCATGCAGTACTTTTTGAGTTTACCCCGGAGATACATACAGACAAATAGACAAAAATTCTAAAAACTATATTTTTGGCTTCGATATCGATTGTAGATCACGCCCCAAGTATTATTTTAAAAAAATATTCAATGTACAGTTTTGACTTTCCTACGATTTTATTATATGTATGGATATTCTAGTATTTATGTATGTATTTCTATATATTAGTATCGTTGACTAACACCCATAACAAGAGCAAATAACTTGCTTGCTTTGGGGTTAGATCAGTAAGTGTAATTTGTCCCGTGAATATTTATTTATTTATATAATTATTCCAGATCTTAGTAGCCCGTATGCGAGCGTCACCAGATATCGACGTCTCCAAAGACTGGAAGATGATAACGGTGTTCCTGGGCGCCAACGACCTGTGCTCGGCGTCGTGCCTGTCGCCGGTGGCCTGGTCGCCCGCGGCGCACGCCAGGAAGCTCGCTAAAGCACTTGACTACTTCCAGAAGCATCTACCGAGGACTATAGTCAATTTGATACCCGTGTTAGGTAAGTTTTGGTCAGAGAATTGTACAGTTCTTACTTCGATAGAAACTGGGTAATCTTTTTCATACATCTACGTTTTGAACTCACGTAATATATATGATATCGAAAAAGGCATAGATTTCTCGTGATAGCGATATCCATCGCTTATAAGCACCAAAGATGTAAATGGCGACTTTTGTATATCATAACATAGTAAATAAGCACATGGCTCTCCTGATGGAAAGAAAACCATCGTCTGTAGACGCTAAACATGTTAATGAAGCGTTACTATCCTTATGGCGGGGTATTAATGTCACTGACAAAATGTTATCTGAGTAATGGGATGTAACTTCCACATGCATTAATTGCTCTCCAAACGGGAAGGCGGCAGTGTCAATGGCATGTCGCCTTCCCGTTTGGAGGAGGCCCGAACGAGACACGGTATAACTCTACCACCTCTGCTCCTATTCTTTCCGCCATAGTTGTTATGATTTAGTAGCTTGAAAACTGTTTATAAAACAGACAAATAGAAAATAAATGAGCCGTCTTTGGACGCCAGCGTGTAACATTAAAATCATTTTGCACATGGCAAAAAAATATTTCTGTTTTATTATTGTGAGGCGTATCTATTATCGACAGAAAACTATTACATTCCACGGCTAGTGAAAGAAGTCATTGAAATCAAGTAACATCCGAATTTCAACCGGGAATTAACCTTGATATTGAACCGGGGAATTGTCGGGATCGTGGAATCCAGTGATAAGTGCAATAAAAAACAAAAGACAATCGATATGCCCTAATTAACGCAGTGATGTGATTAGTGTGTAGTGTCAAAGTGACTCATGCGAGTTTCAATAGTATACGCAAACGAATAAAAAAGAACGTAGACAGGCTTGTCTGCTCATAACGATCATGGTGCTTGCAACAGCGCCGAAATATCAGGGAAATAATCCATCAACTAATCGCGGTAAGATCCCGTTAATTATTAATAATTCAGTTATAAAAAACCGCGAAAGCCTAAAAATGACCAATAAATTATACAATCTAAATACTATCGCAAAATAAAGACTAAACTACTCACAAATGATCTACTAGGCGCCTGTCGATAGTATCAGACCATGAATTTGTTATCTTCGCTGGCGAAATTTCTGTTATTATTTTTAACAAAAATTTAAAGATTATGAAACTGAGTTAAGTAATGATTATGAAAGCTAATGATACAGTCAATAAAATTGTGTACTTGTTTGAATTTAATTAACAATTTAATGTTAACCTATCTCAAACAAAACATATTAAATTTGCAGAAAGCCGATTTCTTATAAATAAAATATAAGTACTAATAGACTTTCTCTAAAAAAATCCACCTAAGAAATTTTTTTAGGAATTACAGTTGTCAATACTTGCAATTGGAAATCCCATGTGATGATAACTTCATTGCTTGACATGGATACCATGTTGAAATTATAATAAAATATGGTATTCCTGTTTGTAGTAGCTCAGTTTGCCCAAAAGGAATGTATTCTTTGTATCTTTTCCTTTTTTATTATTTGAAGAGGGGCAAATCCGACACGGACATCCAAATGGTAATACCGGACTCATACCGGCTAAAACCCCATCCTCTCATCTAACCACATGTGTATTTGAAGTACTCGCAATTCTTTGCTCTATTCTTCGTTTTATAGTTCAATACTTCTTTCTTTGTCTTTTATGTCTTTTATTTATTTATTTATTTATTAAACACTTTATTGTACACAAAACATTTACAGTAAACAATAAAATGATGTCTATTAAAACAAAAGGCGAGCTTATCTCATATCGAGATTTCTTCCAGCTAACCCATATGTAAAAAACAGTAGACAAACAAAGACACTTGTGCACATATTATTAACACGGCATAATAATAAAGCATACAATTAATATCAAAATAACAATTAATATCTTTCATATTTTTTTCCACGTATCCTCTAATAACATTTTGATTCTGATCTATTTCTAGCATTATGCTAATAGATTTCCTCTTTGACTTACAAGTTGATTTTCCATTTCTTCTCTTTTCTCTTGTCAAGATATATAAAACATGTATGTTCTGCGTCATTTATGTCATCAAATCATTATAGTTATCATTTCGCAACGCAACTGCAACACCTCTAGTATTGTGAATGTCCATGGGCGGCTGTGATCACTTACGATTAAGAAGATTAGAGAAATGTATATTATCTCTACGCCATTGGGTGCTTTACTGCTATAGTTTTGTCACAGTACATTTCAAAGAGCAGAGTCTACTAGGGATCTCTGAGGAACTTTCTCATGTATTGGTAATATTACTATTATAAGACTATTGGGGCATGCCGCATGATATCATGACGTTAATGAGTTCTAAAATGAAGTTTGTAAAAATGCGGCGATGGGGATCACCACTCATTTTACCAGCCGGCAAACCGGTGATCATGGTAAACTGGAAAGTCTATAGACATTCGGTTTATTTTTTTACTGTACAAGATAACCGGGCATGATGATACTTAATGAGTACTGTATTTTTTTCTTGCAGTCTAGATATGAGTTGATACCAGGTAAATGAATAAAATTGAAAACTTCTTGATATCTTACAGAATTAACGCATTCAAGTTCTTAAACTCTTTTGCCTCCTTTGCTCTATTTATAATAATCAAAAACCAAATTGGTTTGAATATTATCCTCTTGTTCATTTCAGGCCATGAGACTATTTAAAGTTCCGCTTCCACGTGACTATTCCTTTCCTTTTAAAATGAATTTAAACCTAGAAAACATATTTAAAAAGTATTTTGTTACATAATTTGGTGCAAGCGGATATTAGACTCTATTATTTATTAAATTTTCAAAAGTATTTAAATTAACACTTAAACATGTGTCATCCTGCCACACGGATAACAACGCATCAATAACATCCTTGGTGTCTATAGGCGATGGTTTTTTTTAACAGAGCCATCTTGCTTGTTTGATATCTAATGACAAAAATTACATACAGGACAATATTCAACCTATTTATTAAAATTATTCCTAGGCTTTTCAATTAGTACCTTTGACGTCCGTGCGTAGTTTCCTTGTGGTGGTAAATTAAACGAACAACAACTTACTAGGAGTATATTTAATATATAACCATTACAAAGGTTGGAGCGCGAATGACAACACTTATCTATACAGCTATTAAGAGAAAAGTTTGACCTGAATTTGGGAGTGGTGCCGTGTGCAAAATCATGATTCACTTATGTGACTAATTACAGATAGGCACATCACATCCCCTCCTTTTTTTAAAAAAAACTGATACAATCAAAGGTTAAAAAAAAGGTAAAAAAAATGGATTAAATATGATTACATAGATGCATAACATACGCGTTTTTGCTAATTGAGTAAACACTTTTTATAGTGAACGTAGTACACATATATTCTGGCACTTCACTACACTAGAACTATCGTTGATACGTCAGGCCACGGAGTATGCTGGTGCAGCGGTCAGATTGACCGTTCTGCGGCTGGCGCGGGCTCCTCGTAGCTCTCGTCTGAAGAACTCGGTGTATTTTGCTTTACAGCACTTTGCCATAATGTAACAAATTATGACGATTATTGTTCCTCCAATTATGACTGTAATCATGTCTAGCTTACTGTGTGTTATATCGTGCAGCATTGTTGAAGAGGCTTGGTTATTAGCTCCAGATTGAGCGATAATCACTTGTTCCTTGCTTTGAGTTTTTCCCATGATGCTGATTAGATGTTAAGGTGGTGATGATCCGAAATGTAATGATGTAATAATTATTGAGGCGAGAATCGTACTGTTCGCTTAATGAGTCGTCCGGATCGTGTTCTCATTTGTTCGTTGTGTGCAACATTACCCTTCTGGTCGCTGGTGCTAGGCGTAGGTATTGTTTTGCTTTCCAGGGCCTTATTTGGATGAGTGTATTGTTCGTCTGTGTCGCTCTGGACTATGAATGCTGGTTTCAAGCGATCTATTGAGATGACCTTGATAACGTTGTAAATCATTACTTTAAAATATTTTTCGCCATGCTCTATGACCTTGAAAGGGCCTTCGTAGGGCGGCGTTAAAGGTTTTGTGACATGGTCGCAACGAACAAATACGTGTTTACATGTTCTTAACTCTGGATGCACAAAAGTTTTGTCTTGTCGAAGTTGCTTTTGGGGGACTGCAGATAAATTTCGAATACACTCTCTTAATTCATATAAAAATGGGTCGTTATCTAGGATAGGCTTTGAAGTTTCGAAAAAATCGCCAGGTAATTTTAAATTTGCTCCATACACCAGCTGTGCTGCGGATATTCCTGTGTCATCCCTTAAACTGGCTCTTAGCCCCATAAGTACAGTCGGTAACTCGTATACCCATTTTTTTGTATTTCCTCGCGACATAAGGGCTGTTTTGAGCGTTCTGTGCCATCGTTCTATTTTGCCATTGGCTTGAGGATGATAGGCTGTTGTATGAATTTTCGTTATTCCCATGCGTTTAGATAAGTTTGTGAATAAGTGAGACTCGAACTGCCGGCCTTGATCGGTAGTTATTCGTTGTGGGCAGCCGAATCTTACAATCCAGGTAGAATAAACAGCTTCTGATATGCGTCCTGCTGTGATGTCCTGCAAGGGTACGGCTTCTGGCCATCCTGTAGCTCTGTCGATCATAGTGAGTATGTACTTGTAACCTTGACAGTATGTAAGAGGTCCCACTATGTCAATGTGAAGATGGTGGAAGCGGTCGCTATGTGGAAATGCGCTTAGCGGAGAGATCGTGTGGTGCTGAATTTTCGATTTTTGACAACCGATGCATGTTTTCGTCCAATTGCTGATATCTTTGTTCATGGAACTCCAAAAAAATCGGTTAGTAATCATCTTTCTCGTTGATCGTACGCCGGGGTGACTAATTCCGTGTATTGTGTTGAAAACTGTAAGGCGAAACTGCTCTGGCAAATATGGTCGCGCCGATTTTGTTGCTACTTCACAATAAATAGATTTCTTGCAGCCTGGATACTGGAGTTTAATGAACTTTAAATTCTTATTTTGTAGTAGTGATGATAGTTCCAGGTCGTCTTCTTGAGCTGAAGACAATTGGTTGTAGTCAATGGGCGATGGCATCTCGATTTGGTTAATGCGGGATAGTGCATCTGCTACTATATTTTCTGATCCTTGAATGTGTTGAATTGAGGTACAAAATTGGCTTATGAAGTCGAGGTGTCGAAGTCGTCGTGGCGTGTCACTGTTACTCGTAGCTTTTTTGTGTAAGGCGTGCACGAGTGGCTTGTGATCTGTGTATACAGTGACGTTTTGTCCTTCGATCATGTGCCGAAAATGTTTGACGGCCATGTAAATGGCTAACAGTTCTCTATCAAAGGCACTGTAACGTTGCTGACATTCGCTAAATTTGCATGAGAAGAAACTAAGTGGTTGCCATTTTCCTTCTGCAAATTGTTGTAAAACTGCGCCTGCGCACGTGTTGGATGCGTCAGTCATTATAGCAAGAGTTGCATCGGCCTTGGGGTGAAATAACATGGCAGAATCGCGTAAACTTGATTTGCACTTTTCGAATGCTTGAATGGCTTCCGTACTCCATATTATTTTGGTATTGTCCTTACGTTTAGTGTTGTGCAGATACGCGTTTAATGTCGATTGGTATGATGCGGCGTGCGGCAGATGACTTCTATAAAAGTTGATCATTCCCAAAAAACGTCGGAGTTCCGATATTGTTTGTGGCTGCGGGTATTCGTTTATGGTTTTGACACGTTCTTCAAGGGGCCTGATTCTTCGTTGGTTACGTGGTATCCAAGAAAATCGAGAGCTGGCTTGCCAAATTCGCACTTGGATAAGTTTATGGTCACGCCGTACTTGTTGAGGCATTGAAAAACAATATCTAAGTGATTTTTGTGTATTTCTTCATTTTCTGAAGCCACCAAAGTATCGTCAACAAAGTTGAAAATGAAATCCAGCCCTAAAAATACAACATTGTTCATAAAGCGCTGAAAGGTCTGCGCAGCGTTCCGAAGACCGAACATCATTCGCGGAAATTCGTAGAGCCCAAATGGTGTGATGATTGCGGTTTTTTCGATATCCTCAGGGGCATTTGGTATAAAATGATATGCTCTTTGAAGGTCGATACGTGAAAATATCTTTTTTCCAGCCAAATTATGCGTGAAACTTTGAATGTGTGGTACTGGATATCTGTCTGGCTTTGTTATTGCGTTCAAACTGCGATAGTCACCACAGGGTCGTATATCCCCGTTTTTCTTTGGTACGACATGCAAAGGGCTTGCCCAACAACTTTTAGATGGTCTACAAATGCCTATTTGTTGCATGTAGTCGAATTCCTTCTTCACTTTCGCATACTTGTCCGGATGTAGAGGTCGTGCGCGAGCAAAAACTGGTGGGCCAGTAGTTTCAATATGATGCATAACGTTGTGTTTTGGTATCTCCTTGTAGCATACCGGCTTGGTGATATCTGGATACGCAGATAAAATGTCGTAATACGGCGTATTAACATCTATTGTTTTGATTGTCGGATGACTTATTGTGACTATAGACCCGATAACGTTTAGACTGGTCACTGAGTCAATAAGTTTTCTACCATTAATGTCGACTAACAGCTTGTGATAGCTTAAAAAGTCAGCACCGAGGATTGGTTGTTGCACGTCAGCCAGAATGAAAGTCCATGAATAAGGTCTGCGCAGGTTTAAATTGAGCACTAGGCTTTTGGTTCCGTAGGTATTGATCACGCTGCCGTTGGCTGCATATAGTTTGTAAGCGTTGTCGCTCTCGCGGGTCGAATATGGTTTTTTGGTTGCAGGCAGTACTGAGACATTGGCTCCTGTGTCCACCAAAAAGCGTAGACCACTTTGTGAGTCGGTCACGCATAGGCGGGGAGTGGGCGTGATAGTGCAGACATCCGCCACTGGCTGCACTGAACTTAATTTTCCGAATACGTAGAGCTAGTCGGTTTTCTATTTTTCCAATTGCACGGCTCTGTACATTTCCTAGCTCTATGGCGATATTTGTTATGATAAAAGCATGTTCCGTTTGTGAGAGTTGAATCACGGTGAGGTGTAGAGTTACGGCCACGAGATGACGAACGTTGACGTCGATATTTATTGTTGCTGCGATAATTATTGTCATGCGACCTTTGTAGTTCGACGACCTGTATGCTGAGTTGTGCAATCTGCGCTTGTAATTTGGCAAACTCGGAAATAGAATGGGTGGGTGCGGATGTAACTTCGGAAATATGTAATGGTCTTGTGTTTTCTAATACCTTATCTGCAATAGTTGCCAGGTTTTCCAGGTCCTTAATGTCTGTCACTGCGAGAACAGCTCGTACTGCCGACGGCAAATGGCCTTGCCACATAATGTTTAAGGTGTCGTCCGGAATCTTTCCCCGTGCGAGGTCTCGCATGGAACGTAATAATTGAGAAGGCTTCTGATCTCCTAGTTCAATTTCACTTAATAATTTTTGTAGTTGTCTATTTTCGGATTCCTCGTAGACTGTCAATAGTCGTGTTTTCAACGTGCCGAATTTGTCAGCGCTTGGCGGAGACAGGAGGATGTCGCTCACTTGCTTGATCACATCCTTGCCTAATTTCGTGACGACCAGGTTGAACTTCGCTTCGTCGCTCAGTTTTTGCGGTTTGAGTATGGCTTCGACCTGCACGAACCACAGGCGTGGGGTATCTTGCCAGAAGTCTGGAAGTCGAGACGAAACCGTAACGGTAGCCAATTCCGACGAGGGTGCGAGTGGTGATTGTTGCTGTTGTTGCTCGTACATTTCGTTATGCTGTTGGTATCACGTCGGGTTCACCAATTTGACGTCCGTGCGTAGTTTCCTTGTGGTGGTAAATTAAACGAACAACAACTTACTAGGAGTATATTTAATATATAACCATTACAAAGGTTGGAGCGCGAATGACTACACTTATCTATACAGCTATTAAGAGAAAAGTTTGACCTGAATTTGGGAGTGGTGCCGTGTGCAAAATCATGATTCACTTATGTGACTAATTACAGATAGGCACATACCTATTAACTATAGCACTTTTCTATAATTTTGGTAAAATTCCTGCTTTCTTCAGCTTATTATTGATAATTATTATTAAACGATTGAATGATTTCACATTATTCTACATAATCATATTATCACTTCAGGTGATATCAAATTTGATCCTGGTGGTTATTTAATTTTAAGTTTTTTTGTACCATCTTTTCTGATGTTACAAATTGTACCATCAGAAAAAATGAATTCCTTTTCTGAGGTAGGTACTTTTATTTTTTTTCTATCCTTTTAAAAAAAAGGTTGTTCACGCTCGTATCCCCGAAGCGGTAGGCAGAGCTACAAACAGTGTACCCATGATTAGCCAAAGATATTTAGTCCCTCAATGTCATAGGTGGCAAGCCTATCGCCAACTCGACACTTATTCAATCCCGGGCAACGTTGTTTTTATCTGGAAACTGAAAATTTTGAACGTTTGAATTGCCCGACCTGGGAATCGAGCCCGAAACCTCATGCGGTCAACACCGATCCCAGACCTCTAGACCACAGAGGCAAATCCTTCTTATTTGTCTTTTTATCAGTTACAAATAGTTCTTTAAATATTTGAATTGTTTTTATTGATTTGATATATAAATTTGATTTTGATAAGGTTCAGGGTTCAGGTTCCGGTACAAAGAGGCTGGAAGTCGGCTCTTGCAGTTCGACTATGTTTAAATTATTTCTTCACTAAACATTCCCAACAATATCGTTTATCATATTCGGGATTCGAACCTAGGTTGTTATGATCTAAAGGCGGAAAAATTATCCATAAGACCAATTAGGAGGAGAGAAATAACAAGTGTAAATGTCACGCTTGAAACGTTCAGTAGATTAAATCAGTAATCAACCAGCCGCGATACCGCGGAGACGTCATCAATCATCAATCATCGATGATTAATGGTTAACACTTGTGGGAAACAGAACCAACGACTTCTGACTCCACGGCCACATTATCGGGCGAATATTCATAGAGCGTTGACGAGATCTACCTACGCTTGTTAACTCGTTAATTTTTGAAACTAAATGGAACCTTAAATATATTAAATAAATTTTGAATAAAATTTAAATTAATAAACTGGTTTGTGGAAGTGTTTTATAAATTTCTCTGACTCCCAATCCTTACCTACACTGTTCATGATGTATCATCATTCGTGATTTTGACTTAAACTGATTTGCTAAGGTTTTTTAAAGCGCTCAAATTTCAGATACTCTACGAGCGAAACCTTATACTTATACGAAAAGTATACTTTAAACCGATTTCAAGCCCCCCTCCTCCCCCCTTCCTTATCACGTAACGAAAAGTCAATTGAGTTGAAGCTATTGGGACTCTTACGCACATAAACACGATATAAGTTGTGTCATGCTATGACGTGGCCTATTGTGGAAGAAAATGTGTAAGAACCCTAAGCGCTTCGACTCGATTGACAATTTGCCGCATGTCGCTTTTACTCCGTTGACAACAGTCTATCTCGCTTTAACTTTGCGATGTGCACCAATGCAAAAGCAAGATGAATTTAGTCGCGGTAGAAAATCGAATCCCTTCGGATTAATCTAAATGATTCGTGATTGAATGAATTATTATTAAATAATTGATGCTATTGTCCGAAGATTCGTTCTGGGTTGTCGCGATAAGTTCTTGGTTGTGCTACTGCAAACTAGGTGGCTACCTAACCTGCTTTGGTGATGCTCATTTCAACTTGCAAGTGTACTGATGCAAAAGCCTGAAAAACATAGCTACGTTAGAAAACTATGAGGAGCCCAAAGATTCGTGATTTGACGAAGTGATTAGCCATACACACCGCGACATTGCCAATATTTGTCTTATCGCGTTAATGTAGCCGCGACGGAAGCGAAAACTTCAAAGTAGAACTTCACTAATTAGTTGTATATACTAATTTCCTGCTAAATAAAATAAGAAAGAAGTACTTTACTTATTTATATATTTTATAATAGCAAATAATTAGCTCTCTTGGTGGAAGGAGTCAACTACCTTTATACTTACATATGTCCTTTACCTTACATATGTCGGGGATAAAATGCTGCATGCATAAATTTACCGATTTTCCTTATCTTACAAATCGAAACACGCACTGTTATGTTCCAATTGCACAAGCACTGATGCTATCGCAGCGGGCATAGGCACAGCGGTAAAATAAAAACCCAAGTTAAACGTTGCCTGGGTATATTATTGTACCATCTCCTTACCAATTCCTGCCTCAATAACGTCAATGCTTGTCATTGTTATGTTCCGGATTGGAGGCTGAGGTAGCCGGTAGACTTATGCATGTGGCATTATCATAGCATTAGCAACGCACAGGTAACATCTTTGGTGTATATATATTGCTATCTAATGATATAAAAAGATAACCGCCATCTTTTAATGCAGTAGGTACAGCATTTTTGTATTTTAAATATTGATTGAAAAAGGGCTGGGTACACACCGCGCCGGTTCAATATGTACGAAGTTATTTTTAGATTCAGGTGTTACTTTGCAGAAAACCATAACTGAACGAAAAAAAACTAGTTTGCAAATTTCCATGAACTTTTACATGTACCCTTGCGATGCCACTGAAAGGGAAAATATAAAAAATACAGCGTAAAAAATGGAATAAACTCACCGTGGGTGGGCTTAAAAATAACGAAGACCCCAACGCCACAGTTATCCACCCACGTCCACCACACTTTGCACAACGACAGTAGCAAACGCAAAAGCACAGAACATACGTACTCAACACACGTTTCACTTCGCAACCGAGGAATTTTTACTAGACACGAACACTACTACATTCACTATTAAACTTTTCACTTTGCAATACACCTAATAGAAGTTGACATATTTTATCAATAGACCATAAATCATTGTTTTGATGTCATTCATATATGTGACAAGGGATTAAAATTAAATATATTAGTACGTGAAATTATAAAACATAATGATGATTCAATTATACTAAGGAACTTTACAAAGTTGCCTATATGTCATGCGAGCCAGGCCTATAAAAGGAGCGTCGCAATAGCGGCGCGAGTCCGTATTACTTCGGCTCTCGTTGGGTAAAATAGTGTTCTTGTCTCCTAAAGATGCTTCGGTTGCGAAGTGAAATGTGCATTGAGTGCATATATTGTATGCTTTTGTGTTTTTACGTGGCATAAAGTGTGTTGACTGAGGGTGGATAACAGTGTCGCCATGGTTTTCGTTATTTTTCGTCCTACAGTGAATATTTCGTTAATTACGCCACTTTTTATGGCTTTCCTCTCGATGGCATCGCAAGCGTACACGTAAAAATCTGCGAAAATTTGCAAATCAACTAGTTTTCTTCGTTGTACAAAGTTAAATTTAAATAAAATTATCTAAGTTTAGAAATTTGCTTGAAACGAGATATACATCAAACATCTTCCTTGTTCCTACTTTTTTACTTAAAAATAATAATACTGATTAGCACAACATTGTATTCTCAAAGAGATAGGCAAAGGCATGTCTATTGTATTTACAAGTTGATTAATTAAGTTTCGTAATGTCAGTTACATCATGAAACCTGCCAACCTAGCAATAAATCGAGCACATAATGTGGAAGACGGTATTCACCAACCGGCGGGGTTATCACGTATCTAGCAATGCGAAATTATCGCAATTGTTTAGTTATTGCAAGACACATAGCAGCCTTGCCATATTAGCGGCACTCGTTGCCGCTTGATTAGTTTTGGTGCTGACATTGCAAAAAGTGGATCTAGTGACCGGCAAGCAATTGGCGATGTTTGTGATGAGTTTTTCGTTACGATTAAAAGTCATCGCTGATTGCTGGCGGATAGCAACCGTTAGGTGATAGATATGCGGGAAGTATGTTTTACAGAGAAATTGAAAAAAAGATTACGAATTATCCGACCTTTCTGTGTGCCTTTATCTAGGAACTTTTGTGTCCCTAGTGTAAATATTGTAAAACGATGATAGTTAGAGTGAAGTGGTGTTACTGCGCAGATGTGTCGGTGTCGGTGCGCGTGCTGCGGCCGCTGATGTGCCGGCTGATGCACCCGCTGTTCTGCCGCTGCTTCCACACGGGCGGCGACGAGCTCGCCGACCTCGTGCACCAGGCGCGCCGCTACCAGGCCGCCGAGCGGGCGCTCGTGAGTATGCCGCACACACACACCATACACAACACAACACACGCCGGTGAACTCCTCGTCAAACGTGTGGGGTGGTGTGTGGTTCATCAAAAACAAAATAATCGAAATCGGTTTAATTTTACAACTTGTTTTCGATGACCTTAAATAAAAAAGGTCTTGACGAATTTAGAACCTCCGCCTTTTTTAAGTCGATTTTACAGCAAAATTATGTAAACCGAGTCGCCATACAATTAACTTATAAAATATAGCGTTTTTCGGGTACTCGTATGAATCATTACAAATTAACACTTGAAATTTTAAATGTATTTACTATAGCTGCAAAAAAGTATTAAAAATTAATTGAAATTAAAAAGTGACGGAAAAACCGTTTAATTATAAGAATCTTAATATTTTTCGCATTTTTTCTCAAAATTAATAGTGGCAATTTGTACAAATATATATAACTGGTATATTTATTATTTATTGTATACTTACTGTGTTTTTCAGCAGTGTAGTAGGTTTATTAAAGATTTTAAATAAAAGTGAAGGCGTCAGTATAAAATACATATGTGATACCAGTTGCGGACATAGCTTGGAGGCTAGCCATGTGACTGACGAGTCGGGCTCGGAACGTGGATGGAGTCGGGGTGGAGCGATCGGTGGTAGATGCCTGGTGATGGGACGTGAGGAAAGCCAAGGTCCACATTGTCTATTATATCACGTTCCCAGGTCCAGCAACGTCATAAGTCGTCTAGGCTTATCAGGCCATATGCCCGAACAGTTAATACTGGAATGGTCCACGTGGGATACTTACCATAATCCTTAACAACAGTACCTCGAGGACGTGATCCGCCGCCCGACCGACTTGGAAAGGGAAAAACACGTTTTTTACACCAAACAAAAGGTTACAGAAGTGCACTGCAAAACACTGAATTTATACTCCTGATTTCTGAAACTACAGTTAATAAGTAATGTGATAAAAGTAAAGTACTCTACAAAAATATATATATTTTTTATTAAATCTCGCTTAAAAAAATTTGCAAACCGGTTGACCCTGCAAGCCATCTTCGAAACTTCTCGTCAAATTGTGGTATTTTAGCCTCTAAGCAGCAAAAACTATACATAAAGATAGATGTGTTTTAAGTGTTCAATAATCTAAAGTTACAACTGACAAATATATATTTTAATAAGCCACATATATTTTTAAAACGATGATATATTTTGATCTTTTGAATTGCATTCAACATTATTTTTGATTTCAAAAATGGTGTCTCAACTACAAAATATATAGTTTCGTCTTCAACAAATCCCGAACAAATCAACCGACTTGACCCGATTTACGGATTTGACGCAAGTTTTTAAGTACAAGAGCTGATTTAATTTTTTAAATTGATCGGTATATTAGTCTGAAAGGTATTTTAAAAATATGAATTTAGTTTGTTTTAAACAACATAATTTTAATATTTGAAAAGCTGTAACTTATCAAAATTTGGTTCGATTTTGATTTTTTAAACGGCTATTGACGCAGTTTTTAAGTACTATATTATTATAGAAAGTCAAAAATGAATTGAAAAATCTTAAAGTAATGTTAAAAACCACTTCTTCAAAATTTTTCTTCAACGATAGCTCTCGAACAGATAAACTAACTTTGATGCAATTTGCGGCATTCCACACAGTTTTTTTTAATGATTAGATTTTGTGATCAATCGGTTCATTAATCTGAAAGTTTTTTTCAACAAACATTGTTCCGCCAAATTTTTTGGGGCTGTTCAAAATATCTCAAAACCTCCTAGGCCGAATCGGTTTAGATTTTCAGTAAGACAAGACAACTAGAAAAGTAAACGAAACGATTCATAGAATTTACTTTTTTGAGATGTGATTATTACACACTATGAAACTCACAAAGCAATTTAATAGACTGTAACTGCCAACTTCAGCACTAAGATCACAGCTGGGAGAACAGATCAACACTAAGATCCAGCTTTTTCTTTTAACCCGTGTTGGGTAAAAAGAAAAAGCTAGATTTTTTGCACAACATCTCTATTGTTTCAGCTATAATTTGTAGTGTATCAGCTCATACCATCTCTCAAGTTTTTCAGCTCTACACGATGACTGATTTTGGAAATTAGGTGAACTCCTTTCTGGGAATTATTCATCATTATCACTACAATTCAAACCTGTAATCTTCCCAAAAAAATACGTTGGGCTTTATTTAGATCGAATAGCATTTGACATTAGATAATTATATGAGAAAAGCTAAAAGAAAAGAAGCAGACGTCAATTTCAAACGTTTGTACTCATTCATTGGCCATCAGTTACTGTTGACTCTATCCAACAAACTATAGGTTTATAAATGTTCCATCAAACCATATTATGGTCGTATGGAATCCAGCTCTTGGGATCTGCCAAAACCTCAAATCTTGAAATTCAACAAATTCTATAATAATTCCAGCATAATGTCCTAAAAGCAATATCAAATGCACCATGGCTTACAGGAATAGTGGAAATACATGAATATCTTAATAAGCCAACCATTAGGAGAAGGTAAATAAATATGCAAGAATACAAAGATCGGCTCTAAAGTTATGAAACGACTCGCCAAGGACCTCGTTAATAACAACAATGTGACAAGACTAAAGCGATGGCAAAAATTGACACTAATTCGAGGGTGGACTCTTCTGAGAACAGGACAGAGTATTTGCTGAAATATCTTCTGTAACAAAAAAATACAAAAAATCTCATTATGGCTGAATAGCCGATAGCAGATATAAGCTGTGTCA
Source organism: Apodemia mormo (assembly GCA_036924255.1). Lineage (NCBI taxonomy): Eukaryota > Metazoa > Arthropoda > Insecta > Lepidoptera > Riodinidae > Apodemia > Apodemia mormo. Next base: position 41,367,750 of record JAUPFN010000009.1, on the reverse strand, counting down.
AAAATAGTTTTAATATTATTACTTATTAAATGTAATATAGGTTACTGTCTTTTTAAGTTTTTGATTTCTTTAAAGGGATTATTTTCCTTGTTGGTGATGGCCAAGTCACTTTGAGTTAATGCGCCACACTTGTTATTCAAATATTTGACCTTATAGTTAGCACCTATTACTTCCATGATTGTATAATAATTAAATTTATAAACTAATTATTTGAATTATACACAACCACAGCTCAATTGTTTAAAGTTACATAAATTTTTTAAACCCCTATCCTTGAAACAAATTACCGATTTTAGCAATTTACTGACAATGCCCACTATTGTTGTTTAAAATGAAATATGCAATAAATAGGATTATCAGCCCTAAGAAATTATAAATAAATTTATGACTTACGCTAATACTTGCTTGATTATTTGGTGTTAGGCGTTTCATTTTGGGTACTTTTTACGGGACTGTGAGGTATTATTATTTATTTAATAATCAAAATTTTTAAAATATGAATACTTGAAACGTAGCTCAAAACTTTGAATCTCATTTAAAAGTTAGAGGAGTTGGAAGTTGTGAAGAGCTGCCAAAAAAGAAGTTAAATATTTTGGCCTGGCCTTACAGATGTCACAGTTATTAAATATGTTCATTACCTTGAATTATAATTTCAAACGATTTTTATTGAAAGAGGAACCATATATTGTTGAACAATTTTACATACAAATGAGCACTCTGTCAATGATAATTAAATATATTGGTTTACACTATAGCTTGAATTTTTATTTATTACATCTCAGTCAAAATTAGTGAGAACGAATCTTAACCTCAACGAGTCGAATCTAAATCCACATAAGCCGAAATCTTCGACAAATGCAATGTAATGGGCACAATAACTGCAATGTCATCTGCGAATAATATACAACATTGGATTGCTTTTGGTATATCGTTTATGGAAACTAAAAAGTAAAGGACCAAGAATATGTTCTTGTAAGACGTCTATTACTTTAATACAAATTCTTTGTTGTAGGTTTTTAGCGTCTTTTTTTATTATCTAAACGAGAAATTTTCACACATCGGGTACTGTTTCTAAGAAAACTCTCGATCCAATTGTAAGTCATATCCCTCATGTCGTAAATATTAGACTTTAAAAGGATTTCATGATGTACAAAGTTAAAAGCCTTGCATAAATGTAAAGGAAGTAAGTATACGTTTATTTATGCGCTCAGCAATATTTTGTTCCATGTTATATACTGGATGTGAAGTTGATTTTCTTTTCCGAAATTTATATTGTTCGTTCACAATAAAATTGAACTTATTAAAATCATCGTTTGATCCAATAGACATTGCATTTTCGTATACCTTTGAAAATACTAAGATTAAAGTAATTGGTATATTATATTTACAGGACATTATGTAATCTTTATCTACATCATTTTGTCACCCTTACTTAGAGAGGGTTTTACAATGAAATGTTTAAGAGTAGATGGAAATGTACCTTCATCAGAGGAACGGTAAACAAAATTTGTTAAAACTGACACATATATACACAACATTTCTTTAATGTTGGTATTGAGAATAGGCTAACAACGTTAGTATTTCTGAATGATTTTATTATTTTTTCCATTTCATCATTTGTTACTGGTCTTAATAAAAATATCGTAGAGTTTACTTTTCGATTTATTTTTTGATTTAGCAGGCTATGTGTGTTATTAATTGAAGAGTAAAAAAATTGATTAAAACTGCTATATACTTTCATCACATCCAGTATGTCCTCCTGATTCTAATTGATACTTTTTACTTCACGGAAGACTCCCCTATTTATCTAATTAGTATATTTTAAATATTCTATGTTGTTTTCCGCCCATTTTTGCTTTCGAAATATATCTGACCACCCCATTAGTCGAGTGGTTGACAAACCTAACTATAAATCGATGAGGTTCGGATTCGATTCCGGACAGGGAGAAACATTTGTGTGATGAGCATATATGTTTGTATTTCTTGGTATGGGTTTTAATATGTATACATTTATTTCTTTGTGTTAGTATCTATATCATAATTCACAGTATTGGATAGTAGTGGATCTGTATCTTTCTTACATGATCCTATGGATGAGCAAGTTGTTGATGAATAATCCTGTTTACTTGATTGTGTCTGTGCAAATACTCTCCATTGGCAAGATAAGAACAACCGAAAATATCATGCCTGATGGACTCACCAGGACGGTGATACGCCCTACATATATCGACCGTGCTATATTTCATGTTGAATTTCCCGTAATTATTTGTCTCAATAACTTCATCAGTAATTGCGCAGGCAAATCCTTCAGTTTCCCCAAAGAGGTCATTAAATCGTAGCCAGGCAGTGGACGCCGGCAAATCAATATCATGCCCATAAAGCACCCAATAGTCCATGTAACTCGTTGCTTTTCCATATGTTCAAGCTGTCCTGAGTGCTGAGTACCAACGGTTTGTGCCAACTCTTTTTATTTATTTATTTTATATATTTTATTTTACCATTTAATTGGTAAAATATTTTTGTATTGGTAAATATTTACCATCGCCGTGTTGGTCCCGGCCTTCTTTGAAGAATAGGCCAACTGCCGTTCTGCCAGGCAGGTCGTAAAAGGCGACCGATTGGCTATCGAGTCACTACCATCGTGGCTACTAGGTGGTAGAGTTCTGCATTGTCTCGCCCGGGTCTGGTACCACCGCCTTGCCTATTCCTGCCGCAATAGCGTCAGTGCTTGTCGCTGTCGTGTTTCGGTTTGGAGGGTAAGGTAGCCGGTAAACCTATGCATGTGGCATTAGACCTCGCCACAAGATAGCAACGCACCATTAACACCTTTGGCGTCTATAGGCGATGGTTGACTCTTTCCATCAGGAGACCCATCTGCTTGTTTGCTATCTTATGATATAAAAAAAAAATTCAGACAACATGGCCCATATTATAAATACCTTATAGACTAACACATATTAATATAATATACCTACTTAAAACTACACTTTGTCACGTGTAGACGGCAACGTGACGCATGGTTCATTCCGGAGTCTCCCTCGGAACCTCCGGTAGAGCACACCAGTCGGCCAGAATTCCCCCACCTCAAAGGTAGACAGGAGATGCGTCGGTACTCTCACCACAAAAGAACTAAAGTTGACCTTGTGGCGAGACTGCAGACGTTCTACCCTTAAGTGGAGTGACGTCTTCTTACTGATGTAGTCCACGACGTCTTCGACATCCATGGACCAGTGCAGGCGAGATTATGTACAAGGGCGTTGCGGGGATCTCGCTCCGCAGACGCAGCTTGGGTACATATGGCGCGGTGCCGCGATGGTTGCTGGCGACGGGCTTCTTCTTCCTTCTTCTCTCCACCAGTGTGAAGCCCTCCTCGTCGCAATCCCTGCTCTCGTCCTTGCCAGGTCGAGAAGATTCCACCTTGCTCTTCATGGCCTTGCGGCTCTCCTTAGTCTTGCGACTGTGGACTCGGCGTCGGCGCAACCAGGAGGGCGCGGCGGGCGAGGGTGGTGCTCGTTGTTCCGTCGGATACTGCTGCCGGGCTAAACGTGACCGCTTGCGCGCCTCGGCGACGGGTGACATACGCGGCATCAGGTCACCTACATATTGAATCAACACTTTTTAAATGCGATAATTCAATACGTAGATCATTGATGGTAGACTCTGATGCCTGCAATCTACCTTTAACTTCGGTCAGCTCTTCCGTGAGGAACCTGATGTCCTTCAGTAGGCAAACGACATCGACGTGGTCCAGTGTCACGGGCGGCAGCTTGTGTAGCTCTTTCGCCTCAAAAGCCGGCACCTCATCCGGATCCGTTTGCTTCAGCAGGGAGATGATGTCCTGCACGCTACTTTCTGTACCATCTTTTCTTCGCGATGGCATGTTCGCGCTCTGGCCGAGTGTCTCATACAGCAGCTGCTTGCACTTGCAAATCTCCTCACTGGTAAAGGAAGACTTGTAGATCTGCATGATGCTGACCTCGTCAATGGTGTCGATGGTGTGCTGGATAAACGTCAGCAACTAGTTGGGTACGAGCGTCATGGCCACGTGTAGCGGCAATGTGCCGCGCGATTCACAAAAATATTAATTCATTAATATTTGCTGCGTGTGTAACGCGGAGCACGACCGGTCGCTAGCTCGACACATTACAATAAGCTACTTTAGCTAAGGATAGTAAAGTGTCAGCCCATTATCTACTGCAAAGATATCGATACGATTATTATTATTATTATCTATCATTCACATTATTTTTGGCTATTTGTATGCATTTTAAATAAATAATTGTAATTTAAATATTTTATTTTCAATTATTTTATTTTTGTAATATTCATATCTTAACTTTCTTTTAATTATTGAAGATTTTTAATTTCAAAACTTATCATCTTTCAGTTCGACTTCAGGTTCCAATTGCCTGAGAACGCGTTCTGAGGGTAAGGTAATCGGTAGACTTATACATATAGCACAACATGTATTCCTCGAGTGTGATAACGCATCTTTTTTGACACCTTTTTGTGTTACAGATATTTTTATCGGAGTGGTTGTCTTTTACCGTCAATAAAACCGCCTGCATGTTTGCTGTCTAATACTAATTTGTCCATATGAATCAAGTCTACAGCGTTGGTGCTTCTTTGGAGAGGTGTGCTAAAACCTTGGTAATTAAAAGGTACCGTTTGCAGCACTGATTTCATCCAGGTGACTTGCTCCAGATAAATTAGAATCAGTAATACAAGAAAATCAAAAACTTAAGAAGATAATAAACCACGTGATAAAGTAAACCTAATATAATTAAATTTAAAGAAAAACAAAATTATTTCTGCACGGCTTTGAATAAAAGGAAAAAAGAGGTCAGCATTTTATTACGAGTGTCATAAATAAACTTACTAAAACAAAATTAATTATAGAAAAAGAGGCAATATCAATATTCATAAAAATGAAAAGAAAGAAGAGAACAAATACAGAGAATTTTTTTTAAAATGATAAAAAGTTGAGATTGAGATTGAGAATAAATTTAAAAGTGATAAAAACTTGGCTAGAATACCATTTTTAGGCAATAGTTCCTATAAGTTCTCAAAATTATTAAAATCCGATTGTCAACCTGTGATGTGTCAATCTATACGAGAAATTCTTTAAGAAATCTTCTTTTTAATAATAAGGACAAATCATCTTCGGCTACTCGAAGTGGAGTGTACAAACTGGAGTGTGGGATATGTAAAGCAACTTACATAGGCCAAACAGGGAGGCAATTTTCAACCAGATTGAAAGAACATATAAGAGTGTGGCACGGTGGAAAGGGGAATCCGCATTTGGCAAACACCTACACGCAGAAAATCATACTTTCGACCCTGGTCGGGACTTTTCAACCTTACATTTCTGCGAAAAAGGGAGGAAGCTGGATGCGTTAGAGGCCTTAGAAATTAATAAAATGAAGAATAATCCGCTATTATTAAATGAACAAACTGATTTAAAGAGTTCCCCATTGTTAAATATTAATTTTGCTTAACATCATATTTATTTCAATATTTACTATTATCTCATTATTCGGTTAAGACATATTAAATTTTATTTATTTTAATTCGACATTAGGTTAGATTTAATCCAACAATAACCTCAAATATTATTTCAATATTAATTTATTATGTATTATTCGGTTCTGACATGTTTCATTTAGTTCTTTTAAATTGACATTTAAATATATTATTTCAATTTGACATTTAAATATATTATTGCAATTTGACAATTAATATTTAATTATTCTAATTTAATTATCACACTTTTTTATTGACATTAGTTTATTTGTTTAACTTAAATCTTATTACTATTTTACCCCACTTTTTAGGGAAAAAATCTGACGTTGGCAAAACTGTATATGAGGGTACTTAGCAAATAATTATTTTGTTATCTACCTTATGTATTCGCATTTTAGTTATTAAAGTCTTTGTGTATGTTTATTAGTTAAGTTTTACAATAGTATAATGTAAAAATGTTAATGTGATAGCCCTGATGATGCTTTAATAGGCGAAACCGGTTGGCTGTAAGTTTAAAAGTGATTGTGTAATAAATAAAATTTAAATTACATTTGTGAAACAGTACATATGCTTATATTATATAATCTTCTTTACTATATGATCGATTACGTAGATTGTATTGATCGCTAGGTATACATACGTATAATTAGTTAAATGAGTTCATCGTTACAGATGAAATTCACATTTATAATTTTGATCAGTACTTTCGTATTTCTAATTATTTTTGTGTTATAGCACTCACCCCGTGCTTGGGAGAACTTGAAAATTTTTAAAAACAACAAAGAAAAATATCGACACATAGGGATTGACCTTGCAACCATCTCCCTAAAGCCGGGACGCTCTACCCCTGAGCTAGTGTCGACAGGCTCCACATGGCGAAATTCTTCTTTGCTATATGATCGATTACGTTGATTGTACTGATCACTATGTATACATATGTTTATATAACAAATTGCCCTTCGAAAAAAGTAAGGAAAAAAAGAAAAGAACTGTAATTAAGACTAATAGAAGGGAGAAAAAGAAAAATATGCCAAAATTAAATACTACAAATCATTGTATAAGGCGAAAAGGATAAAGAGGAGTTAGAAAAAAGAAATTTTAAAAGTTTCAGAATCTAGTATTAATATATAAAGCGAGAAAATTATGCTCCTAAATAAATTAAATAATGCTTTTTGATATATCAGATATATGACAACTAACATGGACTACGTGACCACATAGGATAACATACAAGTGGATGGCTCTCCTAATGGAAAGAAACTATCGCGTATAGATACCACATATTTTAGTGATACTGTGTGTTGCTATCCGTATAGCGGGGTGGTAATGCCTCATGCATAAGTTTTCAAGCTAATTTAACCTTCAAACCGGAACACGACTGTGACGAGCAAAGATGCTATTGCGGCATAAATAGGTAAGGCGGTGGTACCAGACCCGGGCGAGACAATGCAGAACTCTACCACCTAGTAGTTAGGATGGTAGTAACATGCTAAACTAATCGTTCGCCTTTTGCGAATTGCTTGGCAGAATATCAGATAGACTATTCTTTGAAGGAGGCCCGGACCGACACCGGTGTATAATTTTGATAATATTTAAATAAGACAAATTAAAAAGTGTTTCTTATAAATTGTCACATAAAGTTTATGACGTTACTTATCTATACATATAATAAAATCGTAATAAATTCAAAACTGTACATTGAATATTTTTTTAAAAGAATACTTTAGGCGTGATCTACAATCGATATCGAAACCAAAAATAGTTTTTAGAATTGTTGTCTGTTTGTCTGTTTATCTGTTTGTCTGTGTGTATGTCCGGGGTAAACTCAAAAAGTACTGCATGGATTTACTTCAAATTTTGCAAGAATATTACTTACAGGTCGGGTCAACATATAGGCTACATATTATCACGCTATCACCTACGGGGGAGGAGTACGGAGTAAACGAAGTCCGCGCGGACGAAGTCGCTGGCAACAGCTAGTTATTTACATATAATCAGTTATACTAATAAAATATTCCACAGAGTGTATAGTTACCCGCAAACTGTATAATTCGTATTTCCATACAATACCTAGGCTATGTATAGAATACCTAAAACGTGTAAGTAATATATGACATACAGTTTGTGCTTTGCCTAGTTATTTTATACATACAATAGCGAATGCACAGCCAATAATGTGTGTAAAGAAACGACAACAAAGAGTGTGTTTCATAGGGCACATCAGATAATTAGCCATGGCGAACGAGATCGAATTCCGAAGCTTTCTATGCGGTACAAGAATGTAACTAGCAATGATATTGAACTGTGTCTACATCTTTACGAACCTTGCCAGCATTGCCATGCCATGCCAGTCTCACAAATTTTGTTATTTTTTAAAGTATTGCGTCACAAACACAAAACCCTTTTAAATATTTCAAAAGTAATATGTCACAAATTTGACTCATTAGTCATCACATACTAAACACCTATTTTTATGTATTGCGCCATTATTACATAATGCTGTACAAATTATTAGCGTAGCTCGTTGGAGCATAACCAGTTGTCTTAATTTCTCCAATTGTTTTAAGTGTAATCACCTAGCAAATATTGTGTTAAAATGGAGTTTCACCAAGTGCCGACGATAAAAAGTGTAGAATATGTCTTAATTTCTTCTTCATACATCTGTATAATTAATATATAAAATTAAATATCATCATTCTGGTGCTAATCGAAGCAATACTGGGAGTATTGCCTTCCTTGTTTTAAGTTTAAACTAAGGAAACACCATCTGAAGTTAAAACATCAAATCTCTTCGTCTATTTCGTAAAATCATTCCAGTGTTTCCTGGGCTTTCCAAAAAACTCGTTCTTGTAATAATGAGTTTAATCTACTGTCATTAGTGTAATCTTAGAGTGTCTGTAGTGAGGAGGTTGTAATGCAGTGATGTATGTTTTGCCGGTTGTCGCGGCAGATAGAGTCGGGGCGGTACGAGACGAGCGAGGATTTCGCGGTGGTGATCCAGCCGTTCATGCAGCTGTTCAATGCGCCGGTGCCGCCGCGGCCGCCGCTGCCGCTCGTCATCCACCAGTCCTACATCACGCACGACTGCTTCCACTTCTCGCAGAAAGGCCACGCGCTCGGTATCTATATGCACACCTATTGCCGTTCATATCTTTCTTGTTTAGACCTAATCTCTTTTTAAAGATATGATAATTCGTACACTCATATGTTACTTTGCGAAAATCTGTAATTTGTGGAAAAAATTGCAGTTGTTTAATTTAAACTTATTGCGTATTTTTATATGTGCCTCCTTGCCAATCTTACCATAGCGCCACTGACATTGGAAAATCAGAAAACAAAAAGAAAAATCTCACCAAAGGTATTAAAGAAAACAAAAGCGGTACATTTGCTTCTCTTCTTCCGCTTCTATTTCTGCACAGCACTCGATTGTTCGCACTTCACAATTCGTAGCTGATTGTAACTATGGTCGGTGTAGTAGAATTGCACCGCTAGCGTCTTCTTTGATTTCTGACCTCTGATATGTTTCTACCATTTGTTCGTTGCTTTTCTGTGTTTATAAACACTCCAATAGTTACGGAATCCACGTAAAACAGCAAATATTTTTTCTTTACAGAATAGTTTATTTCTTTTTCTACTCAGTAGAATTACTCAAAAAGACGATCTAATGTTTGTAACTACTTAATGGTGGAGATCTGTGACGATCCATTAGTTATAGTACTATCGCCAATTCTATAGTCGCTACAACTTTCATATGACTTCATGTTTCTTCTACACGGATAGCAAAATAAAATTAAGGTCTTCTATTGAACTTAAAGGGTAAATGATTAACTTGTTTTTTTCCTGTCACGTAGATGGTAACGATATTTTGAAGATATATTTAAGTTAATTTAATTTGCAACTTTCAGTTAACTCTGACACGTGACGTAAGACGTAAAATAATAATAGTAGTGTAAGAAATAGAACAAACTCACTGAAGGTCTGAAAAAAAATACTAGTGACAACTGTTTGACTATGTCCACTACACATTTTACAACTGAGTATAAAAATAACATACAATGCACTCAACGCACGTTTTTCTTCATACCCGAAGCATCCTCAGAAGAATCGAATAACACTTTACTCAACTAGAGTTGACATAATACTTTTGCTGTTGACGTGGTTTAGAGTTGAGACGCGTGAGGACAGATATGCCTCTGAGGTCTTCTTTATTTTCTGGCCTTTTGATGAGTTTGTTCCATTTCTTGCAATATTTTTCCTGTTTCATAGGCAGTGCGGATGTTACATATAGGAGTTAGCAGAACTTTGCAAATTAATTTACTTCAACTTCTTCAAGTTACGACTTTCGCAAATCAACGCTTGAATCTATAAAAACAATATTTTGTAATGTTCTTCTATTAATTTATTAAATGTAGCCACGTTCCGATCCGGTAGTAATTCTAAAGAAATCGACTCCTCGAAAGTCCATGTAAAAAATAAATATTTTTGATTAGATTAAAATGTCTTATTAATGTACTTAAGTAAAAATAATTTAATAAAAGAAGGTCGGCAATCATTTTGCTTTATTTTCTGTAGCGTCTTGAAATATATATAGTCATGCAGTTTTTATGTTACATATTTTAAAATTGAAAAGTATAATTTTATCTCCCAGATTAAAATCTATACATATAATAAAATCGTAGGAAAGTCAAAACTGCGTAATTGTAAAACAACAATGCGACGTGAGCACAGCACTATCGAATTTGTTATTGACTTGACTGAAAGGAGTTAAGCGCTAAAGCGGTGGTGCATACACGTCACTTGGCACCAGCCCGCGACGCTGACACAACGTGCTCGCGACGCGCACGCGGCGCCCGGCGCCCGCCCTTGCGCACCACCGAGGAACGCGCACGCCTAATGTGGGAGACGTCGAAGTCGTTTATAACGCGTTAAGAAAAATAACAGAGAGAAATGTCACAATATCAAATCTCTCATGTATGGTCTTGTAGAAGAACGTGGTACTAATGTGGTAATCAAATAACAGCTAATGATATAATATAATTATCATGTTTCAGCTGCAAATCTCCTTTGGAACAATCTACTGGAGCCGGTCGGTAATAAATCAGAATCCGGGCCTCCGGTGCTGATGAACTCCTTCAAGTGCCCCACACGGAACGCGCCCTTTATCTTCACCAGCAGAAACACCAAGACCTTTCTGGAAACTGGGCAACAGGAGGGTGCTTTTGATACGTGATAGTTTATTTAGGCTCGCTTTCACCAAACTATTTAAATATCTCCACGCTGGTCCGGGCTTTGAAGAATATACCAACTGCCATTCTACAGACAGATCTTGAGAAGCGACCGATTGACTATATGTGTCACTCCCATCGTGACTACTAGGTGGTAGAGTTCCGCAACGTCTCGTCCGGGTATATGGTACCACTGCCTTACTATTCCTGCCGAAATAGCGTCAATGCTTGTTATTGTCGTTTACCGGTTTGGAAGGTAAGGTAGCTAGTAGACTGTGGCAGTAGATTGTGGCATTGTCATCTCGCTACAAGGATAGCAATGCCTAATTAACATCTTTAATGTAAATAGACTATGGTTGTCTCTCTCCATCAAGAGAGTCAATGACTACTTAACCATAATAAAAATTTTTTTTAAATATTTAAATAGTTTAAAAGTATTTAAATAGTTTGGTGTAAGCGGACCTTATAGAACGTTTTACCTCGCAACATCGCAACAGTTTGTAAAATATAATGTATAGGTGAAGGTATTCCATTATACAGTAGAAGAGATATGTCATATCATGGTCGTTGGCACCTGGTGAAATAGTACAAGTACATTACTCGTAATATAGCATGCAATGAGAGATCTAATTTACTATTCAGATAGAAAAAACATCAACGCGAACGCGTACATATGCAACAAAAATGTATACTAAGGTAAGTAAAATCATCACGCCCGGTTTCTTTGCGGGGTAAAAACCGAAAGTCTAAGTCTATAGACTTTCCAGTTCAACGCGATTCACCGGTTTGTCGGTTGACGAAATAAGTGGTGATCCTCATCGCCACATTTACCGACATGTTGATAATCGGGACTGACAGTTTAACGTGCTCATCCGAGGCACAGGAGTGGTAATACACCACTCCACCAGACTCTGAGCAGCTACTGATTTTCGAGAAAACCTCAAAAAAACCTAAATAATACTTTACCCAACCCGGGATCGAACCCGGGACCTCATGATCTGAGCCGAATAGGCTACCCCTAGACCAAGAAGCAGCTTCTATAACCGATCAATATGAGGCGGCAGTACCAAATCTGGATGAGATATTGAACTCCACCATCTAGTCACTAGTGATACCGGCCAATCGTTCGACTTTTACAAACTGCCTGGCAGGAAGAAGGTTTCTTCAAAAAGGGCCCAAGCGACATTTTATAAACCTAGTATTTATTATTATCCAATTATGATTGGCCACAAATGTAAATATTATTCCTCGTTTTAGATATTGTAGATGGTTTTTTCTAATTGATTTCTACAGTCACCTTAAAATATTCTGACTACCTAAAATAATAACCTCGTAAATTATACGTATTCATTTATTTATTGAATTTTCCTCGCTTACACTAATATAATTGCAGCTGTTTTTGCAGTGTTTCTCTCCAGACTACCTTTTTACTCTAGATAACATAATGATGTACGTCATCCTTGTGATAACTTTATCTTAATGTGTGGCTTCAGTGTTGTCTTGTTAATTATAATCATCGTACTCACAAACTGCTTTATATTCTTAGCTTTGTTAAATCTCATATCATAATTCTTCGATTCATTAGTTTCTTCTATAACTTGATTTTTTACGATCTGAGTGCGAGCAATTTTCTGTTTGCTTCTGTTCTTACGGCCCTATTTTCTTGTTGTACAAAATTCGCTCACCTCATAGTAGGAGAGTCGATGCGTTGCCTCTTTGTTATATTTTTATTGATACGGAACTATTAAAAGTGATATTAATTTGATTGGCTGGTCTTCTGTAACTGATTCTGACTGGTCTTGACTGATCTTCTGTAACATTCTTTTCTTTGTACGTAGTTCTTTTGATTTTTGCACTTTTGTAATAATTTACTTGCTAATCTGCATCGTGTGCATGGGCGTAACAAGGGGGGGGGGGGGGGGCAGGGAGGGGCGGCTACTCCCCCTGGATTTTGTTTACCTTTCTACTAACTATCTACTGTTCTAGATAATAAGATAAAAATAGTCTTAAAATTTTACAGTTGCCCCCCCCCCCCCCCCTGATTCAGAACCTGGGTACGCCCATGATCGTGTGTAACACTATAATTGCTATTTTTACCATAGAGATATCACGGAGTATCCATGTGGTCTGTGAGAGATACAATTCTTCTCTCGTTATAGAGTAATATATCGGTTGTACTTGTGCTATACATCGGATCTATACGGCGCGGTGTCTCGCATTACAGCTATTCTTCATGTATTTTAAGACCAAACCTAGACGTCAAATGTTCACCTTTCTAATTAGATAAACAACAATTGCACTAATTTATTGTATTATGTAACAGTTTTAGTACCAAAGTTAACTTTTGCTCATTTAATTTAAGGGATAATTATCTTGTTAGTGAAAAAGTCATGAGAACCTAGTATAATGTAGTTAATGTATAGTTTTTACTCGTCTAGTTGTGAATTCGCTGCCAATAATTATTGTGTACCTTAGAGATATTTCGCTTATATACATACTACGCGTAATTAGAAACTTATATTCCTCCTGTAATTGCAGTTGCTATGACTTTCAAATCTTTAGAAGAAATTAATATCACTTAAATATAAACATAAAACTATTTATATTGGTCAAGAAGGGTTAAATAAGATGAAAATTAGTATTATGTACATACCTTAAATCTTAAAGTAGCTAGTGTCCAAAATCATGTTCATAGCATTAATACCTAACCTCCTATTTTATTGTAGACACACTCAAATATGAATTACATTACAATAATTAGAATTTCTAATTAACTTATATATTACTATAGTAAAGACGATAAATTTAATCAAACATTATTAAGCTCGATTCCCAGGTTGAGTGGTGTTTTTTTATGGAGCCAAAAACTAATAAAAAACTTGAGAGGTGTCAAGGGACACCCGGGTGGAACGAAGTTCCTTTTATTATTATTTACAAAAAACCTGTATACACTCAACAAAAATAATCGTCGCGACACCACACTGTTCAATGCGAAATAGAATTTCGGCACCCGGTCGAATTTCGGAACCCGGTCGAATTTCAGAACCCGGTCGAATTTCGGCACCCAGTCGATTTTCGAGCCGCGGTCGAATTTCGGCACCCAGTCGAATTTCGAACCGCGGTCGAAATTCGGCACCCGGTCGAAATTCGACCGGTGGTCGAAACTCGGCAACCGATCGAAATTCGACACTCGGTCGAATTTCGACACTCGTTCGAAATTCGACTGTCCGTCGAAATTCAATTTTTGGTCGAAATTCGACATTCAGCCGAAATTCTGTATAAATGTCGAACATTTGGCACTAGAAAAAAAGTAAACTCAATCAAATAGTAGATAGACTCTTTCACTTTCAATGCACGAGCTAAAAGAAAGTGGCTGGGTATTTCTGTGCTTACAATACCTTACTATAGCAAAAAGTGTCGTGACAACTTTTCGTAAGAATTTTTCCGTCTAGCCCCCTTTCACAACGCGCGATAAGGAACTTCGTTCCAATATTTTGACAATATAAAAAATCTCTATAAAATCTTCGGCTGTTACAATGCTCATTGGCAACATGTGGCTCGGAAAACGCGTAAGTTCGACGCGGCCAGCCTCGACCCTCAAAACTACGGCACCAATATTCAACGGCGAACGGAATTCAAATTAGAAAAAATAGCTTCCTCAGAACTATCTGTAATGAGCAGTCACGACTTCCGCCAGTACACTGTACTCAAAATCCTTCAATGCGACTAATAGTAAGCTTTTCGTTGCGGAGCGACGCGCTCCGACCCGCCGCGGCTCAACTTATTGTACTCAATCCTTTCAGGCTGCATTCACTAAGCATTCGTGTGCGGCGCATGCCTCCCAATATCTGTATCCGCCTTAATAAATTTCTAAATGATGTTAAAAACCTATTCATAAATAAATGTTATTACTTATTATAAAGTATCTTCACGCCCATATCCCTGAAGGAGTAGGCAGAGGTACAACAAGTGCACCCACGATTAGCCGAAGATACTTGGTCCCACAAATGTGATAGGTGGCAAGCCTATCGCCAACCGGGCACTTTCCAATCCCGGGCAACTTTGTGTTTCTCAGAAAACTGAAAAAACAATTTTTAATGTGCCCGACCCGGGAATCGAACCCGGGACCTCATGTGGTCAACGCCAACGCTGGACCACTAGACCACAGTAAAAGGAGTTATTATTATAATATAAATTGAGGTTTAAGGGGTAAATTTTAAAGAAATAAATTTATTTTTTCATTAAAATACATAGATTGGTCCGCCTCTACATTGCGATACCCTATAAGGGTACATTGTTAGTTCTATAATATACTATTATTTAACACCTCAAAATGTTTAACATAATATGATGCAATAAAGTATTTAGTAATATCTGTCCTGTATATCATAATTTGTAAATAAATTGTATAGAGTATTTAGTGTTGCTCGTGTTGTGGGTGTTACGAAACTGTATTTAATTTCATTATTTTCTTTGTACATATGTGTGTGCTTTTTATACTGTCGATGTGTGATGTGAAAATAAAATTGTTTGATCAAATCATATTTGATGTTTTTTTCATTTCATTCATTGTCTCGCCCGGGTCTGGTACCACCGCCTTGCCTATTCGTGCCGCAATAGCGTCAGTACTCCTAATAAAATTCATCAAGAAAAATAATATTAAACTATAAGATTTTGTTGTTTAATGTTTGATGTTCTGTTTATATGAAGTCTTTCTACAAAATATTTTTTACGTCATATTTATCATAACATTAACCTGTATCTATATACTTGTAATTTCAATCACAGTGAATGTAAAAGGGTGATTCTTCAAAAATATGTTCTCCGTGTAATTTCCATGGTATTTTTGAAATCGCTTAATTAAAGTAAATTACACAAACATTTTAAAAGTTTATGCTAATTTAAAGGACATATGAAAATTGGACACGTAGTGGATCTATACTTTTCCTAAAAAAAAATATTGAACATTCGCGGGCCATAGAAATTACATTAGAGACCACGGAAATGACTCAGCAGGTAAAATTTTGCTAAATACCGTATCAGATATGAAAATAATATTATATAAAAGTGATTTGGAGAACTATGAACGGCTGTAATATATGTTAAAACGATATTAGACAATGTTTTTTCACCAACTCTTTTTATCTGAATTTCTCCTTTTCGCTAAACTTAGATACAGCAAAACAAATCAGTGATAAAAAAGATAAAGTGCGTGGGCTACACATTTCCTACTACCTTTTTCTTTTCTAAGCCATGCAATTGAAAGTGTGTGAAAAACTTAGTGTTCGTATTTTCATAAAAATCATTATAATTGTAGCGACGATGTAATCATACCGGTACATAAGTAAGTGGTCGAGTAACGAAGAATTGCAGGATTAGCGAAAAATATGAATGTATGCTCAACCGAGCAGTTACCTAGCCTAGCTTATGCATAGTACTACACTTTACCTTGAATACTTTCCTTAACATCAATTATAGTACATTTATAGTACACTCATTTTCGGCACTTTGAGCATGATAATTAGACGCTTTAAACGATAATAAGCTTCGGTTTAACAAATTTAAATAGAAAAAGGCAGATTAAACTGAACGTCTATAGACTTTCTGGTTTACCGTGATTCACCGGTTTGTTGGTTGGCGAGGTATGTGGTGATCCTAATCGCCGCATTTTAATCGCAACCGGGGCCGACAGTTTTACGTGCTCATCCGAGGCACGGGGGTGGTAATACACCACTCCGCCAGACTCTGAGCAGCTACTGAGGCTTAAGATTTTCGAGGAAACTTCGAAAATATTAGAATAACACCTTTGCTTGACCTGGGGATCGAACCTAGGACTATGAGGCAGTCTAAATTATAAGCTTTGGATTAACAGATTTAAATAAAAAAAACTGACTAAAACTATATTTATTACTTAATCTGATAATTACATGAATTACAGTATAAACATTGAATATTTCATTTTAATTATTGCAAACAAAATGAAATAGAGTGATTTCCATGCGTTTTATGTAACTTCCATAGTGTTTTATACATGGAAATTACAAAATATTTTTTACGTCATATTTATCATAACATTAACCTGTATCTATATACTTGTAATTTCAATCACAGTGAATGTAAAAGGGTGATTCTTCAAAAATATGTTCTCCGTGTAATTTCCATGGTATTTTTGAAATCGCTTAATTAAAGTAAATTACACAAACATTTTAAAAGTTTATGCTAATTTAAAGGACATATGAAAATTGGACACGTAGTGGATCTATACTTTTCCTAAAAAAAAATATTGAACATTCGCGGGCCATAGAAATTACATTAGAGACCACGGAAATGACTCAGCAGGTAAAATTTTGCTAAATACCGTATCAGATATGAAAATAATATTATATAAAAGTGATTTGGAGAACTATGAACGGCTGTAATATATGTTAAAACGATATTAGACAATGTTTTTTCACCAACTCTTTTTATCTGAATTTCTCCTTTTCGCTAAACTTAGATACAGCAAAACAAATCAGTGATAAAAAAGATAAAGTGCGTGGGCTACACATTTCCTACTACCTTTTTCTTTTCTAAGCCATGCAATTGAAAGTGTGTGAAAAACTTAGTGTTCGTATTTTCATAAAAATCATTATAATTGTAGCGACGATGTAATCATACCGGTACATAAGTAAGTGGTCGAGTAACGAAGAATTGCAGGATTAGCGAAAAATATGAATGTATGCTCAACCGAGCAGTTACCTAGCCTAGCTTATGCATAGTACTACACTTTACCTTGAATACTTTCCTTAACATCAATTATAGTACATTTATAGTACACTCATTTTCGGCACTTTGAGCATGATAATTAGACGCTTTAAACGATAATAAGCTTCGGTTTAACAAATTTAAATAGAAAAAGGCAGATTAAACTGAACGTCTATAGACTTTCTGGTTTACCGTGATTCACCGGTTTGTTGGTTGGCGAGGTATGTGGTGATCCTAATCGCCGCATTTTAATCGCAACCGGGGCCGACAGTTTTACGTGCTCATCCGAGGCACGGGGGTGGTAATACACCACTCCGCCAGACTCTGAGCAGCTACTGAGGCTTAAGATTTTCGAGGAAACTTCGAAAATATTAGAATAACACCTTTGCTTGACCTGGGGATCGAACCTAGGACTATGAGGCAGTCTAAATTATAAGCTTTGGATTAACAGATTTAAATAAAAAAAACTGACTAAAACTATATTTATTACTTAATCTGATAATTACATGAATTACAGTATAAACATTGAATATTTCATTTTAATTATTGCAAACAAAATGAAATAGAGTGATTTCCATGCGTTTTATGTAACTTCCATAGTGTTTTATACATGGAAATTACACCATGGAAATCACAAAAAAGCATATATTTTGAAATTTCTCGCCATTGGAAAGATATATGCTACTAGTTTGTTATTAGCTATCTACATTTGGGAGTTTGGTATAAGACCGTAATACCCGTTTACTAAAAATAGTACGATTACATTCCAAAAATGTCACGATGAAATTCTTAAAAATTGAGAACCAAAAATTGAAAAATTGAAGAACTTACTCTTGCACCGAAATTAAGGGATTTAGTGCTACGAATACTTGACCCATAAGCTGCAGCATAAAAGCAGGATCAGAAAAACCAATCTCGATACCTCTAGACCTCACCAGTTCAGAGTAGTACCCGTCACAATAAGCGAAGCTAAAATTTTGCCAAGTGTGTGACATACATACTTACACTCATAAAATAAAAACTTTCAGTGCAATTGGATTAGAAATTTGGTTAGGATATAAAATGATTTGTATTTTTCAATTTTGTGTATAAATCTGATTAAAAGCGTTTGTGAATTAAAAAATATCTGCGATTAATCAGAAGACGGCGCACGTGTTACGCGTGTAAAACGTGCAAAATTAACCGAGGTGTTGAAGATAAATAACTCCTATATAAATGGTTATTACATAATAAAATCTATATGATACGATGCATATAGAATGTATAAACAATGTTATAGTAGATTTATGCAAACATTATTTGTACATATAGGAGATAAGAATCTGTTACGCTCAAAAATTGTACTCCGAACTTCCGAAGAATGACCCAAAAACTATTTTTTTTTTAGTTTTTTTCTTCTGTATGGAAACTACCGTCGCTGTATTGGAGATGATTCTGCCAGTGTCAAGTGTATAATTTTGCACGTTTTCTTGTTTCTTGGATGTATTTAGTAGATGCTGTAGTTAGTAATACTAGAACAACAAATACATGTATATTTTAACTACATTACGTGGATTTTTCAATTTTTGTTAAAGTAGATACAATAATTATTATTAGCAAAGTATGAATATTTTTTAAACTTTTATGGCGTGATATTGTTATGTATGTAATATAAGAAAGGCTCCACGAAGCGAAAAAATTTTACGATAATTATTTAATTTTTTTTTTTCATTTACAATTAAGACGGAAGTACGAGAAAATTTTGTTAGCTAACAATCGTTTAACTTGTTGAAAAATTAATTTTAATCATCGAATGGATCTCGACACTTTTTGCCTCGCACTACTTTGTTATGGAATCAATTACCGGCAGAGGTGTTTCCAAACGGATACGACACGGGCACCTTCAAGAAAAGAGCTTACTCATTTTTTTTATATCATAAGATAGCAAACAAGCAGATGGGTCTCCTGATGGAAAGAGTCAACCATCGCCTATAGACACCAAAGATGTTAATGGTGCGTTGCTATCTTGTGGCGAGATCTAATGCCACATGCATAAATTTACCGGCTACCTCACCATTAAATGGTAAAGTAGCCGGTAAATTAAATTAACTTTTTTTCTCATTCTTAAATGGCCGACAACGCAACTGCAAAACCTCTGATATTGCGGATGTCCATGGGCGGCAGTGATCACTTTCCATCAGGTAAACTTTCTGCTCGTTTGCCCCCTGTTCTATAAAATAAAAATCTGGGTCTTGACTACAGGATCACTTGCCAAATATGTAAGAACGCCAAAAGATAGTGATGAAATGAAATGAAATTATTTATTTGCAAGAATACCTATGGGTGATATAAATTATTAAATATTAATAAAAGTTACCAACATTTTTACCAGTTTATAGTGTGCAAATATTTGAAAATCATCGTATTAAATTCTACGAAAACGATAAAGTATAAAGGTAACATGTATCTTAAACAATTCTTATACAGTCTGGCAATAAAGAGTCTGCTATATACGGTCGACACCGAAAAATCTGAACGTATGCCAAACATGTCTAAAATCCTTATTCTAAATTTGGTAACAGCTGACTAGAGTTATAATGCTATCCTGATAGTAATTGTAATATTAATAATGTATAGTAGCTTACTCTCTATGGTCTCTGGCTTCACTTTTCATTGCAGAGTTCCTACAAAATAAAACTGCGCAATTTTTTTCAAGCGATGATTGCAAATATGCAACTCCTACGATATAAGCGTACGAGAGCTGTATGTGTTAACTCTAGCTGAGCAATCTGTTCACCTATTAGCCCTATCAGGTGTCGCTACCATCTATTAGGTGTCGCTGTTGCAACCCTTAAGGCTATCAGTTGTTGCCATTTCGACTAAAATAAATAATCAGAGACTGACCGATTATTTAGTGGATTAAACGGAATGCCCACAAACGTACAGATTTACTTAAATTAATCAGTTTGTAAGCTAGCATATTGATGGCGAATATCATTCTCATATTTTACTTACATTAACGACTCAATCGACAACTGCAACCGAAAGCGTTGCATGCTCATCCGTGCACATTGGTGTTAATACAATTATATTACTTCAGCACACTACTTGGTCAAATGCGAGTTGGACACGTATACTGAGGATTCCGTGCAAACTTGTAGGTAACGAAGGATTTAAACTTTACATACTGTCGGTATGCGTATTTGTAAAAAACATCAACATTTGTTTAATATAAAATGCTGAAGTATTTGGGAACTCATATTTTAGAAACAGTGAGAAGCTACATGTGCCTAGCCAAAGACTAAATATTTATAAAAAAAACGCGTATTGTATGGCAATTAAATACAATCATATTCCTGATAGTCATTACTTATAAATAAATTTCGCAAAAAATTGTCCGATTTACTGTTAAATAAAACATACTATTTTTATTTTTAGCAGATAATATTAAATGTTAATAAATAGAAATATAACTTTGTACAATTTACCTTAAATTTTAAATGTAATAAAAATTAAATAATAAATTTTGTAAATTGTAAAATTTCTTTGTAAATTGTAAATATTTGGATTGAGCATGACATTTTGTAAATTCGAAAAATAACTTTTTGTTGTGAAATAATACTTGTATATTATAATACATAAATAATTTTAATACATGACATAAAAAACCCCACTGAGTTTCTTCCGCCGGATCTTCTTAGTGTGTGGCCGCGTTCTGATCCGGTAGTAATTATAAATAAATCGACCGAAATTTAAATTTTTGTACACCATATCATGGTAGAATATGTTGGTAATTTAATTTATTTTTAATATCCTGCGACACCCATATTCTTGCAAATAAATATTTTTTCATTTTCATTTTCAATTATCCATTCCAGTCTAAGGCCTAAGGACTAAGACCGACAAAGCGCAACTGAAAAGGTAAAATAATTAAATTTGCTATTAATACAATGCAATCGGTCTTAGTCCCATTTGAACAATGGTCCATCTGCCATTCTGCCAGGCAGTTCGTAAGAACGAATGCCTTAACCTAATTGTAATTGTAAATTGTATTTGTATTATAAACTTTCTCATAACTGAAAATCTTTCAAGAATTAGCGGTAAAAAATAACTTTATGGCGCTGAAGCCATGTTTTCCTCGAAGTTATTCTTACAAATAAGTAAACATATTTTATTGTGTAACAGCGGTAGATATATTACTGAAATGACTATTATATTTGTGAATGTGTTGTTTAGTAATCTGATTTCCTTCAACAGATGTACGAACATTTTTCATGGGCCATTAACGAGGCGGCATTGCCAAGCCCATCTTGTCTTAAAGACAATACACGTAGCCATGCTCTATTGTGAGCTGCTGAAGGAACACTGGTTTATTCTCAACAAGAAAACAAACACGACAAACATTACTATTTTATAGGCAATTTATTACCCTTATAAAGCTTTTAAGCCAAAAGTGTAGGTGTTTAAAACAATAGCATAAGGCGTAATTACAAATTATTTTGTATCACAGGTCAATCGATTTGCCACATATGGTGTCGTTACTGAGCAAATTGCCTGAGTTATAGCGGAACGGTTTCAATAGACGTGGGTTTTTCACTTATTTTAGTTTAACTGTGGGACAAGAGAATAAAGCGAACGATTGTTTTTGGTTGAGATCAAGGACGATTTGTTCAAATAAGGACAGCACGCGCTTAGATCTGGCTGTTGAAAATTTTATCAAAAATGAATTAAATTAACAATAATCAAATGCCTTAATTTTAAATAGTTCTTATATTAACTATGTATTATGTAAGTTGCGTATAGGTAAAAATAAAATACTATATGGTGCAATTCTTCGGTTGTATCTTTTAGAAAAAAATTTATCCATTTTTAATTCATTCAGAAATAAGATTTATAGAAAATCCCGCCTGATTTGTGAAATCCTTTTCTGTCAATTAAATTTCAGATAGACGCTATTTTAATTGGTATTATTGAAGATGCAGAGTTTTATAGATATTTATATTAGTTTTATACATTATAATATAATAAATCCAATAACTTAAGTGAATAGGCTAACCACAGAGCACAGAATCGCAGACGTATAAAGCTAGTGATTTATACACTTAGTTTTGATGATTAACGTCTCTAAACAATAATCAATTCTGTCAATAATAGTAATTAAAAAAAATAAACTGACTTCAAATATCTGTAAAATCCCATATCTCAAAAAATACTGAAGCGATTTTAGTGAATCTTGGACTGTTCCCTATGGTGGATTATACGTAATTTAAATAACAAAGGCTTTTACGTTGCGAGAAATTCGTGGACAAACGTATAAACATACAAAAATAGATACATTTACGAATATTAATACACGTGTGTTGGATGCTTAAATAGATCATCAAATACAAATATTATCTAATTCGAACACGAATTGTGTTATAACACATATATGTCGGACTGTAACTGTAACTGAAAACTGCAACAAAAATCATTATAATTTTTTAAACAATCCCTGTCAAACAATATTAAAAACAATTAAATATACAATTAATTTTTTAAGATGTATTAGTTGCTACATATATTATATTTCCATCGTGACAACAAAACAACAAACAATGTACAATTAATTGTACGACTACATACTACTAGTTCTACAAGTATTATTAAGAGGAGACTCTTCAAATGGACGTGAACTGTGCAATTGATGCGAACAAGCGAACTTAGCTTAATATAATATAATTAATCTATATATATAAAAATCAATTGCTGTTCGTTAGTCTCGCTAAAACTCGAGAACGGCTGAACCGATTTGACTAATTTTGGTTTTGAATTAATTGTTGAAGTCCAGGGAAGGTTTAAAAGGTGAGAAAATATAGAAAAAAATAAGAGTAGTTAAATAGGCAAAACAACGTTTGCCGGGTCAGCTAGTCTTTAATAATATTTCATATATTAATATGACATCACAAAATATAAAAAAAATGTAGGGAGGCCAAGGGCAGACCGGTCTACTCAAAGACCGGTCAGTCTGTTTGATATCGTAGCCACCCGATGCTGTTGACTTAAAGTGGTGTTCTGTTTTTAAATTTTTCCTATATTTTATGGAAATTAAAGGGTAAAAATGAGCCATTAAAAATTCCATAGTATTTTTATAAAAATAATCATTAGGTTTTTTGCTAATGTTATCGACCTGCCTCTATTCCCCTTTTTCGGTGCGACAGGATTTGTTTAATTCACTGCATATGTGCTTATAATGAAGAATGTTACTAGGTATGCCAAATCGCTTGCAATTTTGTCTCAGTAAAGCCTGTATGTATACAAATACACTAGTTTTTGTTGTAGTAAAAAATACCTAGTAGTTTTGATTTTATAGGCATTCAAAGTTTCGAAAAATATCAAGTCTCGCTAACAGCCACGTGACCGCTTGTGACGTCATGACACAACGCGCCGCGCCTCGCTTAGTATCAAATCAAGTCTCCAGCGGTTATAGTATAGTAAGGTGTAATAGCTTGCGCAGTATTTTGTTGTTTTCGTCAGCGTATTACTTTAATAGTCTATTAATAGTAAATATTATTCGATTAATAAAATGAATGAAGGATTCGAAAAAGGGCAATCGGATATTTCACCTAAAATAGATGGATTAATGGTTGCGCATTATTTATCAACAAATAGTGATTAAATAAATAAATAAATAAATATTCACGGGACAAATTACACTTACTGATCTAACCCCAAAGTAAGCAAATATTTGCTTGTGTTATGGGTGTTAGTCAACGATACTAATACATAGAAATACATATATAAATAGCAGAATATATATAATAAACACCCAAACCCGGAAATACAAACATTTATGCTCATCACACAAATGCTTGTCCCCGTCGGGGATCGAACCCGAACCCCGTTGATTGCGTAGTCAGGGTCGCTAACCACTCGACCAACGGGGCGGTCATTTCGTTGGCGCCGAAATGCGAGGAAGAAAAATGCAAAGGTAAGAAAACTTTCCTTGCTACTACTTATGCTTAATAGTTTATCTGTTCTAAATTATTTTATCAAAACAAAATACCCAACTAATGTCGTAATGAAAGAATGCAACTCAAATAATAGAAGGACCTACCTACCATTAAATTTTTACGTTAAAGACAACAAATATGTATTAGTTTTGTACCTATAGGTAGGTACGTAGGACGTAGGTTTATGTACGTGTATAGGTACCTACCGTTCTTCTTAATTTAAATAAATACCTCGGGAACTCCATCCTTTCATACGCTTGCGTAGCGTTTGCCCATCTCCCCCGTACGGACTTGCATCCGTTGCAAGTGGTACAAAATAAATTCCTGCGTATTGCCACGGGAGCACCGTGGTATATGCGCAACGTAGAACTCCATAACGATCTTGAATTGCCGAGCTTAGCAAAGCATTTCAAAGACATCTCCGAAAGATACTTCGATCGTGCCATCTCGCATCCGAACCCACTGGTGGTAGCCGCGGCTGACTACATCCCAGACCCTAATCCCGATCCCAAACTACGTAGGCCCCGCCACGTTCTTACCGATCCCGATGACCCGATAACTCTGGCCAACGGTTTACACGATAACACCACACACCTACATTCGCGACACCGTCGCCGCCGGCGGCGACGAGGACCCCTGTTTCGCCCTTCGGCGAGCCCAAGGGCAAGGTTCGGCGGACGGACAAAACAATGCCACTAGCCCTCTCATCGCAAATCACGACCCCACCCTAAGCCGAGGTTCGGTCTCATAGGAGACACCCTTAGGGCGGAGGGCGTACAGCCCTACACCTTTAAATTCTGGCTGAGCACTCTGCTCGCCCCGCGACCGGTGAAGCTGTAACAGCCCATAAGGCTAACAGCAATTGAGACATTCCGAAAAAAAAAAACCTCGGAACTGTACATTTTCCCAGAATTAAAAGGAGCCGTGAGTTATTCCAGACTTCGTCCAGATCCGTTCAGTAGGCACAACTCATGATTTCCTAGTATTTGGATTGGACATTTTTTTTCGGAAAAGTATTGAGGTGTAATTTCGACGGCACGGGCGCGCGACCGCGAGCGCCGGCCGCCGAGCGAACTAGAGTGAGCGTGTTGTGAGATGACGTCACAGCGTCAACGGCAGCCAGCGTCGTGCGGTTCAACTTATTTTACTTCTAAATCGGAAACTAATTGACGTATCGAAGTAATTCTTTCACTAGTATTTTTTATTTTTCACAGAGAATATGGAGTGCTAATAATCAAAATTAGTTAACATTCTTCATTCTGCTCGTGCGTATGAAACGGAACTTGAGGAAATCCGTTTCAAACAAAAATCTGCGCCAGTTTTTTGCTTGTTAAATTAGTCCTAGGTGGTTTAGTCTCAAAACTGAGGTTCGTAGGTGAGGTTACCATCGGATTTGGTCAGGAAAATATCTGCCTTGTCCAATAGTCTGACATATATTTAGTAAAATTTTAAGAATAATAAATGAGAATAGTTCTTTGGTGTCGGGATTTAACGAGAAATTCCTTAGGTTTTAACAAAAATACGAGTTAGAAAAAGAATACCCAACGAAGTTTCTGTAATAAATAAAATAAAATAATGAAAGTAAACTCAGAACACTATAAGGTTGTATATGACAACCCAGCATCCAAAACAAACCACGAAGGTCAAGGTTCCCTATGCAATTTTACCCTTTCTCTCAAACCCTACAACCCTTATATTAGGGTAGCCATATTAGCAAAAGCGACGGGATATAATATATAATGTTACGTTATTTTATTTATTTTTGTGATTAGCCTATTTTACTCAGGTTTGATTCCCGGGTCAAATAAATGTGTTAACGAGATTTCTTTCAGATTATCCTCCAAAATTAAAATGTCTGTAGTAGTTCAAATTCTGTTTACGGTATATTGACATTTCCATGCCCTAGATATGAGCATGTATAATATATAAATAATGCTGTTGGTCCTGATTTTCACAAAAAAGCGGCAGTCGTTAACAACTCGGTAAAATACATATACGTATTTTTTTACCGATACGATACGTATACGCTTAGTTTAGAACAAACAACAAACGCTCTTTTGGAGACGCTAATTCCAGACGATAATCTAGAGCGCGATAACGAATACCATCGTGAATTAGATCACAAGTTGATGTGACAGCTGTGTCTCCTATATCGAGTCTGGTATCCTTAGATGAACTGTTAAACACCGTTTTAAATTTCCTTTTTAAAATAAAGAGAAAAAGTTTATGTGGATACAATTTTTAAGTAGAATTTCACATACCTACGCAAGATTGATTAAAGACTATAAGCCAGTTTTCTACACACAAAATTCTCTTAAAAAACTACTCTTTAATAATAAACAAAAAATACCACAAATAGCCAAAAGTAGAGTTTACCAATTAAAATGTCACCTACAACTTTGATGCCACCTACATAGGACAAACAGGCAGATATTTTGCAGCCAGAATTAAAGAGCATGATAGGGGCTAGCGCTTGAAAAAAGGAGATTCTGCATTCGCACAACACCTTGTTACTGAAGGCCACGTCTTTGATGTTGCAAGGGATTTAAAAACTATACATAGTATATGTGATAAAGGGAAGAAACTTGACGCTTTAGAGGCATTGGAAATAAATAAACTTAAACATCAGACCCAACTACTAAATGACCGCAGAGAACTAAACGCATCTCCTTTACTGAATATATTTAATGAGTAATGTATAAGTTACTATTTTATTTTATATTATTACTATGTTTTTGTTTTTATTATTGTTATTATTTTATTTTTTATATAATTTGAATTAATAATTACGTATAATTGACATTTAATAATGATAATTTAATACTAGAATTTTTTGAATAATTATTTTATATTACTTATATAGGAAATCTATCAGGACATATAATTATTTTAATTGACATTAGAATTTATATGACATTTTTACATATTAATCAATTCAATTGCACTATTACTTTGTACTATTGACATTTATATACTATTGAATTAATAAATTACTATACAAAATATTCTCCTTGCTTAAAAGGGTAATTCTGATGTGTGGATATCACCGATGTTTGACAACATATTTTTAAATTTAAAATGTTCATACTACCTCATTTACTACCTTCAGTATAATATATTGTTAATTGTCAAATTATCAATTGTGCTAAACAATATTAACTTTTGCCCTGATGATGCGTTAAACCGCGAAACCGGTTGGTTTTAATAAATAACAAGTAAAGTAAAACAGTACTAGTGCATTTAATACAATATAAATCCAAGTCAAGAGAGCATGCCCTTTCAGTTAGTGATGGGTCAACTCGAGTTGCTAACTCGAGTTGACTCGCGTTAGATTCTCCAAAACTCGAGTTAAGAGTTGCGAACTTTGAATTTTCGCTGTGCGCGAACTGACGAGGAAAGCAAACGATTATACGTTGACTATGTAAGACCGTATTCATTTATTTACTATTCACATGCGTAAAGACAATACGTAGCAAAATTAAGATAGAATTTAAATAAAAGTATAATTTATTTATAACAGGTATTAATTAAATTACTTAAAAAACTGGATCTGGAAAAATAGCCAGAGGGCAGAGAATGGACGTGTAAATTGTAAAAAACGGTTAAAATTATTTAATCACATTAAAAAGAAGCATCGAAAGTTAATGTTGACAAAAATAATTCTTTAAGTTGGCCGTCATTAGCGAATGGAAATTATATCTCCATTGAACCATCTACATCGGAGGAGCCTTTTCAAAAAAAAAATGAGGCAAACTCTGTCGCGCTTGGCCGCTAAACATAGCCACTTATTCTAAAAACCTATAAGACATAAACATAAATACAAAAGTTAATAACGATTACTAAAAACAATATTTTTATTTTTTACCACCTACTTAGCGTAGTAACAATAATTGTCACAACATAATTAAATGGATTAACAATTATTAAAAAAATTAAGCAGTCACAAACAATTATCCTATTCAACGCTTTGTCTTGCTAACTTGATTTCGGTAACTCGAGTTGAACTCGAGTTAAGTGAATTTTAACTCGAGTCGTGTTTATTCCGAGTTGGCACATCTGTACCCTTTTTTCATCCTTACACCGACACTCTGGCCTAGCCTAATTAAATTTAAATGGGTTTATATTTTTAGTACCTACTTCCTTCCAAATTAAGGAACGTATATCTTGATTAGTCCACGTCATTGATATACTAATGTATGAATGGTCCACATCGTTGCCGCTGAACATACATACATAATCACCGAATATAAGTAAAATTCTGTTCCTCTAATGGCTGAGCCGCACTTGCGGCTATTGTCACATAGCTTCGTGCAACGACACGATAAATGCAGATGTGACCTCTACATTTATCGTGTCATTGCACGAAGCTTTGTGACAATAAACGCAAGTGCGGCCCCAGCATGAGTCTAATGGCCAATTGTACTAACATTGTCTTAGGACAATCCTAAAGAGTATGCTGTCACTTCTTGTCTTAAATGAAAAGAATGTGACAGCATGCTATTTAAGATCGTCTTAAGCTAAGACAATATTAGTGCAATTGGCCATAAGACATTCGCCTGTGCGCTTATCAAACGATATCAAATAATCGTGTAAGAAAGAGCCACAGTACTTGAGAATCTTTATTAGTCATAGTCTGAATCGACGCGTCCCCACAAAAAACATTCAGCGTCTGGGGTTCAGGCTCTTGAAGCCTGGACACTGCAGTAGCCGCGATGATTCAGCGGTACTATTCTGGTTAATGGCGGCGATATAGATGCAATAAATATTTGTTTGTGTTGGCGATGTAATATAATCGATCACTGATGTGCGATGTAATATATAATCGATGTAATAATAATATAATCGAGTTCACAATCAAAACAAACCCGTTGGTCAAGTGGTTCACGACCTTGATTATGCAATCGATGGGGCTCGGATTTGATTGCCGACAGCGACAAGCATTTATGTGATGAGTATAATCCATACTAAAATTATAAATGCGAAAGTAACTCTGCCTGTCTGCTTGTCTGTCTGTCCCTTCTTCACGTCTAAATCACTGAACCGATTTAAATGAAACTTAGTACAAAGATAGTTTGAGACCCGAGAAAGGACATAGGAAAGCTTTATCCCAGAAATCCCACTGGAACGGAAACTATGCGGGTATCACCCCGAAAGTGTCTATCTTTTAAGCCACTGTAATAAGTAGTAACTTAAGCTACTTTTATTTTAAATTTTTTCCACGCGAAGTCGCGGGCACAGCTAGTATTATTACTATCCGGGAAAAATTACCACCCAAGTGTTGATTAAATATATTTCAGTATTTATGTATTTCTATGTATTAGTATCGTTGATTAACACCCATATCACAAACAACAATTTCCTTACTTTGGGGTTAAATCAATTCTTGTAATGTGTTCAGCGAATATTGATAAATAATTTATTTGACAATACACGTAAACACTGTGTATATAGATAAATGTAGATGCTACCAGGAGATGCACAGTCTGATGTGCTAATGTCCCTACATGTATTGATTGAGAGTGATGTGAAATGTCTCTCAAGGTCAAGTCAGTGTTGACTCAATACACTAAGTGATAGAGCTCTGTATTCTGTAGTATCTCACCCGAGTTTAGTACCATCTCATTATAGGTAAAGTTTTTTCATATCATTAGATAGCAAACAAGTAGATGGGTCTCCTGATGGAGAGAGTCTATATCATCGCCTATAAACGCCAAATATGTTAATGGTGTATTGCTATCTTGTGGCGAGGTCTAAAACTACATGCATAAGTTTACCGGCTACCTAATCCTCCAAACCGAAACACGACAGTGACAAGCGCTGACGCTATTGCGGCAGGAATAGGTAAGGTGGTGGTACCAGACCCGCGCAAGACAATGCAGTACTCTACCACCTTAGAACTAGAGCACTATCTGAAGAAAAGTAACAAAGGCACTATTTTTTTTTTTTTATATCATAAGATAGCAAACAAGCAGATGGATCTCCTGATGGAAAGAGTCAACCATCGCCTATAGACACCAAAGATGTTAATGGTGCGTTGCTATCTTGTGGCGAGGTCTAATGCCACATGCATAAGTTTACCGGCTACCTTACCCTCCAAACCGGAACACGACAGCGACAAGCACTGACGCTATTGCGGCAGGAATAGGTAAGGCGGTGGTACCAGACCCGGGCGAGACAATGCAGAACTCTACCACCTAGTAGCCACGATGGTAGTGACTCAATAGCCAATCGGTCGCCTTTTACGACCTGCCTGGCAGAACGGCAGTTGGCCTATTCTACAAAAGAGGCCGGGACCAACACGGCGGAATATTAAATTAAAAAATCTTAAAAAAAGTTTTTAACATGTAGCGTTGAGGCTCCCTATCCCTAGAGGCGGCAACACTATTCCTAATTATGACTTATGTCTATATAAGTCTAATATAACTAAGTCAGTCAGTCTGTTACGCTTTCACGGGAAAACCGCTGAACTGATTTTGATGAAATAATTGAAGACTTGGGGTCAGATATAGAATATTATGTTTTTTCAAAAATTAAACCTCAGGACACAACTAGGTAATGAAAGTTTACATTGATATAATGTTACTTAACACGGACTTTACGGATCATATTGCCCGTAATATTTAGCTAAACGCAACAGAATCTCACTTTAAAACGTCATTAAAAGGTAATAAATGTAAATACTAACACGGCCACGGAAATTGCGACTAAATAAAACTTTTTTAGTCAGATTCACAACCTCATTAAAAGATTAATGAAAAAATAGGTAAATAGACAAGTTATACCTTCCAATATTAATATAATTTAGATAGGTCTTCCAGAATAACCCCGTGGGTTAACCGTGTTTATATAAAAGCAGTGTAGGCAATCCCTCCCCATCAGTCGGGCCCGGCGCGTTGCCTCGCGAACCGCCACGCCACTTTCGCTCTTATCTACGCCACGAGACACTACACGCAGAAAAATGGTAAGTGCTTTCGAAACTTATTTATATTGAAAATATTTTGTATAGAAATTTTGCATGAAATAATGTTCTGTTAATGGTAGATAAATATGGCGTAAAAAATATAAATTAATTATTTAATTTTCAAATAATTCTTTATTTAAAAAAAAATAGACACAACCAGGTCTGGTATCACCGCCTTACCTATTCCTGCCGCAACAGCGTCAGTGCTTGTCGCTGTCATGTTCCGGTTTGGAGGGTAAGGT
This sequence comes from Apodemia mormo, assembly GCA_036924255.1. NCBI lineage: Eukaryota > Metazoa > Arthropoda > Insecta > Lepidoptera > Riodinidae > Apodemia > Apodemia mormo. The sequence continues at coordinate 41,336,084 of JAUPFN010000009.1, read as the reverse complement.
AGCCGGTAAACTTATGCATTGGCAGTAGACCTCGTCACAAGATTGCAACGCACCATTAACACCTTTGGTGTCTATAGGCGATGCTTAACTCTTTCCATCAGGAGACCCATCTGCTTGTTTGCTATCTTATGATATAAAAAAAAACACAAGCGGTGAACGCGTGACGACACAAGGGATTGTCATACCGTTTGGCGTCACGACATACTAGTCGATTTTACTACATTTTTTTCTCCCCCGTGTTGGAGGAGTTGTGTTTATGTCCCGTCTTTAAAGAAGCTACGGGAAGAACTTTTCCTTTCCTTCCTTCCTTTGAATAATAGACCAATTCTTTCATCTCAATTCAATAAATTAGATTCGGCCAAGCAGATCGCAAAAAGTGAACGATGGCTTATACGTGACACTACCATCGTGACTACTAGGTGGTAGAGTTCCGCAACGTCCCGCCCAGGTATTTGGTACCACTGCCCTGCTGCTGCAATAGCGTTTATGCTAGTCATTGTGCTCCTGTCCCCTGCCCGCTTTGGATATGCACGAGCTGTATGTCGCACGCGAGTAAAGAAATGTCCGTCGATGTCGACCAATACCTCATTTAATATCTACATATTATACGTAAACATTTGAATTAGTTCGGTAACAGTTAAAAAACGCGTTACAATTTTGTAAAAAATTTCATTGAATAAACTATTTCTATTTAACAATCTTACACACAATCAATCTGTGGCCCTCTTAACCTCTTAAAAAATCGATTACAAATGAACCCCTGGGTTCGTCCGAGCTCCTTTGAAGAATAGGCCAAATTCCGTTCGGCTAGGCAGGTCGTAAAAAGCGACCGATTGGCTATACGAGACTCTACCATTGTGGCTATTAAGTGGTAGAGTTCTGCATTGTCTCGCCCGGGTTTGATACCACCGCCTTACCTATTCCTGCCGCAATAGCGTCAAAGCCGTCAATGCTTGTCACCGTCGTGTTCCGGTTTGGAAGTTGAGGTAGCCGGTAAACTTATACTGTAGCATTAAACCTCGCCACAAGATAGCAACACAACATTAACTGACCCTTTCCACCAGGAAACCTATCTGCTTGTTTGCTGTCTTATGATATAAAAAAAGCTTTAACGACTAGAAACAATAAAAAATCCTTTCAGTTTTTCTTAAAAATAATGGCTTGTCCCTTACTAAAATTGAAACTGCAGGTACCTATTTATTTTCCTAAAGTTAAAATTATAATTTATTTTAGGCCCCAAGTTACAATCTATTTTCTAAATGTTAAAATTATAATTGCCATTTATATTATTATATTGATATCATAAATATATAGCCTTAAAAGTGGACCTTTCCATCTATTAAAAGTGTTGTAAAAGTGGTATATATTTATTATGGTACTTGGGAGGGTGTGTACTGTATAGTATGTGTGTGGCATAAAAAACGTGTTTCCTAAAACTAGGTCATGTAGCTCTCTGTGACGACTTCCAATGGCTTTTTAACATCTCAGAGCATATCAAAAGAATGGTTTTTTACTTTTGCGACTACGAAATCTGGGAAAAGCTTTATTACGTGTTAATAATATACGAAACATCCAAAGTCGAATAAATTAATATTTAGTTAGAAATTGGATAATAAATGATTTTAAGGATTGCGTAGAATTTCGGTGTCGTCTGTCATAGAAAGATAAACAAGATGACAGTATAAAAATATATTTTAGGTAAAATTAAAGAAAATAAAGTATTTTCACGTCCATATCCCCGAAAAGATAGGCAGAGGTTCAACCAATCACCCACGATTAGCCGAAGATACTTAGTCCCACAACGTGATAGGTGGCAAACCTATCGCTAATCAGGTACTTATCCAATCCCGAGCAACACGTTTTTTGAATTGCCCGATCCGGAAATAGAAGCCGGGACCTCATGTCGTCAACAGTGACACCGGAACACTAGACCCATGAGACGATAAAATATTTTAGGTCTACTCTCAAAAAAGCCTTTTTAATGGAAAAGGGGCAAACGATCAGGAGGCTCACCTGATGGTAAGTGATTACCGCCGCCCATGGACAACCACACTATCGGGAGATTTGCAGTTACGTTGCCGGCCTTTTAAAAAAGAGTAGCTACTCTTTTCTTGAAGGTCCCTAAGTCGTATTCGCTTGGAAAAACCCCCGCCGGTAATTGGTTCCACAGAGGAATAGTGCGTGGAAAAAAGTGCCTCGTGAATCGCACATTTGTAGATTTCCAGACATCGAGATGGTGAGGATGAAATTTTGAATTTAGTCGCGATGTCCGCAGCAAGAAGTTCTTCGGAACACTCCCCATGATATATTCGGTAGAAGATGCAAAGCGAAGCCACATCTCTACGTAATGCCAAAGACTTAGGCCGATCAGAAATAGTCCTGTTATTGACGATTCGAGTCGCTCTACGTTGAATGCGGTCAAAAGGAAGGAGCTGGTACTGAGGAGCACCCGCCAAGTGAGAGCAGTACTCCATGTGAGGCCAAATTTGCCCCTTATAAAGTTGTAAACGATGGGCTATGTCAACTCCAAGAATTTCAAGACTGGCTGTGGCTGTAAGGGAAATATTTTCGAAGCGAGGAGATACGACAAAGGGAGATTTGTTAGTGGAAAACGCGCAAACTTGTTTCTTCTTGGGGTTAAATTGGACTAAGTTTAGTCGTCCCCACTTTGGGGCTGCGGAAAGTTGTTTTTCGATTTCCGACACAAGTTTGATCCGGCACTCGTTAACGTGTTGTTGAGAAACCTCGCTGCGGGCAAAGTACAAAGCATCACCCGTACTATCGTCCGCATAGCAATGATTGTTGCTTGATTGCGACATGTCATTAGTATGCAGAAGAAACAGTGTAGATGATAGCACACAGCCCTGAGGAACACCAGCATTGACGGGTTTAAGGTCAGAGCATGCCCCATCAACAACGACCTTGATGCTCCAATCTGCCAAAAAGCTGGTGATCCACTTGCAGTTTCACAGAAAGCCCATAAAAAGGGAGCTTGGAGAGAAGTGCTTTGTGCCATACCCGATCAAAGGCTTTCGTTATGTCCAAAGTAACTGCCAAAGCTTCCCCTTGTTCTCCACAGCTTCCGCCAATCGGTGCGTTTGGTAAACTAGAAGATCACCAGCTGAACGACGCGACGAAAACCGTACTAACGATCACTTATCAGCTGTTGCTCCTCCAGATATCCCAAGATGTTAGGTTATCGATTTGAAATTCTAGGCTGGACACCTAAAAACTTCACACAAAAATCGTTGAAATTCATCTCATACTTTGTTTTTAATTCATTCTGTAAATTATAGCATGCAGGGCATTCCGTTTATAGTCAAGTAAAATAGAACATTTACTCAATAGCTTTACTATTGAGTAAATGTTGCAGCTGCAATTTTATTGGCTTAAGGATTAGGAGAGGAGGTCGGGAGCATTTAATTTACAAGAAATTAAAAAAACTGCAAATCGGTTGAACCTGTAACCTGAAACTTCCCGCTAAATTGAGCTATTTTAAGCTGAAACTAAGAATTTTAAATTTAAAGCATAAAACACAAATTTATGCGGAACTTGCCGTATGTGAGTCCAACTAGCATTTGACCGTTTTTTGCAGTAGAGTCCCAAGCCCCTAATAATCAACTCTAGATACGCCAATTAATAAAATACTTCATTATGTTGAAAACTACTACTATACAACTCACGTTCTCACAAATCCATTATGCTTTAGACAGAGAGAATTGATCACAATCCAGACAGACTTTCTATGCTTCCTCACATTCATAACTTTCTTCGTGCAAACACTCCTGTTTCGTATAATTCCTATTAAAATATAATTTACTCACATTTTAGCGGAGATCCTATGTTAACTAATTTAACCCAGTTCTGGAGAAACACTACCTTCGTGTTCACTCTCAGCAAAGAGTAGATGATTTGTACTACCCACGTTATAAGTAGATAATTTGTACTATCTAAGTAAAGCCGGGACATATTACTAATCTATTTTCATATTATAAATGCGAAAGTTTAGATGTTTGGATGGATGTTTGTTACTCAATCACGCAAAAACTACTGAACGCATTTAAATGAAATTTGGCATATAGATAGATGATGACCTAGAATATATACTACATATATATACATAGGCTACTTATTATCCCGGAAAAATTAGGTGATCCCGCGGGACTCATCAGAAAATTTTATGATGTAGCGGACTTCACGCTGCAGCTAGAGTCTATATAAATGTGATCCCCCTACACTGTAGTCTACAAACAATTCCCTCCTTTCTTCATACACAGTACGCACACATAGGACTAATTTCCCGATCTTTAATTACACCTTATAACAATGATAGCTAGCTTTACATACAAAAGCACGACGATGCCTTCAACGGCTCTCAATTTTGCATAAGCGTGAGTTCACGTCGCATTGTTACCTGACGATTACAAATGCAGCGCCTCGCGGACCACTCCACTGCCAATGGATTATTTATTAATCGATAATATTATACAGTCATGGCACTTTGTAACTACGAAACTATCGCAATAATATACATTACTACTTTTTATATCCCGCGGGAAAATACCTAGCTTATGCAACATGAAACACCTCGGATAAAAATGTCTGATGTCGAAAAAATAATGAGTAAGTATGATTTTTTACAGTATGCATGTATTTAACAAACTGCACATCACATTCTTTGGGAGTGTAATCTTTGGCAAAACGAACGTCGTCAAATGCTTGATAGTATCCAATGTATATCCGGTGTAATTTATTACTCCGATCTTGTGGGTACACGTGGGAACTTCCGTGCCTTCAAACGATTTTGTCACACTTACTACTGGAAGCAAAATTAAGTAGGCCATTCTGGTAGGTCCCTAATTTCCAAACTTCCGTGGTGCAATAGCAATCAGGCTTAACCTGATTGTAAAAGTCTCATTTCGTAGCATTTTTATGCTTTTAACATTTTGCTGTCTCCTGCTAAAAAGGGAGGGAAACAGGATGTATTTTCCTACTCCTCCTATATACTTCTGATTAATTTCGTTGCGGGATCCAAGACAGCTTAGCTTTTCCCCAGGGCACCCTGAGCTCGCAACTCAGAGGTTATCAGGACGGTTGCCGCTGTTGATTCTGGTTTACAGAAGTTACAGTGGTGGGAACGAGAGGTGGGCCCATTGCCCTTTTAAAAGTATGCATGTACTATTCCATGAAATTTCCAAAATAAAGTTAGACGATGTATCTCTCTTTAGTTTAACGTGAAGTAAATTTGGAAGAATCCAATCAAATGCCGGCAACTGCGTGTCGATCGGTCAAGCCATTCTAAAGTTGTAGAGGTTTATATATACTTACTCATATATATATACATACAGATTTATTATTTTTTTTGGTGAAAGGTACAACTACAGAAAACAATTTTTAACATTTACATATTTCTTAAAGTAATTTCACAATAAAATTGAATTCCATTAAGTGTTGCACACAACATTGATTGATAGATATACTTTAGGTAGTTATTGTAAAAATAACCATAAGAGATTCCTAGTAACTTAAAACGTACCTCTGATGAAAACTCGATTTCCGAAAATAAGGTTGAACACAGAAATTTCTTTTGGCAGGAAATTGGTAAAAACTATTGCACGATTTGATTTGAAGTATTTACTGTAGTGTTTGTTTGTTCTATCGTTAAACTCTTTGCTATTGGTAAAAACTATTGCACGATTTGATTTGAAGCATTGTAGAGTCTGTTCTACTCACCGAAAATCTTTGTATCTATTTCTATCGTTAAACTCTTTGCTATTATACAAAACCTACTTATAGGGTTAATTTTTTAAAGTGAAAATAAAATTTTAAAAAATCTGTATGGTATGAAATATACATTACGACCTATTCTCTTTTTATATGTCAGATATATTTATTTTGATATGAGAGTGTTGAATGTTTGATTTACATAGATATACTATATAAGTGTATTTATATGAATAGTTTAATATAGACCAATTATTCTGTTAATTTAAAAATAATAATTTAATGTTCGATTTAAAGCAGAAACGAGTAAATCACTAAAATAATCTCCACAATGTTTAGGAAAAACAGTAAAAAATTGTGTAGCTTGGAAACATGATACCTTGAGAAAGATAACCATTAGTAAAACAAGAAATATAACTTTTTCGGTCTAGAATTAAATAAAAAGAACATAGGCTATAATTAACATTGCAATAACCTCCCGTAACGGAAAAATAGAAAAAAAAAACTATAAATATTATTAGTTTCATGCATTTTGCTTTCGTATGGAGAGTTAGAACCAGTACAATCTGAGATCGTAATTGCAAAGAACAAAGTGTTTGGGGTCAATGAACTCACTAATTTTCTCAGTTGAACACAAAAAGACGAGTAAAAAATAAATTACCGTGAACAGCTCCATCGATTTGAAATTATTTTATTGGAGACTAGGCGATGCTGGGCTGAGATCATTTATAACAGTCAATACCTAGTTTTTTAGTAATAGGTATTATCATCATGCCAGTTCTTTTGTAGGATATGAAGATTGTTTTGTAAGGCACTTTGGTGTAAGGTTGCGTGAACGGTGCTTATCCCCATATCAGTTTTAACGACTATTTATTATATGGCTTACAATAAAACGAATAATTTTACGAACTCTCCAAAACATGATGTGATATAAATTGTTCATAATAGGGATCGAATATGGCCGAAATTCGACTCTAGACTAAACAATAAAATCTTTTCTAAGTTTGACAACTCACGTAGAGAAAATAGTGTGTATAACATATGTGTGTATGTATCACATATGTGTAAATATGTGATACATACACACATATGTACACACATACACACATAAATGTAAATTGGATAGTTTCTATCGTCGGCACTTAGTGAAACTGCATTTTAAATTATGTATTACAAATAAACTCACTTGTACTTCCAGTTCACGTATATTTTTAATTTTTTACTATTCACATCCAACCGGTTTCGCTTATTAAAGCATCATCAGGGATGTTTTACACATTATTTATAATATCTTAACATATTTTTTACATTTCAAGTTATATTATTAGCTACTCTTTATTAGACAAATACCCACCTATAAATGTCTAATACCCACCTATAAAGAGTAGCTAATAATATAACTTGAAATGTAAAAAATATGTTAAGATATGATAAAATATGTGTAAAACATCCCTGATGATGCTTTAATAAGCGAAAGCGGTTGGATGTGAATAGTAAAAAATTAAAAATATACGTGAACTGGAAGTACAAGTGAGTTTATTTGTAATATATAACATAAATGTAACGTGTACTGTGCTTTTTGTTTAAAAATATTATACATTTCTGCAGTCCTCCGTAATGTTACTTTAACTGTGCCAAGTTTCATACCTAATCTACCATCCGGGTACAAAGTTTTCCTTCACGTATTACATGAAGGGTTACTTTTCAAGGTCCGGCCAAAATTTAAAATTAGGAACTGAATATTGAATTGAAAGTGCGTTTTAATTATCACTGTAAAATTATTACAAGATAATATTAAAATAAAAATAAAAAGTATCTTCACGCCCATATCCCCGAAGGGGTAGGCAGAGGTACAACAAGTGCACCCACGATTAGCCGAAGATACTTGGTCCCACAAATGTGATAGGTGGCAAGCCTATCGCCAACCGGGCACTTTCCAATCCCGGGCAATTTTGTGTTTCTCAGAAAACTGAAAAAACACTTTTTTTTTAAAGTGCCCGACCCGGGAATCGAACCCGGGACCTCATGTGGTCAACTCCAACGCTGGACCACTAGACCACAGAGGCGATTAAATTATTGGTTTAAAAATATCCCACAAAATTCATAAATTCGATGCACCGAGTTTTGTGACTGAATTCTGTAAAACTGCCAAAATGTCATTTTACTTTTACCTATAATTACGATAGTAACTATAATGTTAACTGTCGCTCTGAGAACATTTTTCCCGATCACTTTTAACTTGGTGAAGTCACTAAAATATTTTTGTTCGAATAGGGTTACTTTTAAAGGCCACGCTAAATTTTCAGAGGCAGTCCAGAATCGATAATACGTTCGTTTTATGTAATAAAAAAATAATTTAACAAACTCAAAATTTCGTTTTCATCCAAAACAAAAAACAAAACGCATGGATGTCATTTCAATTACGCAAATATTACATACTCAAATAATATATATTTTTTAATCATAAGATAGCAAACAAGCAGATTAACCATCGCCAATAGACACCATTGCAGGCGTTGCTATCCGTTGGAACGCTCATGCTTAAGTTTACTGCCTATCATGCTCTCGTAACAACAGGACACTGACAAACACTATTGCGGCAGGACAGGTAACGCGTTGGTACCAAACCCGGTCGAAATATTGAAGAACTCTACCACCTACTGTAGTCACGATGATAGTGGCACTATTAACCTTTCCTCGCCTTTTACGAGATGCCTAGCAGTAAGAAAATTAGTAGTATTTTCACTTAGTACCTAGTAATATCACTCAATACATATAATACATTATTGTAATGAGTAATCACTTAGTGATTAGGAAAGTTCGTAAAGCGAGTCTATTAAAAAAAGATTTTGTATTTCTAAGTTGAATATGGTATCTTGAAGTCTAATCATCTGCCTCCTCTTAGTAAAAGGCGAACGCACACCTAAACCATAACTACCATCAGGAGTACATTGTGTTCGAAGTCTGTCTTTTAAATTTCCTAAGCATAGATTTTTATCCTGTCCTGTCCTAAGCATAGATTTTTGAGCCCGCAAATCTATGCTTAGGGTCAACCGGCTTACAATTTTTTATATTATAAGATAGCAAACAAGCAATAGTTCTTTTGATGGAAAGAGGCAATCATTGCCTATAGACAGCAAAGATGTTAATGTGGCGTTACTATCCTTGCGGCGGGGTCTTAATGCCACATGCATAAGTTTAACAGCTACCTTACACTTGAAAACAGAACACGACATTGACAAGCACTAACGCTATTGCGACAGAAAAGGTAAGGCGGTGGCACCAGACGCGGGCGAGAGAGAGATAGCCAATAGTTCGCCTCTTACGAGCTTCCTGACAGAACGGCAGGTGGTCTATTCTTCAAAGGGCGCCCTGACCAACAAGGGGGAGAGTCTTAAGTGGATTTTACATTTCTGCTTCGTAGATGACCAGCACCCGTTTCATTTTTGGTGGTTATAGGCAATGGTTATATATTCCTCGACCGTTCCATTCGTCGAGTGGTTTGCGACCTTGGCTACGCAATTAATGGGACTCGGGTTCGATTCCCGACAATGGCAGGCATCTATGTGATGAGCGTAGATTTTTTGTATTTCTGAGTTTAGGTGTTTATTAAATATATTCGAATATTTATCAATGTATTTCTATATATTAGTATCGTTGACTAACACCCATAACACAAGCAAATAATTTGCTTACTTTGGGGTTAGATCACTTCGTGTAAAATTCTCCAGAGATTTTTTTTACACAATTAAAAGAGAAATAATATATAGAGACTTATTAAAAACAGACTGCACAATGGGCGTACTTTTTTATGGAAGAGGGGGCAAACGAGCAGCAGGTGCACCTGATGATATTTTCAGATTATTATTTAGTTATTTTATTCCTAAAAAAGAGTAATATGCTTGATTGATATGCTATAAAGCTATAAATGGCTGGTAAAAAATGTACGTACATATTGAAGAACAATAGTCATATGTAACTTATACAAATATAATAACAAAAAATATATAGTAAATCTTAACGAAAGTAGTGTAGTATTCAAAAGGAGTTCACCGTGCGGGCGATAGCGCTGTACTAACGAGTCTAGTCACGCGGTTGGCAAATCTTTGTATGTAAACAATGAACTTCGATATCTATGCGCAGGTGTCCGTACGTACACAAACATTTTCAATGGATAATTAGATCAAAATTAAAGTATTTTTTATATATTCGTTTTCAGAATCGAGTACTGAATGCTTTCCTTTAGTATGTACAGACTTTTTCAAGTCAATCTTGTACGTCCGGTCCGCCTTGCTGTTGTTGTTTAGGCCCTTAAATATTGGATTTTTACCCAACCTCCAATTAAACACGTCTTAAAACGTTATGTCGATAAACTGACGCACACTGCAACTTTTTCAGTTAAAAATATTGATGTTTTTACTTTATATAAAAGTAAAACCTAGTATCCCATCACTTACGTTGGTACATATGAAACAAAATATTATGCAAAATTATTTATATTGATAAAACTCGGTATAGTATTTTCGGATTCCACCGCGAACATAGGTATATGGTGATAGAAGATTATATATGTATAAGTCTATATATTAAAACGATAAGCAAAATTTTGCACCCTTTTTCCGACTCGAACGGAGTACTAAGAAATTTGGCACAGTTAAAATTTACGTTACAGGGAACTGCAGAAAACTAAAAATTTATACAAATAAATAAAATTGGAGTGTTTGTTTGTAATATTTAAATAACCGCTTTTTACTAAATGCATATGAAAACGATACATGTACACAAAATAACATTTTTTGCAATTTTTGTCTGTCTGTCCGTCTGTATGTCTGTCCGTCTGTATGTTTGTCTGTCTGTCTGTTTGTTCCGGCTAATCTCTGAAACGGCTGGACCGCTTTCGATGGGATTTTCGTAGTAGATAGCTGATGTATTAGGGAGGAACTTAGGCTACTTATGTTTTAGAAATTTTTCGACGCGGGCAAAGTCGCGGGTATAGCTAGTTTATTTATTTATTTCAACTAAAAATCCACAGCCGAATGTCAAAATAGGTACAATATTATAATATTTACATTACATTGGCCAATTAAGGATTTTCTTTTTGTACACTTACTATAAGCATTTTTACAGTCACTGACGGGTAGCTAATAGGTTTATATATCAAAGACTATATATCGTAATAAATAAAACTAGACATACAACAAGAAGCAATTCTATAAAAATATGTGTGTTTGTGTGTGTTGTTTGTTTGTGACTAAGTGTATTAGAATACAATCAATACTTATGTTTAAGAATATAATATAAAATAAAAATAAATATATAGGTACATAGATGAAATTATGTTATTTACACAGGATGGTTATGGTGCTTGACAACAAATACATTATAAATTACAAAATAATTTAAAAAAATACACACACACACACACATATATATATATATATATATATATATATATATATATATATATATATATATATATATATATATATATATATATATATATATATATATATATATACATACATACATATACACACATATACATATATACATATTAATATATTATAAACGAAAACAATATGTAATAACTTATCGAGTCTTGTTTAAGGCATAAAGAATTATCATCGCTAGCGACACGCATTACGCTAGTAAACAAACTGCATAAGGGATAAATATACGTTAGAAATGCATTATTTTTTGGGTATATATCACACACGTTTATATTTATTATAATTCTAATAATAAAAATGAACATTACACACACTAAAAATAAATGTGATAGTAAATCTATACATATAATAAAATCGTAAAAAAGTCAAAACTGTACATTGATTATTTTTTTAAAAGAATACTTGGGGCGTGATCTACAATCGATATCGAAGCCAAAAATATAGTTTTTAGAATTTTTGTCTGTTTGTCTGTATGTATGTCCGGGGTAAACTCAAAAAGTACTGCATGGATTTACTTCAAATTTTGCATGAATATTACTAACAGGTCGGGTCAACATAATACCTACATATTATCACGCTATCACCTACGGGGGAGGAGCAGTGCGGAGTAAACGAAGTCCGCGCGGACGAAGTCGCTGGCAACAGCTAGTAGAAAATATTACTGATAGTAATATACACACATGTATACTATTTTCTGCACGGATAAAAGGTATTGTCAAACTACATTTTATTATTCAGTCAACGGTTGATTTCGACCGTAATTAATTCGATCGCTCGTAATTATAATTGTTTAATTAATTAAGATAATTTAAAAAAAAATGTAAAATTATCACTGAACAAATTATACTTATTCTGAAAATAAGAAAATTACTTGCTTGAAATTTGCGATATTAATTCATATTTCGGAGAAAAACTCCTTATACTAGAAACACAAACATCTATGCTTATCACAGAGGCGTTTGTCCGTGTCGAGATCGAATCCGCGCCCTATCGATTGCGTAGTGTAGATCGCTAATTTAACAAACAAGACAGTGTATGTAGGTATATAAAATGATTACCCGTATACATTAATATATACATTAATATATATGCTTGTTTAAAAAAATATTCTAAACAAAAGTAATTAGTCGTATTTGCATTTATGTGTACTTACACCACATGCAAACACATCGGGTTCTACTGTCTTATTTATGTGGAGATGAGTGGACTAGGTATTATTATGTCTAAATTCTCCATACGTCTAGCAGGTTTTTTCGTATTTTCCTCCTTGAATGTTAAAGCAAGGTCACCGCGCTGTACTTTCTCATGAAGTGGCACTTCACGAGTGTGGCTTCGTCAAACGCTTAAATAATTCCTAACATGGTAGACATTTTGAGAATAAAATATTAAAATGGCGCAGTGTTCCCGGGGTTTCCATTAGTAAGGGGTTTCGCCTCGCTAACAAAGAACTCTACAATAAAAACAAGAAGGCGAGTACGTACAAGCCGGAGCGGCCTCTATTGTTGGGCTGTCACGGTTAAATTGAGAGCGTGGCTACTGATAAAAAGCTCCCGTTATTAAAAATACTCATTAAATAGCACCAATAATTAGTTTCTAGCACTTGGCCTACAGTAAAACGTGTACGCCGCGTAGTGATCGATATAAACTTCTAGTGTTGAGAATCTAAAGTAATATTTTAAAAGAAGAATTATTAGGTACTGGAATAGACTAAGCTATTTATGTCCGAAGTACCTAATTGTGTTTGTACTTCTCCTTGCATTGTTTTATTTAAAAGGATAAAATAGCTGATAGATAAACTAGTGCGTTCCTGTCCCGCAGGAACGCGGGAAAGCAAGTATGGGGTATTTGGATCAATCTCAAAATATTCACTGAAATTTTCGAAAATGTATATTTTATTATTTATTGGATTTTATATTTCGGAGAGGCGTTTAGCATATTTTTAATATAATAAACATCTTAAAATGACGCATAAGTGGGAGTACCTATTACTTAATATTTAAAAATCTCGTGTCAAGTTGTTGGTTCGGGTTAATCTCCGAAACTACTGGACCGATTTTAATGAAATTACGCACGGATATGTGACTTTGTGCAACTAAAATGTAGACTAAATTTTATTTCGATTAATGACAGTGATATTTTTATTGAAAAAATAAATTAAACTTATATAACAGCCATAGCAACGCGTGGCCAAAGCAGCTTATTAGCTGACTTGGCCACTTATTATGTAATGTCCATAGCGGAATCGTGGTCATGGAGGCATTTAGTGTGGACTAATGCCCATGGAGTAATAGTATAAAGTAGAGTTTACACATCACAGAACAAGTTAATTTAAATATATTTTTATTCTCACAATATATTTAAAAAAAAACAAGGAAAATAACTTAAGATGATTTATTATTTTTTAAATAATAAAATATAAACAAAAGTGATATCAAAAGAAATATTTTGTTAAACTTTATTTAAAAACAATTGGGTTTTTTAAAGTAATGATATGTACTTATTTATTTTAAATGATAACAATAGTACATAAAAAATAACAAAAAATGCACGTACATTATTGACGTGCAAAACCTCAGAAATAGTTGAATTATTTACAATCCATGTACACTTCTTCCACTATGTGGATATTGACTTTTCATGGAGCAGAAGCACACGGAGAGCATCTAAAAACAGATGTCATTCAAGGGTATATAACTTTTTGATTTGTACGAATAAAATTTCTTATACGAAAAAAATTTCATACAAATCAGAAAATTTTAAAACCTTGAATGACGTTTGTTTTTAGCTGGATATTTTTATTTTTGGTTAGACGTACTGAATGCTGGATTAAAATATTTTCACCTATTATGGAATGACCTTATATATATATTTAAGAGAAAAAGGCAAACTGGTTTACCTAGATAATATAGGTAAGTAAGAAAAATAGTATCCAAGCTTTAACATTATAAATGCAACAGTCTGTTTGTCCGTTATTCTTTTACGGCTAACTGCTAAACCGATTTTTAATCAATCGATTAATCAATAATAATTATTTGTTGTTCACTAAAAAGTACACTTACAAAGGAGAAGGAGTAGTATCAAATTTTATACAATTTGGCGGTCTTATTGTTTTAAGCAATCTCTACCAGACAACCAGCAGGGTAAGAAAGGACACATACAAAACAGAAGGAATAGCATTATTTATAATCATATTTTATACAATTTGAGGGTCTTATTGCTCTAAGCGATCTCTACCAGACAACCAGCAGGGTAAGAATTTGTCGCTTAAATGCAAGTTTGTGCAAAAGCTACACGATATCTGAATTGTATGTGTTATGATAGAGACACGGGGTCACACGTAAGCTATTTAAAAAAACAATCATAAGGGCCTGAAACATGGATAAACATAATATTATCAATATGTATGAAACTTTCTTACAAATCGCTTCTATGCTGTAGTGGTCCGGTGTCGCAGTTGACCACAAGAGGTCCCGGGTTCGATTCCTGGGTCGGGCAATTCAAAAATGTATTGCAATTCAATTCAATTTAAAAGTAACCCTGTATATTATACTTGACAAATATTTAAAAAAAGTATAAAATGTGTTTATAAAATTGTATTCTTTATATTTGTATAGTTATAATATTAGTGAAATATGAATACTTGATATACAGTTTAAGTCCAAAATTGCTATCCTTGAAGTGATGAGAGTAGAGCACTACGCTTGTGCGGTGTGCAATTGAATTTTATTTATAGTATGAACCTTATTATTGAAAAAAAATTACATTATGTTGAAATGAAAACTCCTAAATTCTTTGTATTGTATACGGATAGGTACGTATAAATTTTAATCCGCCGTGTAATACGACAATCCCTGTTCAATGAGTGCTCGGATAAAATTGTAATGAGTCTAGACCTGAGGGCCGAACCCTTCACGAGGGATTGGACACTAAGTATATGGCTTGATTAAAAGCCGAAAAGGGCTTACAGAGTATTACGCCGATTTTTTGTAGTTTTACATACAGAAAGGCAAAGTGACAGGAATCCGATGTATACATAATATGAAAGCGCAAGGTGATGAAGATATCTCTCGTATTATAATAAACGCAGGATTTTACTTCATAATTCTGCGTTTTGTCCCGTCTTGGTCCCCTCTATGAAGAATAGACCACCTGTCATTCTGCCAAGCAGGTCGAAAAAGGCTAACGATTGACTCTACGAGTCACTATCATCGTGACTACTAGATGGTAGAGTTCTGCAACTATCATGTTGGTATATAGGCAGTGGTATCAAATACCCGGGTATTTGATACCACTGCCTATATACCAACATATTCCTGCTGCAACGGCATCAATGCTAATGCGTTTCATTGTCGTGTTCCGGCTTGGAGGATAAGGTAGCCGGTAAACTTATGCATGTGACATTACTACCTCGCCACGCTAATAGCGACCTACTATTAACATATTATTTGGTGTCTATAAGCGATGGTTTCTTTTTCCATTAGGAGAACCATCTGCTTGTTTGCTATCTTATAATATTAAAAAAACACAGGGCACGAACTACTCAGCTAGCCCTGATGATGTAGTAAAATGGTCGGCTATTTAGGTAATAACCAATAGCCTATCGATTTTAGCTGGTTAAATTGTTATATAAAATACCGTAGTAAAAGCTTGACTGGCTTATACAATATCATGTTTCAGGGGAGGATGACATCAGTGCTTAATCACGTTGACTCAGGGAAGTGTTTAAATTCAATGGCGAATTTATACATTTGCCGGCACCAGACTATTCAAATTTATCTCTACAATTTGATACCCTAGTTCACAATAATATTTCGTATCTATTAGTTACAATTTTTTGTCAATGAAATTGTAACTTTACGATTTGTACATTATCGCCTAACTCGCCCCCATTTTCCTATCAGCATGACTGAAAATGAGCTAATTAAGCTAGATTCAGACGCACTAACTACATTCATTTCCGCACCGCAAACATGACTACCTACACAAATTTTAGAAAAAATATTTAAATTGTTTCTTTATTATTTAGGTAATGTTGAATATTATTTAGGTATTATGAAAATGTTCTAATATTATTTAGGTATAAATATAAATCTGTTAATTTCTATAAAATATTTATAAAAATATCCACAAATCTACCATTCTAAGCTTTAACCTACTTGATACCTGGCATATGTACGTAGATTGCCTAACAACGGGTGTTACTCGTAAAAAAATAAACAGATGTCTGCTTATGTCTATCATACTAAGGATTAAGTTAACTAATGATCACGATCTAGGCAGATTACAAAGTGTATAATATATCTGTGATGTGAACTGAAGTATGAAGAAAGTTTCTTAAGTACCAGTTTACTGGTACTTAAGAAACTTTCTTAGAAAAATTTGAATCGATTTTCTAATTTCTTTTTTAGAAAAATTTTACTTTTTTAGAAAAATTTGAATCGATTTTCTAATTTCTTAGGTAGAAAGATACAATTCATGAAAACTCGTGTGCCTATACATTTTAACCGGACAATTGTAATTGTACACTGTAGAGATCAAAGGCAAAGCTATAAATTTGAAATACAACAGTTGTGAGCTATTATACGGGCAGAACAAAACAAGCGATGGCACCAATATTTTTTTTAATTATTTTATATCACTAGATAGCAAATAAGCAGATGGTTCTCCTGGTGGAAATTAATAACCATCGCCTATAGACATCAAATATGTTAATGGTGCGTTACTGTCCGTGTGGCAGGATGGCAATGTCATGTGCATAAGTTTATCGATTATCTTACCCTCCAAACCGGACTACGACAGTGACATGCTTTTTTATATCATAAGATAGGAAACCAGCAGATAGGTCTGCTGATGGAAAGAGTCAACCATCGCCTATAGACACCAAATGAGTTAATGGTGCGTTGCTATCTCGTGACAAAGTCTAATGCCACATGCATATGTTTACCAGCTACGTCTACACACACAGTGACAACCACCGACTTTATTGCGGCAGGAATAGGTAACGGTGCGTAATAGGTTGCGGTGGTACCAGACACGGGCGAGACAATGCAGAACTCTACCACCTAGTAGCCACGATGATAGTGACTCGATAGCCAATCGGTCGCCTTTTACGAGCTGCCTGGCAGAACGGTAGTTGGTCTATTCTTCAAAGGAGCCCGGAACCAACACGGGGGGCGCAATAGCATGAACGCTGTTGCGGTAGGAATAGCTAAAGCATTGGTACCATACCCGGGCGAGACATTGCAGAACCCTACCACCTAGTAGTTACGATAGTATTAAGCAGTGACCACGTTTGGACAATCCGCCTTTTACGAACTGCCTGGCAGAATAGCAGAAGGTCTATTCTTTAAGGTTTTGCTAACCTATGAGGTAAAAAAGTAATAGAGCTTACACATGGGCAAAATTTTTACATAAATATTCTGCAGAAACTACACGCGAATAAAATCTCGAGCGTCTCCTATTATTCATCGTAATTGGAAAACTTAGCCTAAATATAGCGTTCCCGTTCGTGTTGAAGTAATATCATACGGCTGCTGTAAAAGGAAGTGATTTGAGAGGCAAGAATGTTTAATTTTGTTTGGAGTGTATCGGCACGCCTCTGGTAACGCTGACTCATCACTCAACTGACGACAAAACGTTCCAGCTACCGTTAAATCATTGTCATATAATATTAGATTTATTCTACTAAATAATTTTATTTATTGTTTCTTAAAGTAGCCGAAATCTTTAAGCTTAGGAATGGACTATAATCCCATGGGAGTTCCCCTTTGGCAATTCGTAAAAGGTGAATATGTCACAACCACTGCGACTACTACTATCCAAATAAAGTAACGATACGTCAATAAATCGCGTGAATAATTATGAAAACTAGTCAGCCTCCTCGACTCCACCACCCTCCTATTTCACGTAAGATTTTTAAAATAACGATTTTTAGTTTATATTATACTCTACTCTGAATCCCCAATCCCCAATCCGAGCCCCCAATTGAAGAAAATACCATCTGCTATTCAGTAGTCAGGCAGTTTGTAAGCAGGCAGGCAAAGGCCAACGATGGTTCGAACTTTTCACAATCATTATGATGACAGAGTTCCGCAATATCTCGCTCAAAATGGGTACTGCCGCATTAACTGCAACTATAGCTCCAATCACCTAAATCGTTGTTGTTTTATGAAGTGTGGATTATTTTGTGACCATTAATTGTCCCTTGCCACTTTAAACCACCCCAAACGACGTTAAATTAATTAACATATAGTGTTGCTAGCTGCCACACCTTTTACACATTATGAATAAGCTTTTATAAAATTAGTCGGGTGTGTTTGCACTTCGAATGCCACTTTTCACGAAACAAAACTAACTACACGCGACTTTTTATTTATTGTTCCATTGTCACCTACCGGCTATGTGGCTCTGTAATTTAAAATACGCTGATAAAAAATCTTCTTTATATATAAAAATCAATAGCTGTTCGTTCGTCTCGCTAAAACTCGAGAACGGCTGGACCGATTTGGCTAATTTTGGTTTTGGATTAATTGTTGAAGTCCAGGGAAGGTTTAAAACGTGAGAAAATGTAGAAAAAAATAAGAGTAGTTAAAAAGGCAGAACAACGTTTGCCGGGTCAGCTAGTATAGTATAAATAATTATTCGCTTATCAAATCACACGAATTGATCTAACCCTAAAGTAAACAAATTATTTACTTGGGTTATAGGTGTTAGTCATCGATATTAATACCTACATAGAAATACATAAATTTTCATATAAAATTTTAAATATATAAAATAAACACCCAGAAACGCAAACATTTATTCACATCACACAATTGTTTCCTCTTGTCGGGAATTGATCCCCAACCATACTCACTAAGTAAACTACTAACGTCAATGTCTGATGGCTACGCGTCATTGATATTTTTGTATCTATAGGTGACGGTTATCTGTTCCGACCTGCCCACTCAGGGTACTCAATGTGATATATGTTGTGCACGAGAGAGAATATATTTTTCGGAGTCGGTTAATGTCTCGCTTATGCATGTCACATAAACTTTTTCCCTTCGAAATAATAATTAACTTGAATAGACCAATAAATGATGATTGTTATTCTTTGAAGACATCCAAATACATGGTAATATTATTTTTCGTACATTACAACAAAGGAGCGTCACTCCTTTATTGTAATGCAAAAAATTATGCTTAACACTGATTAAAACCTTAAACCTATTTAGCATTGAGTACACGATTATTGTTCCTTTATGATATAAAGCCTCTAGTGCAAACGCATTGTTTCGTTGTTCACATGACTTCCGAGTGTAAAAGTTACAAAAACTATTCCACAAATTCGATAACATATTAGACCTAATAGTTAAGATTGGGAGACAAGATGAAAATTGACAAGCGGAAATGTTTTTTTTTTAAATCAAATAATATTTTATTCGACGTAGGTACACATAGAAACACTTATCGACGTCATTTATAAGCAAAATTATACATGACAAGTTATACAATAGTTATAAAATATACTAAGGTAAAATACATAATACGGCTAATTTGCCGTGTTGGTCCCGGCCTCCTTTGAAGAATAGGCTAACTGCCGTTCTGCCAGGCAGGTCGTAAGAGGCGACCGATTGGCTATCGAGTCACTACCATCGTGGCTACTAGGTGGTAGAGTTCTGCATTGTCTCGCCCGGGTCTGGTACCACCGCCATGCCTATTCCTGCCGCAATAGCGTCAGTGCTTGTCACTGTCGTGTTCCGGTTTGGAGGGTAAGGTAGCCGGTAAACTTATGCATGTGGCATTAGACCTCGCCACAAGATAGCAACGCACCATTAACATCTTTGGTGTCTATAGGCGATGGTTGACTCTTTCCATCAGGAGACCCATCTGCTTGTTTACTGTCTTATGCTATAAAAAAAACCCAGAAAAATAAAGACAGCTAAAGGGAATTTTTTGTCTACTATTCCTGTCGATTAATTCCTACTCTATTAAGTCTAATTACAAATACAATCAATTTTATGGCAAGATACAAGTCTTGACCTAGCTAAGGCCTTTATAAAATATAGACGATATGCCCTCCTACTGTAAAAGGCGGATGATTGACTAAATGTGTCACCACCATGGTGGTAGTGATCTGTAAATAGTGCCACTTCCTCAAGAAACCCTCAAATTTCAAACAAATTTCTTCCTGACCGCGGAACCTAACCAAATGTTCTATCTAAATTAAAAATGTTATAAACTTGCAACACATTGTTTTATTCCGACATCACCTTCCTGCCTCATTGCACAGCAAAACATGAAAAGCTTATGATTCTCGAATAGGGATCCTTCAACCTCAGTTACCGTGTCTTTGATATATCATTTAGTAACAGAATACCAAATTTTGTATCGATCAAACCTGAAATAATTGCTTACTTCCTTTCATCAAGCATGATGGCATTGATGACCTTTAAATAACTAAATCGATTTTGATAAAACATGTGTAAGTACCACCGCCGGATAACTAGCTTACAAAAAAAACTACATTCAAATCAATGCATACGACATACAGACCATATTTGCCAAACTTATAACACTTCTTTTTGCGTCGGAGGGTAAAAAGAATCTAAACTACTAACGAAAGTAAATGTAACCGTGGTGTAGAATAGTTAAAATAAAGATATCTACCATACAAGGATGCAATGTGCATGTGACACGACGACTTACATAGTTTTTGTTGAAGTTTTTAACCCCACGAAGGGAAGTCTCCCTTCGTGGGGTTAAAAACTCCCCTGAAGAAGAAAGAATCCCCTGTCAAGTGGCTATTAAGTGCGGAAGTCTGGCAAGGCTTCGCAGGAATCAACCCTTCCTATTCCTTCCTTCGTGATACATTTTTCTAACACATAAATTATTATAAAATTATATATTTCTCATCATATCTAAAGACAAAATAATATTGTAAATAGATGAAATTTGTTTTGTTTTAGTAACTATCTATATAATAATCTATATATATATATATATATATATATATATATATATATATATATATATATATATATATATATATATATATATATATATATATTAATATTTGAAGCGAAAACGTTGGATTCCTTTTTTAGAAAATGCACCCAAGGAGTTGGAGATTTGGCGTACAGATTTTTACCTCGTGCTGGTCCGAACTCTTTTGAAGAATAGTCCAGTTACTGTTCTGCCAGGCAGCTCGAAAGGAGACCGATTGGCTATGCGAGTCACTACCATCGTGGTGACTAGGTGGTGGAATTCTGTATTGCCTCGCCCGGGTCTGGTATCACCACATAACCTATTCCTGCCGCAATAGCGTCAGCGTTTGCTACTGTCGTATTCGGGTTTGGAGAGCCTTACCCGGTAAACTTATGCATGTGGCATAAGACCTCGCCACAAAATAGCAATGCACCATTAACATCTATGGTGTCTATAGGGGACGGCTGACTATTTCCATCAGGAGACCCATCTGCTCGTTTGCTATCTTATGACATAAAAAGTACAGAATAAAGTGTAGGAAACTAATAGTTCAGTAAAAAGTTTAATGAAACCATGATCTGACCAGTTTTGGCGCAATGCGTAAAAATGTGTTCATTAATACTTAAATAATGATATTATGAAAGAAATTTTGATTTAAATTTAGGGGAAAGGGATGAAAAAATAAAAAAGGGTTGAAAAAAGCTTCAAGTAAGTAAGTTGTAGAGAAAAAAATTCTACACAAAAAAGTTCTTCTTCATTTTTTTGTTATCTGCTTTAGTTTAGCTACAAAAAAAAAAAAAAATTTGAATTGTCCGACCCGAGACCTCATTTGATCAACTCCGACACCGGACCACTAGACAGTAGACACCAGGGCCGTAATAATTCTGGTAAGTGTCTCCAGCTGGTATTTATCGGATCCATCCCACAGGTGATCCATCCCTATGTGTGTGTCGACATGTTATAGCCGATAGTTTTTGTTGCCAAGGTAATATATTGACATAATTTAAGATTTATTGTTTTGATAATGGAAAGTTTATCTATCTATCTATCCACAAAATAATAGCATATACAGGTTAAAAAAAGTTAAAAGATTGTAAATACCGAAAGAGAGCGTTCAGTGCTCGAATCTGATTTACAATCAGTGATTTACCGAACTCGTGACTAAACTCGTTAGTGCATCAGGCGGCGACCATACTTTTAGAACACAATACACTAATTTCGTTGTGGTTTACTATTTAGTTAGGCAATACTGTCTTTTTATGATATTTTTATAGGTTACATAATTGACTATTTTATATTTCCAATGTCTTTCAATATGTACAGTATTTTATCAGTCAACCTGTTGGTATAATATATTTTTTAGAAAGTCAACCATCGCCTATACACACCAAAGATGTTAATGATGTGTTGCTATATTGTGGCAACATCTAATGCCACACGCATAAGTTTACCGGCTACCTTACCCTCAAAATCAGTACACGACAGTGACGAGCATTGACGCTATTGCAGCAGAAATAGGTAAGGCCACCCAGGCGAGCCAATGCAGAACTTGAACAGAAAAGTCTTGAAAATAAATTTAATAGGAGCAATGGCTTTGCATTGTTTTACAAACTACTTGGCAAAATGGTAGTTCCGGATCAAATATATTACTACCATTACCTACACATATTTTTAATTAAACTTAGGTAATTTAATGAAACCTAAAAGATCATGTAAATGTCACGAAACTGAGTCATTGGTGATTAAATAATAGACACAGAGGTTATTTCATAATATCCGCGCTCCACATTCCTCTGCGTGACTTAAAGTTCTTGTGAATCCCGTGGGAACAATACGTATTGACGGGATTAAAAGTAGCTTTTGTGTTTAGATTGGATAATAATAATAATAATTCCTTATTTATTGCTCACGAAGAAAATATAAAAAAAGAAATAGGTATGTCAATAATTAATAAAATTAATCTTGTGTATTGTCATGCGATGTTCAAAATTGGAAATGACAAGTTTCCTTGTGAGTGTCTGGATTGATGACTAAGTTGAAACCTGAGTTACACGTACACAGGTCTTATCACTAAAAAAGCAAACTCTTAGATATATAGAATTGATATAAAAAAAAACAAGAATCAAAATGCGCAGTCCCGAACAAAACTGACACTCAAAACTATCTCTAGTTTCACATAAGCAGATATAGATTTGGCAAAACATGCATAGATACATGTATATGTGTACATATACATGTTTCGATATGCAGCATTACTGGTTTATGTAACTGTCGTTAAAATGCAATGGCACAAATTGTAGACCACTGAATAATACATTCGTGAGCATCACCATGTGGCACCACTGGTCCGTACCGCTGAAGGGTCATATAGATAGAACCAGCGGGCCAGCTTCTTGTCAGGTGGTTACATTATCTACTTATAGAAGCGCTAAAAGCACTTTGTTTAAGTGTCAACAAGGCGGCTCCCCTTACCGTGTGTTATTTAGTAATAACCTGAAAACTATGCTGAAAGGACTTTAAATATATTTTCCTAGGGTTCCTAGTTTTTATAAATGTCTGTTGTACTCAGAAACAATAAACAAGCTACTAATATATTCTTAGTTTATATGAAATATCTTATGAAAATCCATTTTTCAAGACATGGCCAATCGTAAATATTCACGGGACAAATTACACTTACTGATCTAACTTCAAAGTAAGCAAATTATTTGCTTGTGTTATGGGTGTCAGTCAACGATAGTAATACATAGAAATACATATTATATAATAAATATTGTTACATACATAATAAACACCCAAACCCAGAAATACAAATATCTTTGCTCATCACACAAATGCTTGTCCCTGTCGGGGATCGAACATCAGCTTTGTCGATTACGTAGTCAGGGTCGCTAACTACTCAACCAACGGGGCGGTCAACGTCGTGGACGATAAAATCGTGAGACGTTAATGATTTAACGATCAAGTCGATTTTAGTTGCCCACGTCACAAAATGCCACCATTTCATGAAATTCTCGAGCATTTCATGATTGTGGAAACAAATTGATTAAATCATTTTGATTATTAATTTTTACTAAAAAAGTGCCAAAATTATAATTCATAAATAATGAATGAATTGAATTTCTTGAATTAAACAAAAAATAATAAATTAATTGAATTAATTAATTATATTGGGGAATCTCGATAAAACTAAAAAAAAATATTATCACTTTCAAAATTTTGCCGCCCTAAAACATTTGCCGCCCAGGGCACTTACCCCGACTGCTCCTAGTGTAAATCCACCGTTGGGGGTATGGCTCTACTTTACCGGAAGTTACCCGTTCTAAATTTTAAATATTTTAGTTTCCGTCAGATTGTACAGATCTATAGCATGGTTTTAGAAGAAAGATAAAATAAACCACTACACATTTATATTGTATCTCTTTTACACTTACTCCTCTCACTCCAAGTCAGAAATTGTTTTCGTTCCTTTCATTTTCTCAAAAAACTACTTTTTCGAGTTGTGCCTACCTTGTTGGGGGTGCGATTGCGATGCGGATCAAGTACCTTGTATGACATATTCAGAAATATTCTAAGTGTACTTACTGCTCACACATTTATTAGCTGTCATCAAATTTATAATGAATACTATTATAAAGCTGAAAAATGAAAGCAAGGTACGCACGTCCTTTTAACCAGTTAGCAGCAACTGAATTAAGCACCAATTTTTAGTTTGGGTACCACTAATGTGCACTAAGTTTGGTTTATGTAAAGTTAATCTATAATTCCATATATTCATTACTCATGTTTAATTGAAGCACTGAGGTTTTTGTTAATAAATGAATTAATTAATACGTGCTAAAAATAAAATTCTTAAGATAAGGTACTCCAAATTCCAGAAGGTAGCGAAGTTTGGTAGCGATTGCATCATAAGGTTTTTTTTAGCATTTTTGGTCATTTTGACATATCTACTCGTATGTTATTACTATAAACCGTGCGAAGCCGTGACATTTATTGCAGTCATTTATTGCAGTGACAATAAAGTACCATTATTTTCGAATTCTTTTCAAGGTAAATAAAAGCACAACATTTTCTAAAGAAAACCATTAAACACTTAAAATGAAAACGCACAATGTAACTCCGATCGTCAGCTAGCCCTTGAAATCGTATTAAATTTTTGCGTGACTCGGTCGGAATATGATAGATTAAATTCAAAACGTAATGAAGGCACGATACTCTTATTTACAAACATTTCCAGCTCAATCGAGCTTGATTGATGATAGTTTGCGGTACCACACAGTACCTGACTCGATTTTTTATCTATACTGTAGCACACGTAAAGGCATTTTAATAGATAAAGCTTTAACAATGGATTCTCTATTATAGAGTATCGTGATGGCTAATTGGTGATTAATATGACAATACCTTTCGAATAAAACGTATTTAAACAAGCGCCAGCGTAGCATTTAGTTTGTTATGGAGAGTACAATTTAACGAAAAACGTTTATTGTTTTATTATTTTATTAGATAGCAAACAAGCAGATGGCTCTCCTGATGGAAAGAGACATCTTCCAAAGATGTCAAAGGTGCGTTGTTATCCGAGTGGTAAAATGGCAATCCCACATACATAAGTCTAGCGGCTACCTTACCCTCCAAACCGGAATACAACAATAACAAGCATTCACGTTATTGGGACGGGATAAGGAAAGGCGGTGGTAGCAAATACCCGGGGGTTGCGGTTACAAAGACGTTGCGGAACTCTATCATCTAGTATTCACGATAGTAGTGACACGTATAACCTATTAGTCGCATTTTATGACCTGCCTGGCAGAAGTACAGATGGTCTATTTTTCAAAGATTACCACATTAACACGAGCAAATAATAATAATATAATAACATCGCTGAACAAATATATATAATATAAATAACACCATCTAGCCCCAAAGAAAGCAATTAACTGCTTGTGTTATGGGGGTTAGTCAACGATACTAATACATTTCTATTAAAAAAAGTATCTTCACGCCCGTATCCCCGAAGGAGTAGGCAGAGGTACAACAAGTGCACCCACGATTAGCCGAAGATAGTTAAAAGATAGAAGATAGTCCCACAAATGTGATAGGTGGCAAGCTTATCGCCAACCGGGCACTTTTCAATCCCGGGCAACTTTGTGTTTCTCAGAAAACTGAAAAAACACTTTTTTATGTGCCCGACCCGGGAATTGAACCAGGGACCTCATGTGGTCAACGCCAACGGTGGACCACTAGACGACAGAGGCGATAATATATTATTTATACATTTCTATGTATAAATAATATATAAATACTGATACATACATAATAAACACCCAGAACCAGAAATACAAATAGTTATGCATAGCACTCCAATGTTTGTCCCCCTCGCGAATCGAACCTGAGCTCCATCGATTCTTTGTTAGGTTCGCTAATCACTCGACCAACGGGGTGGTCAAATAGTTTAATAGCATACGTCGAGTATATTAATTGATAGCAAAAGTTATTGTATTCGACTTGTAACCAGATATTATGTGATGTTAAACAGAACGTTATTTATAGCACCCTCCTGCGAACCATGCATCTGACACGGTATCTGGCTCCACATCCTAGAGACATCGGAGTAACAACAATCAGGTATCGTTTACTTGATGCTTGATCGCCTGTCATGGAGTACTGAGTTGTAAATTGGCTTCGACGACAAACTTCTTTTGTTTGTGGCAATCCGGCCGGAACATCTGATGTTAATAAAACGACACGACTATAAGATAAATTTATTGCTGTTTAAGATGAGAACGGGATATTTGATGGTTAATTTGCTGGCTGAATTGCGCCTTTGTCTTTGGAAGTATTATTTTGAGATTTTTGGAGAGAAAGAGAGTCGATAAACAGAGTTGACACTTTCAAGCGCGATTTATTGCGCTTGAATGTGTCAATGCTGTTTTAAGACACCTCTTTTAAGAGGTGACCAATAAAGAACTTATGATATCTCGTTCACTCGACACGACACAACGACGAAACGTTTGTCGTGGCGTGAAACGATATACAAGTTAATCATAAGCGGGCAGATCGAATTAATAACTTAACATGTGATAGACAAGTAATGTGAGTTATAATAGCCTAAACAACTAGCCTCGGTTAGATCCATTATAGTGCAATAACCTAACTTAGCCTAATATCTAATTGTTGTCATTAAATATTGTCACGAAGGTGTACTTAGCTGTTGACCCAATTCACAAGCTTAAGCGGAAACGGTAGCTAATAAGATATTTTATATTTTCTAGAGTATCATCAAACCCGGTTTCCTTGCGGGGTAGGCAGAGTAAACCGAACGTAGAGTTTCCGATTCACCGCGATTCACTCTTTTGTCGGATGGCGAGATAAGTGATCCTCATCGCCACATTTACCGATATATTAACGACTATCGACTATTTCTAGCAATAACCGGGACCGACAGCTTTACGTGCTCATCCGAGGCACGGGAATGATAATACACCACTCCATTATTTTTTTTTTGACTTCCTATATGGACTATGGACATATTTCTGGGACTTGTGATTATTAATACCATTTGATTATTAATGTGTAAACAAAGTTAATACCATGGGCGTAGCCAGCCACGGGTAGGGTAGCAGTCAATATGTAATGAGCGAACTATACCCGCGGTCTTACACTACGTATGTAGATAAGGAAGTTACTGATTTTACCCCGATTTTCGAAAATCAAGTTTTCACCAGATGTCCACGTTTTGAAGTCCTAGGAACCTTTTCCGACTATTTTCACGATGACGTCAGTATGTCCGTATGTATGTATGTATGTATGTGTGTGTGGTGTGTGTGTGTGTGGTGTGTGTGTGTGTGTGTCTGTGTATGTAAACATCTCATAACTTTTGAACGGCTGGACCGATCGAAGCGCGGTTGATGGCATTCGATTGAATTCCGCTTAACTTAGACTTTCTGAAAATTTGAACTGATTCGGTCCAGGAGATTTTGAGAAGTTTTGAAAAAACACCAAAAAATTTTGGCGAAACAGTATTTTTTAATATAACTTCCAAATTTATGTACCGATTGAACACAAAAACTAATCAGCTCTATTCCTCAAAAAAAAAAAACGTCTAATACAGAAATTGCATCAAAATCGGTTTATCCGTTTGGGAGTAATCGTTGACGAAAAATTTTTGTATTTGTTTTTCGACATAGCTTCAAAATTTTTCAACCAATAATTTTTTAGTGTTTTACAATATTTTAATACTAAAAAAACTACGTCAAATGCCGTTTCAAAAATCAAAATCAAATCTAATTCTCAAAACTTATAGCTTTTCAAACATTAAAATTTTAGCAAACTTACTTAATTTTTTTAAATAACTTTCAAGTTAATTCACTGATTGACTTAAAAATCTTATCAGCTTTTTTCCTTTAAAAACTACGTCAAATACCGTTAATTCAATCAAAATCGGTCAATTTGTTTGGTATTTATTAATGAAGAAAATTTATATTAAAATTTTATATCATTCCATCATAAAAAAAAAGTTATATGTCATTCCATCGAAATTTTTCAACCTATCGATTATGTAGCTAAAGCAATATATCTCAAAAATTGAGTTGAATTCCATTATCGTTTTCAAAATATACAGCTTTTCAAAAATTAATATACTGTCATTTTTAACAAAAAAGATATTTGAACTGAAAAATCTATGCTTATATTTTTTACTCTTTTGAGCTTAAAATACCTTAATTTAGTAGGAAGTTTCAGAAATAGCCCGTAGGGTCAACGGTTTACACATTTTTTCACACAGTATTGTAGTTCGCACCTAGATAATTAAGTTCTTTGGGTTTGATTATGTACCTACAAGTCAGAGCCAGGGTGGGGCAAGCGCCCCAATTTGCCCCACCGTGCCTACGCCCATGGGTGATACCTATGCTCCGCAATTTCGTGAATTAAAATCCTAGTAAAATTTAAAACTAGCTGTTACTCGAGACTTCGATCGCGTGAACAGTGCTTTTAGCAAGTCGTGTGAAAAGTAACCTAAGTCACTTCTGGATAGTGTAACTATCTAAAAGATGTTTTAAGAGATGTCCAGTAGTTTTCGAGTTTATTTGTTACAAACATACAACAATACTTATGCTCTTTTTATATAATATATCTGGTTGACCGAGCTTTGCTCGGTTTTTCACATATTTTTGGAACCGATCTTTTCTTGGACTTTGAACCTTGATAAATCGATTCCTATAGAAATTTTTTTTCTGTACCTGGTTGACCGAGCTTTGCTCGGATTTTCACATACCCATATCTTGGGAACCGAGCTTTTCTTGGACCTGAAACCTTGATAAATCGATTCCTTGACCCGAAAACCCCCTAATTTGTGACTTTTATGAAAATCGTTGGAGCCGATTCCGAGATTCCAATTATATATATACAAGAATTGCTCGTTTAAAGGTATTAGATTAGTAGAAATATAGAGGTATAGGTGGCACCCAACCACGCTGCAAAGTGTGTGTTGGTCCCAGGCTCCTTTGAAGAATAGGCCAACAGCCGTTCTGCCAGGCAGGTCGTAAAGGGCGAACGATTGGCTATGCGAGTCACTACCATCGTGGCTACAAGGTGGCAGAGTTCTGCTCGCCAGGGTCTGGTATCACCGCCTTACATATTCCTGCCGCAAAAGCGTCAATGCTTGTCACTGTCGTATTCCAGTTTGGAAGGTAATGTAGCCGGTAAACTTCCATGGCATTAGACCTCGCCATAAGATAGTAACGCAACATTACCATCTTTGGTGCCTAAAGGCGACGGTTATATCTTTCCATCAGGAGACCGTGTGCATGTTTGCTATCTTATGACATAAAAAAAAACACAAATTTCACTATACATGGCCTAATGGCAGTTAAGCCATATTCAACTCAAATCATGAATGCTATAATATTTGGTTCCCGGATCGGACAAAAGTATTATTGAGGTGTTTTCGGCCACTTTCACAAACATTATTAACACAGCGGGTTGTATGGTGAATAGAAAACTTATAGACTTAATATCATTCCACAGGATTTTGTAGCGGTCTAGCAATATTCAACGTTACGATACAAAAAATTCAAATAAGCGCCCCGTGTTGGTACGGACTTCTTTGAAGAATAGGCCAACTGTCGTTCTATCAGGCAGGTAGTAAAAAGTGACCGATTGACTCGCTACTAGGTGGTAGAGTTTTGCAATGTCTCGCTCGATTTTTAGTACCACCGCGCTACCTATTTCTGACGCAATAGCGTCAATGCTTGTCATAATCGCATTCCTGCGTGGATGGAAATATAACGCCTATCCTGATATTGGTTGGCACGCTGGTTCTACCGCTAAGCTCTTCAATTGTACCGACCTGCGACGCCACAATTTCTTGTACCAGTTGATAATAATGGTTTTGCTTTGGCCATAATAAAAATGACCGTGACTCGTTGTAATTACACCAAATGAACTATTAGAGCTCCCCGGGTACTAGCTGTATACCGTCAGATGTTTCACTATTAATTGGTTAAATGTTTTAAGGGATAACAAAAGAAATTACAAAAGTTAAACCGACTTCTGACCTATATGTATAACGTCCTCTCCAGAAGTACATACGTAGTTAGCCATATCCAGAAAACTTCTGAATCGATTTGGTGGAAACTTGGACTGTTCCCTAAGTTGTAATATACTTGATTTAAATCAAAAAGAATAATCTCGATATGACTTTTAATTTCCGAGAAACTCGTGGACAAACAGACAAAGATACATACACTTATAAAATTTGGCACAAGTATTTAGAAGCCTAAAATAGATCATCATTCTCAGATCAAACAGATAAGCTTTTTTTTTTGAGGATAGTTAAAATATTTCATTAATAAAAAGGTTTTATCTTCCCTGGCAGAGAGATAAGATAATAAATAGTTTCGTGATTGGTAACTTATCAAACTGGCGATAGGTAAAAGATTGTACATAGTAGATACCTACTGAAGGAGGGTGTTCAGTATTCGATTCTGATACTGAATATTATGTAAACAAAATAGGTACTTAAACTTTGATCTAATCATATAATTTTTTAATACTACTAGAATTATTTTATAAAGAAAAATATAAACACCGCACATTGATAACAAAGTTTCGTTTCGGCTAAAGATCGCGCCTACTACCCGCGCGGTAACAATATTTTTTTAAATATTACTAGGTACACTAATTTCATGGAGGTTTATTATGTAACTAAGATATATTCTTATTTTATTATATTTTTATTACTTACATATAACCATTAACTAGTGTATCATCCAAATCGCACAATCTTACCAGTCAACCTGCATATGTTTAAGGAAATATTTAAAATTAGCTGTTGCCTGCGACTTCGTTCGCGCGGACTTTGTTTACTCCGCACAACTCCTGCCCCGTAGGTGATAGCGTGATAATATGTAGCCTATATGGTGACCCGACCTGCTAGTAATATTCATGCAAAATTTGAAGTAAATCCATGCAGTACTTTTTGAGTTTACCCCGGACATACATTGACTTTCCCACGATTTTACTATATGTAAAAATATAGATTATGAGTAGGTGATTAGCGAACGTAATTACAAAATCGGTTGAGAGAAACAAAATAGTGGATACAATTTAAAAAATGCGAATTACAATTTTTGTAATCGAGTTAAATCTGTAAGGTTTATTAATTAAACAAATATGTTTCACAATTACTTTTATTTAATTAATCTATACGTATAATAAAATCGTAGGAAAGTCAAAACTGTACATTGAATATTTTTTAAAAGAATAATTGGGGCGTGATCTACAATCGATATTGAAGCCAAAAATATAGTTTTTAAAATTCTTGTCTGTTTGTCTGTTTGTCTGTATGTATGTCCGGGGTAAACTCAAAAAGTACTGCATGGATTTACTTCAAATTTTGCATGAATATTACTAACAGGTCAGGTCAACATATAGGCTACATATTATTACGCTATCACCTAGCGGTCGAGTGCTGTGCGGAGTAAACGAAGTCCGCGCGGACGAAGTCGCTGGCAACAGCTAGTAAATAATAAATTAGGTTCAATTACAAAAAACATAATATATAAGGTTCAATCATTATCGTCGTATTGACAAATCTTTCAATATTGAGTAGATATGTATATCGCCGGCAGTTGATAAAACTCCATGTTATCTTAACTTTGAAACTTAACTAAATGTTGTCACTAAAATAGAAGTTTAATACAAAAATAATAATAAATGTTGTGATCATAGCAAAGGAGGCTACGGGCCTCTGAAGTTGAGATCCCCAGTGCACTGCCCCAGCTAGTCCTGCAATAGCTACTACGCCTTTGCTTGAGATAATAAAACAGTAAAAGTGCTTCTAACTAAAAGAAACACATATGATATTCCAACTCTACAAGACGGTTGCTAGGGTTCCGTACCTAAAAGGTAAA
Organism: Apodemia mormo; assembly: GCA_036924255.1. NCBI lineage: Eukaryota > Metazoa > Arthropoda > Insecta > Lepidoptera > Riodinidae > Apodemia > Apodemia mormo. The sequence continues at coordinate 41,303,527 of JAUPFN010000009.1, read as the reverse complement.
ACGGAACCCTATTACTAAGCATCTGCTGTCTGTCTGTCTGTCACCAGGCTGTATCTCATAAACCGTGATAACTAGAAAGCTGAAATTTTCACAAATTATGTATTTCCGTTGCCGCTATAACAAAAAATAAAAATAAAAATAATGAAAATATTAAGGGGGTTTCCCATACAATAAACGTGTTTTTTTGTAATTTTTGCTATGATGATACGGAACCCTGCGTAATGGAGTGGTGACTTATGGGGATGGGGTAGGAGAGTGAAAACTTTGGGGTTCTATTTTTTGAGGTTTTTAAGCCAAAAAATCTCAAAAAAATATAAATTTGAAATTGTGAACATGGTCACTCTAATCACCTAACGGCATGAAATATACTTAACAACCCATATAATACCTACCAAATAGACACGGTGTGCTCAGCAGAGCGAGACAGTACTTTTTGCCGGCCCATTGCCTTCAACTTTATAAGGCACAGATTCGGCCTCACATGGAGTACTGTTCTCATCTCTGGGCCGGAGCTCCCCAATACCAGCTTTTTCCTCTTGATTGCATACAGCGTAGAGCGGTTCGAATCGTTTACGACCAGGCTATTTCGGAACAGCTCGACTCTTTGGCATTACGCAGAGATGAAGGTTCACTCTGTGTCTTCTATCGTCTTTATCATGGGGAGTGTTCCGACGAGTTGTTTGGAATAATTCCTGCCGCCGAATTCCACCATCGGACATCGCGTCATAATTTAAAGTTCCATCCTCACCATCTCGATGTCTGGAAATCCACAACTGTGCATTTCTCCCGACATTTTTTGCCCCGCACTACTCTGTTGTGGGATCAATTACCGGCAGGGGTATTTCCGAACGGATACATAGGGACCTTCAAGAAAAGAGCTTACTCATTCTTAAAAGGCCGACAACGCAACTGCAAGACCTCTGGTATTGCAGATGTCCATGGGCGGCGGTGATCACTTACCATCAGGTGCACCTCTTGCTCGTTTGCCCCCTCTTCTATAAAAAAAAGACAAAAAAACATAATAATCGGTCGAGCCATTTAGGAGAGGTGCGTCCCTTATTCACCGTTACACGAGATTCTTATAAATTAGATTTTAATAAAATTAGTAATTTCATCTTTGTTAACAGAGGGAATGCATCTCAGTGCACATTGGACAAGCCGGAGTGCAGATAGGCAATGCCTGCTGGGAGCTGTACTGCTTGGAGCACGGCATCCAGCCTGATGGCCAGATGCCGTCAGACAAGACGCTGGGCGGCGGCGACGACTCATTCAACACGTTCTTCAGCGAGACCGGTGCCGGCAAGCATGTGCCCAGGGCTGTCTTCGTCGATCTTGAACCCACTGTCGTTGGTAAGTTTGTCCTGTAATTTCCCTATTTCCTGTTTTTTCTAACATTCAGTTTTACTCCTTTGATCCCATTTAGGAAGGCTTTGAGTTCCTGATAAAATATAGATCTTTCTGTCAGGAAACTCTCCAAAGGTTAACAAAGGCTTTATCTCTAAATAGACATAAATAGATAATGATAGTTGCAAAAATAATGCAGCGTACCTAGCCTATCTAAGTAAGTCATCGCAAAGTTATATTAATTGGGGCGGTATTGACATGGATAATCTTTTCCTCTCTCTCTTTCTTGGTCACTTACGACCTGCCTCGTAGGAATTATAGAAGTTTTGCCGTGTTGGTCCCGGCCTCCTTTGAAGAATAGGCCAACTGCCGATCTGCCAGGCAGGTCGTAAAAGGCGACCGATTGGCTATCGAGTCACTAACATCGTGGCTACTAGGTGGTAGAGCTCTGCATCGTCTCGCTCGGGTCTGGTACCACCGCCTTACCTATTCCTACCGCAATAACGTCAGTGCTTGTCGCTGTCGTGTTCCGGCTTGGAGGGTAAGGTAGCCGGTAAACTTATGCATGTGGCATTAGACCTCGCCACAAGATAGCAACGCAATATTAACATCTTTGGTGTCTATAGGCGATGATTGACTCTTTCCATCAGGAGACCCATCTGCTTGTTTGCTATCTTATGATATAAAAAAAATAAAAAAAAGTTTAGGCTCCGCGAGGAGATCGAAAAATTTATTTTTAGAATAATAGGAAATTTAATTCCAAAATTTCAAATAAAGACAAAAAGAAGTTATTCAAATTATACTCTCCAAACTCTATTGACGAGTCAATTTTTAAGTTAGTACCAGATCGGATCGGAAACTCGGCCACACACTGTCAACTTCTTTTTATTATTAATATGAGTATATATTTTATTTTATTTCATAGCATAACAATTCCATATGCATAAGTTTACTGATTACCTTACCTTCCAAACCGGAACACGACGAAGTCGAACACCGTCACTATTACGGCAGGAATATATTATAAAGCATTGTAATGGTACCTAGCCCGGTCGAGACGATGCAGAACTCTACCAGCTATTCAGTAGTCACAATGTGAGTGATACATAATATTATCCATCTTCTGCCTTTTTTAGATGCACTACAGTAAGACAATTGATCTATTCTCCATAAAGAGATTCTGCAAAAATTATAACGTCTTAAAAATACCATATTGAGCAGTCCAATTAAGTCCTGAGTGAATCCACCAGGGCATCGAACCGCGATGTGAAGTGCTCCGTCATTACGGCGGGCAACATATCATTACATTAACTCCAAAATAGATGCCGAAATGTACATCTATTATTCAAATGTGTTTATTCTTAAATTATAATGCTTGGTTGTTTTATTGTGGGGCGACGAGAGGCACGCAATCATCATTTTAGCCTGCTATATAATCAAGCACAGTTACTGGTAGGGCAGGTTTTGACTTTTTTATATTATAACTTATAAGATAGCAAACAAGCAAATAAAAGTCTTTCATGGTGGAAAGAGTCAACCATCGCCTATAGACACCAAAGATGTTAATGGTGCGTTGCTGTCCGTGTTGCAAGATGGTAATGCCATAACTTGGCTTGGAGCAGAATATAAATATTGTTCTCTGTAAATCTGATAACATAACACCTTTACCACATCTTTGGTGTCTTCAGACGATAACTATTTCTTTCTATCAGGAAAGCCATATACTTGTTTTCATTCTTAACAAAAAACAACTCATTGCTACAGATATCACCGACCACGGATATAGTCTGTGCCACTAACCAAATAACAAATAAAATGAATGAAAATTACTAAGAAAATCGTATGCATGAAAAAAATTACATTCACACTCGTAGGCAACACAGGTGTGAATTCGCGGATTATTAATTCGTAGTAGCCTTACGCGGCTACATTATCGCGATTAGCGAAAATATACGTTGTCGTGATGTATGTAGCCAACCAATTTGCTAAATCGCGAATTATCTTGGCCTAACAAAACTATAAAGTAGAAAATTTTCTACAACGACTAAGTTTATCTGACTTTGCCATCGATTCGCATCGCAAATTGACGCGAGATAGACTACTGTAACCTAGTACATGGGGCGCCGTAGTTCACGGTAGCACAAATACAAGTTTCAAGCGGTTATAACCAAGGGTGGATCCAGAGGGTGGGGGGGCATGGGGGTCCAGAGGGGGTCATGGAATTCATAGGAGGATCCCTCCTAGGCAGGGGTCTAGGTATGGATTTATTTCGTAATTGAACCTCAAATATGTGACCCCCTGAACCGAAGGCTGTATCAGCCCTTGTATATGTGAACCCCCCTGAACCGAAGGCTGTATCAGCCCTTGTATATGTGAACCCCCCTGAACCGAAGGCTGGATCCGCCCTTGGTTATAACATGGCACCGCAAAAACACGCTGAGGGAATTTCTATCATAATAGTTTCTCGTACATGTAAAACACGAACACCGCCGCACTGCGCATGTTAAATTTTATTTACAGAGAAACAAATGTAAGCATTCACCGCCTGCCACGATTGAGTGTGGTGTCGGGTGGATAGCCTTAGCGAGACAACACTCACGAATCTTTCCGCAATAGTGTGACCGCGTAGTGATAAGCCGGCAATTTGCATGCGGCTAGAAACTCGTTCGACACAAGCGGTCGATCCGTCGCACTTCAGCGGTTTGACGTCTGTTTCTAGTTTACACCATGGGTATGCAGATGCACTCATCGCCTGAATGACTTCGAACACTGCTGCTAGATGAAACTCAGATAAAATTTGATTATATAATATTATTATATACTTATGCATGTGGCATTAGACCTCGCCACAAGATAGCAACGCACCATTAACATCTTTGGTGTCTATAGGCGATGGTTGACTCTTTCCGTCAGGAGACCCATCTGCTTGTTTGCTATCTTATGACATAAAAAAAAATATCAAGAAATCATTGATTAATTATGATTTTCAAGCAGTACTCTCATCGGTAGGCGCATGAAGTCCCGGGTACCTCCTAAATAAGAGTTTTTTTTTAATCATTCGTTCCAAAAAAGAGTTTTATCATTAGGTTGACCACCTGATTAGACAACACCGTTGACTATTACATGACTGTACTGGTTGCACATCTACCTACCTCTTCAGAATTATAGGCGTGACGGTATTAATACATATTGTGCAAAACAAATCACGAAGCCCAGAAGCAGATTTTTTCCTGCCCGTGTGCAATGAATATTTCGTAAGATACATTGTTGATATCACATGCAAATATCTCTACCGACAAATCACTTTCAGCTGTCATTTCACAGACTCTACGGTCTGTATCGGAACAATCACGCGTTTGAAGCGATGAGAGCACGCTGTAATTAAATACGCCACTAAACAGCTTTCGCTAATAAAACTCACTTGCCCCTTGCAGACTGAATAACTTACACGTCTTCTTTAATTAAAACCATTTATCAAGTCGTATGAGATCACAGTTGAGTACGTGATTACGTTTCCGGTCCCCCCGGGCGCAAACAAAATACAGTAAGCGGCTTGACAAAAACGCCGAATTTCTTTATTTTAGGAAAATTGAGAGGTGTCTTATGGACATGCGATTGGAGTGGAATTTCTTTCGCTATATCTTTTATGAGTTTGTATTTAGTAATGATTAAATTAAATAAAAATTCCCCTCTTCTGTCGGCCCTCTGCTAATTTGCTAGCTAGTGGTATAAAAAATATAATTTTAAAAGCACTGAGTATGTGAACTGGAAAGTGTACTAAATTTTATCCCGCTTTGGTCTGGATTCCTTTTGAAGAATAGATCATCTATCATTCGCTCAGGCAGTCCGTAAAAGGCGAATGATTGGCTATACGTGTCACTACCATCGTGTGTACTATGGTAGAGTTCTGTGTGTCGATGGTAGAGTTCTGAACGTCTCGCCGGGGTCCGGTATATCACCACCTTGCCTATTCCTGCCGCGATAGGGTCAATGCTTGTCACTGTCGTGTTTAAGTTTAAAGGTTGCTGGTGAACTTATGCATATCACGTCATCCCACGGATAACAGCACACCATTAACACCTTTGTTGCTGTCTCTTTCCATCAGGAGTGCCGGCTGCTTTTTTGTTATCTTATAATATAAAAAAATAAAATTGTAAGGCGTGTAACCCCTAACAACATTTTCTGCTTGCTTGTTGTAGATGAGGTCCGCACAGGCACTTACCGTCAATTGTTTCATCCGGAGCAACTGATCACCGGCAAGGAGGACGCCGCCAACAATTACGCGCGTGGTCACTACACCATCGGCAAAGAGATCGTCGATGTCGTGCTCGACAGGCTCAGGAAACTTGCAGACCAGTGCACAGGTTTACAGGTAACATTTAATCTCTTAACAATACTTATCACATCGACCGTTATTATAACGCAAGCGTGATTTAATTTCACGTGGGCCAAGGAACTACTTATAACGCAAGCGTGATTTAATTTTACCCGGGCCAAGGTACTACTTAAGCTTATAATCTGGAGAATTCCATCGTGCGAAAGAGGCAAAGCAAGAACATTTGAGCGACACCGTGCCACCAGCTAGACGCGAGAATTTTTTCAGTCTTATGTCTTGTGTATTTCACTTTACTAATCACTTAAAAATTGTAATCGTATAAATAACTCTACATCATTTCACTGCGACATGTAACAGACGGAATAAAATGCACCCACTGTGACAATAGAATAGAATAGAATAGAATAGAAAAATATTTATTCCCAAAAATGATACACAAAAGAAAGTAAAGATACATAAGAAAATAGTAGGATACTTAACTACTAGGTATTTAACTTAAGAATAAAACTAAAACTATAAGTAATTAACCTAAATACCATTACTGTATCACTTTAGAGAAAGGGTTACTGACTCAGCATTATGTTACAGCATAGACTGTAACGCTGGTATTCTGTCAGCACCTTGCCGAAAAGAGCAGCGGCTTAAGTATCTAACCAATATCATATCATTATGTAAAGATGGATTTGTAGAAGAAAAAAACATAAAAGAAACCATAAAAAAACCGTAAAGTGTATTTTACCCATAACAAAGCTGTTGCGGTCATTCAATTAATGGCATCATGTGTTTGGCTGGGGTAGGAATAAGTAGTTATATCAGCTAAGCCCTAGAGAAAGTTTTAAATCGTGAAGTGCCTATTTTAAAAATTACATATTGGTATTATACACACATGGTAAACATGGTACGTGTACCACGTGTGAACAACACATTCAATGACAATAATCGTCACTAATAAAATATAACGGTCGATATTTATGACGCGTGATATAACAGTGACAAGAAACAAATAACTTCATGCCGTGATAGTGAAATAAAGACTGCGAGGCAATACAAAGTAAATTTACTATTTTCTGTATTTACATGAGCTACAAAAGACCAAACATTAGGCAAAGTTTTCACAAGATAACATTGACACGAACGACCCAAAATAATTTCGGAGCGATAAACCACGGTCCAAATTACATGCAAATTGTAACCCACAATAATAAATCCTTATCCAGGTGGATGTAAATAAGATTGCAGATAGCCGGCACGCGACATGTCGCCGGATTTTTGTACATAACCCTGTCTGGTCGTGTCCTACAGAGTAGCCTGAGGTTCTAAGAAAAACAACATATACAACTACTGTTAGTCCGCGGCATAACACCATTTTTGTTGAATGATCAGTACCTACTTAAAACTTCGTTAGTGGCTGGCAAATATATCAAACTTTCTCTCTACTATTTTTTTCGAAAGTACCGCGTTTTTTCAAATAACGACATAATCGAATGAATAAATGATGTTTCCTATCTTGATGGATACATACTTAGTTTGAATGCATTTACAAGACAATTAAATAAGTTATTTGAAGTGTTTTATTGAACAAAATACTGCACTGATGCAGGAGTGGATCCAGGTATAGGTTCAGGTAGGGGTAGAGGCAATTTAGCTCATTTCAACTGCTTAATCTTCTTAAAAAAATTACGAATAAAAAATCTCAGACGATCCCAACAATTTGAAGAATCGGACGTCACTAGTAGGGGGGGAGTATCAATTGCACTCATTGCCCCTCACTTAGATTTGCGCCTGCACCGATTTGCTTGTCTACCACCGCGAACATGCCGTAATTTAAGCATTTTTGTTAGGGGAAAATTATATTTTTTTACATCGTAAGATAACAAACAAGCAGATGGGTCTCCCGATGTAAAGAGTCAACCATCGCCTATAGACACCAAAGATGTTAAAATGGTGCGTTGTTATCTTGTGGCGAGGCCTAATGCCACGTACATAATTTTACCGGCTACCTTACCCTCCAAACTGAAACACGACAGCGACACGCACTGACGCTATTGCAGCATGTATAGGTACCAGACCCAGGCGAGACACTGCAGAACTCTACTACCTAGTAGCTATGATGATAGTGACTCGCATAGTAAATCGGTCGCCTTTTGACAGAACGGCACTTGGCTTATTCTTTAAACGAGCCCGGGACATAGTATCCGACAAATTTCCTACTGCGTTGTTTCAGACCGATAGGTTAAATATATCTAATGATATCACGAAATTGTGTTTTGCAACACTTTCCAAAAACGTCTTAAAGACAAAAAATTTATAGACTTGCTAAAAGATAACCACAAACAAAGTTGAAAGTTTGTATGTATTTGTAAATTATTATCAAATGTATTTATATTAATCATAATATATAGAAGATACAAATAAAATCTCGTTAAGTACCTCGGAGTAATAGACATTCGAAAACAATATTATTTTAATATTTAAGAAAAAGGGTCCCGCAGTCTATGCGTATTGAAGTTGTGGCCAGCGTCAAGACTCAAGACGCAGCACGCGCACTCGCAATTGATTTAATAGAGTTCTTATGAGGGCATGAGTACGGAAGTAATAACTACCAGATTGTATGATACTTTGAAATACATTGATTACAAGATTGAGGTAACGGGGCACGTTCGCAATCCAAACCTTATAGTCAATTTGAACGAAAAACGAAATAGATTCGCTACTATATGCTTATATCAAATTCAGGTTGGTTTTTATCTAGTGTGACCAAACCTGTAAATTACTTCGTAGTCCAGAAAACACACAATAAGTTCGTTTTTCTTTAGTATTTAGGTATATTAGGGTAATGTTTGAAAAATGAACGTGGCTGACTTCAGGCGATGAGGATAACATTAATACAACAACAATTAAAAATTTAAAAACCAAAACTCCTTCTTTATCATTGATATCATCAGATCACCTTCCTCATCCTCAGAACCTTCATGTGCATTATTTGCAAAGCAATAAAACGTGTCCGATGAGCCCAAATACATTTACCGTGTAAGTGATCGATGAGTCGGGGTATCGGCAAACTTTCCTGGTTAAATCAGGATGTCAGAACTATCCTGCTTTAATGAGATTTCAATTAAAAAAACGAAACTCAAATTTGTCCATCCGTTTAGAAGCTATGACGCCACAGAAAGATATATAAATGTTAAACTTATAACATAACGTGTTTTTAGGTTAGGTAGAGGCTAAAAAATATTTCAGAAGTACAAATTTAAAGCTAGATTTACTTTGATGATGTTGACATGATTTTGCAACGAATCAGCATAATTGTTCATTAAAACTGTTGCATTCATACAATTGTGTATTCCATCAGGGATTTCTGGTGTTCCACTCGTTCGGCGGAGGCACCGGCTCGGGTTTCACGTCGCTGCTAATGGAGCGACTGTCCGTGGACTACGGCAAGAAGTCCAAGCTGGAGTTCTCCATTTACCCGGCACCACAGGTATGTGTTTTACATGTTTTACCACCACATACGGAAAATTCTATATTTTTACCTGACTGCGCTAGAAGGTGGGTTGTATTTTTCAAGTGAATTATTCTACTGTACCAATTTGGGACGCTCGGATTATGTTACTTTGGATCGGATCGAAATCGGGTATTTTGTTTTTAATAATTACTTGTAATTTTTTAGCAACAATTTTTTTTCTGTAATGGCGCACTTAATACTTTTTGGCATTATAGAGCTATCTAATTGTTTGCTATCTTAAAACTTAAAAAATGTATTTTTGTTAACTAGGTGTCGACTGCAGTGGTGGAACCGTACAACTCCATCCTGACCACGCACACGACGCTGGAGCACTCGGACTGCGCCTTCATGGTGGACAACGAGGCCATCTACGACATCTGCCGCCGCAACCTCGACATCGAGCGCCCCACCTACACCAACCTCAACAGGCTGATTGGGCAGGTACATCAACACTGTCTTAATATTTAGTGGATAGCCTGTTTGCCTTAAATCATAATGTTAGCGGGACGGAAAAAAAATACTGAAATTTTCCCTAATCATATTCAATATTTTATTGCAATCATAATATTATGGTTAGATTTTTAGGCCTTAAATACTATTTACAATACAAGACGGACATGCGAACCGTGGTAGGATATAGGCACAGAATGTGTAGCTATATAATTAGTATTTTCATCAGTATTTCTTTAAAATATATAATTTAAATCGTCATCTTTTAGTTTTTAACATCACTTAAAAATCTAAAAAAATCAGTAATATAGAGCTAGAATTTATAATGTTGTGTTAAAACACCATCTTTCGGAAAGCACAATTAAATTATAATATAATAAATAAATAATTAAATCCATTCTATATTAATATTATAAATGCGAAAGTTTGGACGTTTGGATTTATGGATGGATGGATGGATGTTTGTTACTCAATCACGTAGAAACTACTGAACGGATTTGGATGAAATTTGGCACACTGGTAGATGATGACCTGGAATATAGATATTCCGGAAAAATTAGGTGATCCCACGAGATTTGCACGCTGCTGAAAAACAAACAACAAATCTCACCATTATAATGAAATGACGCCCTCTAACGTTGTTGCAGATCGTGTCTTCGATAACCGCGTCGCTGCGGTTCGACGGCGCGCTGAACGTGGACCTGACGGAGTTCCAGACCAACTTAGTGCCGTACCCGCGCATACACTTCCCGCTCGCCACATACGCGCCCGTCATTTCCGCTGAAAAAGCCTACCACGAACAACTGACCGTCGCCGAGATCACCAACGCATGCTTTGAACCAGCCAATCAGGTTACTTGCACAATCATTTTAATCTTATTTCCTTCGGATACTAACTTCTACTTTCCGCGTTGTCCCAAGAGAATACCTGCATCGAGCAACTGATGGTGGGCGAGATCTTTAACCCGTGCTGTGTATTAGCCAACCGTGTATTAAAATAACCATAAAAATCTGGCATCAGATTTTCGCTCAATACTTACTTCAATAAAAACCTGAACGCAGAAGATATTTCGAACCATACCAACAAACCACTAGAACGATTAGAGTGATAGGTCTGATTCCGCGGAGATCACATATGCGTCCCGTGAACCTCAGTAACCAGGTCCTTTGTTCGAATATTGGCGACAATTTTTTTACAGAAAACGCCACAAGAATGTAAATTACATTCAAAATTGGTGTGCTTTTCTACAGATATGCATGTGTCACTACGTGAAACTGGGTGTATTTTCCTACTCCTCTTTTATACTTCCAATTAATTTCGTTACGGATCTCAAGACAGCTTAGACATTCTAGAGAGCACTTTGAACTCGCTACTCAGCGGCATCAGAAAGGTGGTGCTGTTTACAGAAGTTACAGTTATTGGAACGAGAGGTGGGCTTATAACAAATGGTTCGTAAAAAATCGGTCACTATTTAATTAATAAAAGAATAAGAAGTGTCATAAATATTTTACGTTTGAGTTCCTGATAAGAGTGAGTCTCTGTCCGTTTTGTATCATAATTTATCTAGATTCTTCTTTAACCCTTAAAATAATTGTTAATGTTTACATAATAGGAGTGTCTATGCTAAATTTCAATCAGCCGGGCTAATATGTCTCTCGTACCTTACCTATTGTTTACAATGTTAATCATCTCTATTTCTGGAACAAGGAGTCTAGTCGTTTATTCAACTCATCTAGACAATACAGAAAAAACTGATTCTGTATGCAGAAATATCACAATAAAATTTTCATATGACGCATAATATATGACAAGCCTGGCGAAGTTTGGTCTAAAAATTCTACTTTAAAAATTTCCCTTTATGTGGCCGTGCTTTGATCTCATCACGCGCTTCGATATCTTCCGTAATTCTGATATTTGTGTTTCGTTTGTAATCAGAAATTTCTGCCTTTAAACCCGCACCAGTGAAAGTTGTGCGGTAGTCTGCGAATTAGAAGATTTGTATAAAATATGGCATACAGCTAGCGCAATGCAGATGAGGTTCTTACTAAGCCAAACGAATTGGCAAAGCTCCAAGATACGGTTATTTTATTGATTCAAAAACCTAATATTATAACCCTACATTTTTAGCTTACAACTAGGTACAAATAAAATTTTACCCTAACGTAAGTTCGTGCAAATTTTGCCATTCATGTAATAGATTTCGTCAATTCGTTCGATGCCTACCCTAAAAATTAAAATAGATATAGATATCTATTTTAATTTTAGGGTAGGCATTTAACGAATCTGGAATAGTTACTCTAATGAAATTTAGATAGGTGGTCATCTATATATATTTATTGTTTATAAATTTAAACAATACTAAATATTGGATGGTAAGGCAATTTGTTTCTATGGCTCATCTGGGGACAGTAACTAACCTAAATTATTGTTTTCTAAAGTTTCGGTGTCTAAATCATCAGGAGTTAGTAAACGAGCAGTCCGCTCGTTAACTAACTCCTGATGATTTAGACACCGAAACTTTAAACACATGTACTTAAAATAAAATGTAATTATATTATTTGCAATTTTCATAACTCGTTTTTCTAAAGATAAGAACGCAAATCTGAAGTTGTTACGACAGCCAACTAAAGTACTATAACGCAACACCTGTTATTTCTGGCACATGGCAGTTGCCACTTCCCAAACAGTACTATTTTAGGGCGTATTTTTTTCTGCAATTTTCTTTCTAGAATCATTTTTATTCACTTCCTAGTTCCAAACTTAAAACTATAGATAACTATATGACACACAGTTTTTTTAGACATGAAATCGACCCCAGGCGCTTAAGATTATTAACAAAATAATCCAATAGTGTTATTGCATTGTTCATTTATTAATATCAAACTAATTATAAATTACATACGTTTCAGATGGTGAAATGCGACCCACGTCACGGCAAATACATGGCTTGTTGTATGTTATACAGGTAAGATGCTTATAATTTATTTGTAGGCATTTGAGAGATTATCTTCTTCATCTTTTCCGTTTGAATTTTATGAAAAGTTACGTGATAACTTTCGCAATAATGCAAGGGCGCCGACTCCGTAGGTGCTCCAGCACCCACGAGATGTAAATAGTGGGTGCCGACCACCCATAATAATGAATATCTAAAATAATTTACATTCTCATCTTCTAAGAAGTATATTATTTCGATTGCACTTTTTAGCTGTCTAAAGGCAGCTGAGGATGCACAAAATCTTTCTCTGCGGCCGTTTTGCCCAACAAGTTGATGCTGTGCGTAGTGTATGTACTCTTATGTTTTTTGAACGACATAAAAACTCAGAAAGATGATACCGATGCCAAAGCAAAACGGTTTTTAAAAGTCTTTAGTCTTGCGAATCTATTTATAAGAAAATTTCTGATAGAAATTCTTTGCTGCTGTAAACGATACATTACATTAGATTTCTCTGCACCTGTAAAAAGCTGTCGATAAAATTAATACAGTCAAGGAAGTTATATCGTCCCAAAAAACTGACAAAAAAATTGAAAACGTCTGGAAATCTACTATAGGTTTGGCTCATATTTCGAAATTGAATGAACTTAAAACTAAAAAATCACGAAAAATACCTAAAAATTTAGACGACTCTACAAGTGAACTGCACGAATTTTCTAGACCAACTGAGTTTTATCGAAAAATGTATTTTGAAGTGTTAGATAAGTCGTAAAGTTGAGTCGTCTGCGGCTGTATTGAACAGCGCTTTACTTTAGATTTTATGACACACTTGAGCAGCATGGAACTACTTCTTATTCAGCAAAATGATATAAGTAGCAATTGTGTGAAAAACTTTTATGGAGATGACTTGGATATGAATCGTTTGACTCCTCATCCGCATGCAAGCACGCACCTAGCTATTTCATAGATTTCGTCTTTTACGAATTTTGTTTTTCGGGATAATAACTGTCCTATAACGTAACCAATATCTGTGTCAAATTCCATCCATTTTACATAAAATACCTTTAAAATGTAAGGCTAGTAAATATCACTACATAATATTAAATAAAGCTACTTCCCGCCGTCTAAATGTATGTGTATATGTATGTACCCTTAGATCATTTAAACTACTGAATCGATTTTCATGCGTTGTTAGATAACCAATAGACGGATTGACTCATGAGGAAAATGAAGAGCTAGAACTGATATAAATAACTAAAAATATAAGTAGCTTGTCATGCAAATATACATTTCCCGAGCTTGACCCAAAAAATTACCAGAAAATCACCTTTACTCAGTAGCAACTTACCTACTGAGGAAAATGCGTAGTTTAGTAACATCATTTAATCTATAATGAAATTATAATGAACATTTATTTAGTCTGCAAATCACGGATTGCCCTTTATGTACAGCACTTATTCTAAAAACGGAACTCCACTACACTCCACTACACTCTAGAATAATAAAGAACTCTTCTGGATTTCTGGGACAGCTAGAGTAGGTACACAATGGCCCATCGTTCGGTTAAATAAAACATGTCCGTGTTTATGATTCGTCTTGATGTGGAGCCTTTAAAATATCTGCTAATATCCTAATATAAACTGCCTATTATGCAGATAGGCAGTTTATTACATCAGAGCAATGTAATTACTGCCAACGTGACAACTTGATTGTTAAGTATTACCAAGGAGGTCCCAGGTGCGATACCGGCATCTTACCATTGACTATTCCAACCGTTATAACGCCTATGCTTGACAGAGCGTCACATTCTCGCTTGGAGAATAAAATCACTCGCAGGTTTACGCACAAGACATTATTTGCATTCTACCCCGTCATCTATTCATGTGATTCTACCTAGGAGGTTAATTAGTCATTATATAAACTAACTAGCTGACCCGGCAAACGTTGTTCTGCCTTTTTAACTACTCTTATTTTTTTCTATAGGTGTTTTCTCACATTTTAAACCTTCTCTAGACTTTAACAATTCATTCAAAACTAAAATTAGCCAAATCGGTGCAGCCGTTCTCGAGTTTTAGCGAGACTAACGAACAGCAATATATATATATATATATATATATATATATATATATATATATATATATATATATATATATATATATATATATATATATATATATATATATTATGAAGAAGAAAGATTAGATTTTTTGTTCGTTTTTTACGATTTAACTCGAAAAGTACTCATCCGATTTAAAAAATTCTTTCCCCTTCAGAAAGCTACTACTTAAATAAAAAGATTTATTTTACTTTCTGCGACATTGGACTATTAAAATATATTCCAAAAGTCAAATTGTATTTACATCAACTCTTCTTTCCAATAAACAGCAACTGCTTTACAGGTTTAGTTCACTTAACAACAATTTGTACGCTTTAAATGATGGTATTAATAAACCTATTTGAGCATGCATTTAGACAAGTGCTCATTCTATCATTGGGATCGGACTGGATCGGAAGGGCCCAGGGGGCTTCCCACAAGCCCGTGGCTCAAAACTGGCTAATGGTAGATGGGATATTATCCAGTCTATTTTATTTGTCTCTAAATATAAGAACGAACTATCTGATCTAATTTACATTTAGGTCACAAAAGCCGTGATCTAGCCTCGCGAGCGGGTACTCACCGCCTGGCTTGCGACAAGCCCTATAAAGCAGGGCTCCGTACGTGGGGGTTCACACAGCCTCGCACTTAAAATATATATGGTCAGTCCAACGACGACTATAGTATAGCTATAGTAATAATAAACGTGACAATATTAGCGCTTACTTAAGCACGCGATTAAACTTTAACACCGAAAAAAATTTTACTTTTAATTTGCAGAGGAGACGTTGTTCCAAAGGACGTGAACGCCGCCATTGCCACCATCAAAACAAAACGGACCATTCAGTTCGTGGACTGGTGCCCCACTGGCTTCAAGGTATGACGTGCCGATTACTAAGCCATTGTATTACACAACTACAACAGCCCGCTGACTTTTTTTTTTCTTTAAATCCCATGAGATACCTAAATTTTAATGTTTTTTTTTTTTATATCATAAGATAGCAAACAAGCAGATGGGTCTCCTGATTGAAAGAGTCAACCATCGCCTATAAACACATAGTGTTAATGGTGCGTTGCTCTCTTGTGGCGAGGTCTAATGCCACATGCATAAGTTTACCGGCTACCTTACCCTCCAAACCGGAACACGACAGTGACAAGCACTGATGCTATTGCGGCAGGAATAGGCAAGGTGGTGGTACCAGACCCGGGCGAGACAATGCAGAACTCTACCACCTAGTAACCACGATTTTAGTGACTCGCATAGCCAATTGGTCGCCTTTTACGACCTGCCTGGCAGAACGGCAGTTGGTCTGTTCTTCAAAGGAGCCCGGAACCAACACGAGGAAGACGAGGTAAGAATTATTCTATATCTAAAATAATAACTGACTAGTGATCTAGTGGTTTACCTATTCCACTCATATTATGGCGTATTCATTCCCAGGTCACGTAAGTATTATTGATATTTTCTCGGGTTTGTACTGGAAAACTAAAATCTCTGTAGCAACTTGGAACCTAGAATGCTATGCTATTACTTTCTTACCAAGTTAGTCGTTATTAAGTCGGAAAAATGGTGATGAGAATCATCGCCGTGTTAAACGGTAAACCGGTGAATTAGGGTGAACGAAGCCCCGTGTTGGTCCGGATCCCCATTGAAATATAGACCATTCTGTAGTATAGACCAGATAGTTTGTAAGAGTCGAACGATTGTCTATTCGAGCCACTAACATCGTGGCTATTAGGTCTGGTATGACCATCTTACGTATTCCCGCTGCAATAGCATCGATGGTTTTCAATATCGTGTTCCGGTTTGGAGATAAAACCTCGCTCCGACTAGGCTATGTCTGAACACCAAACATTTTGTCGTGAAACGTGAGAAACCAGTTTACCACTAGGTGGCGCTGTACAAATCACATACAAATTCCTAGTAAACTCGAAACGCGCTCACGATCGAATGCGAAAAGAAAAACTTACACTTAGCACTCTGTATTTGAACAAAGTGAGTATTTGAACAAGTAAGAATTTTTGGTAGTACTTAGTGAGCGTTTTAGCAACTAATATACTCTCCACTCAAGCAAAGTACGAAGGTACTGCGAACTAGAGTAAGGAGTGAGGTGGGTGCGGTGTGGTGTGGTATGATGTGATGTGGTGTGGTGTGCAGGTGGGCATCAACTACCAGCCGCCGACGGTGGTGCCGGGCGGCGACCTGGCCAAGGTGCAGCGCGCCGTCTGCATGCTGTCCAACACCACCGCCATCGCCGAGGCCTGGGCCAGGTACATTACTGTTCTCTCATTATACCACCTGCTTCTTACTTTGTACAAACACAAAATACCCCAAATCAATTATTGTATAAACAATTAATAAAACATTAAATAAAACAAAAATAACAAATACTCTTTGAGTTGTCAGTAGACTTAGTTCCGCGCAATGTTTGTCACCCTACGCGTCAATTAACCTGAACACTCGTATGCACATAGCTATGTATGTACGTTTATTCGCCAATCTGTGCAAGCGCCTTTCTCATTTATAATAAAATGTAAGTAACATACTTTTAAAACTATTGCAACCAATTTTGAGAGCCATCTGCTTGTTGTTTATTTTAATACTTAACAAAAAATTGGTTCAATAATTTTTATTTAAAATTATTGAACCAATGACACTGACGTCTAGCGAAATTTTCCGTACTCGTTGCTTCAAATCCAGCATATGTGGGAATTTTATTTTGCTTAAAATACATAATATTATGTTAATTAAAGCCAATAGTTTTGTCAATCACTATAATTTTGTATTAATTTTACAGTAAATCAAATCAGAATATCAGAATGACAACCAATCCATCCGATCGTCAGATATTTTCTTAACGTCGCCTCGCCGTCACATGTATTCTTTTTTATAGCGCTCGATGTCATAGACTACAACAGCGGCGCGTAACATCGGCCATCCTGAAAAGTGAATACCATCAAGGTATTCACAAAAACACATTAGAGAAGGTTTTGATTACTTTAGCATAGTTAAGTCGACCCTACAGCTTAAATATTGTCTAACTTTCTAAAAGGTCAATCAAACTTTGCGTGTCCACAGCATCTTTATCGCTATTGGCAGAGTTTGTATCATAGTTAATAACACTTTTACGAGGTCACAATACATCAGCATGTACTATTCAACAAGTTTATAATATACCTTCATTTCTTTTATACTGTGAATATTATAGCGATCATTTAGACAAACTTATACTATTTTATATATTATTATTCTATTCTATACTTTCCATCGCCTGCAGTTGGTTAAATTCCATTCTTATTAGACACTTATACTTTAACATCACTTCACAGCATTTATATTTTTAATATATTACATAACTGACTTCACCTTTTAGCATCTTCAAGATGTAATTTACCTCCATTCCTATTTATGTTACACTTAACTGTCACATGTCTTATTTTCTTGTTATATTACCATTTGTCCTCCTTTGTTTTTCCTTACATTTAATACCTAAACTTTTTCCGCTATTTTGGGCACCCGATTTTTCTTATGAGCAAACATAAGTTCATACGGGCTGAATTTAATTGTGTCATACACTGTGTGATTCATTTTCATGATAATTTCCGGTATTGCCTCGTCTCAAGTAGACTATTTATGGTTAGTTGTGCACAACGCATTTAATAGATTTAACAGAGTCCAGTTTATACGTTCACTTGTCCATTAGTTCGTGGCACAAAAATCGCATTCAATGTTAGATGGGTTTTATGTCTTACACAAAACTCCTTGAAACATCAATGCTTAAGGGATAGTACTTTATCTGAAATTATACGGTTCGGGTAACCGAAGATAGCAAAAATTTACCGTAACACAAACTACATAATTATTTAGAGTGTTAACTGTAGAATTAACTGTAGAATGAAGACTTATAGTAAGTTTTACAGCAACAGTTTTCGTAAAAGATTCGACAATAACTAAACATTTTGACTTCCTCTTTTAGAGCGAGGCGCGTTTGCATAAGATGGTCTGGTTTGCCTATAGGGTGAATTTGCCAGTTGGTTAACCATATTTTTTTTATTTAAATAATCATTCCACAGGCAGGCCTTACATACTTTTTATAAATCAAGACAAGCGTGAAAACCGGTAATTTGCCTTTGTTGCATCTTAACATTTCTTCAAACCCACATGATCGATGTCGGTGTGAAACATTTTCATTATACATAACCCCGCAGCTTTGGGTACACTAAGGCGTTCTCCATTAAGCCTTTCGGTTATTCCGATAATTCTAGATATAAGAGTTGTTTATAACATCATTATTAGAACTTCCATTATTTCGCTGATTGTAAATAGATTGAAATTGTTCGTCCTGAAATTGTAGTGTCCGAAACCAATTGTCTATGTCTTCAAAATATAAAATTTTGGAACTGCGTCGCGGCTTAATACGTCTACGTAACGCATATTTGTCCCTGGTTGATAAATCACGTCTATGTCAAAATGTTAAGTTTAAAGCCATTAGCGAGCAATTTTAGGTACTACATCTCTTTTTTTGAAAGCTTCTGATGGCTGAACAGACAGTCACAACCTTAAAATGAAATCTTAAATGTTCTTGAATGTCAGTAAAATTAATTCGAAAGCACTTTAATGACTCAACCACAGCCAAGGTTTACTATTTGTTATGATACTGCATTCATTATTTAGTAGTCACTCTACCAAAATATAAAACAGGCTCATTATTAGGCTACTGTGGAAACGCAAAACAAAATATAACTGCAATGTTGTTTTATATACTCGTACGGGAAGTAACTTCCAGCAATACAATTCAGCTATACAGTGTGCTAGTAATATTTATCTTAAATACATATGACATTGACTTATACATATAGAAAAAGAACTGTAGGTACAGAATAACAGAATCAGAACACCAGAATCCGAACAGCAGAATCGGAACGGTTAAATCAGAACAGCAGAATCAGAACAGTAAAATCAGAACAGCAAAATCAGAACAGTAAAATCAGAACAGCAAAATCAGAACAGTAAAATCAGAACAGTAAAATCAAAACAGCAGAATCAGACGCAATAGTATACATAGATAAATATCAAATACAATAATTTAAACACAAATATCACATGTAGAAGTAGACAGAATAGTAAACATTATGTATATTTAAATTGATCTATACATGTTATTAAACAAAGTCTCCCGCCGCGTCTGTCTGCCTATATGTTCGTGATAAACTCAAAAAATCACTTAACGGATTTTCATGCGGTTTTCACGAAAAATTCACGAGGAAGGTTTACGTGTATATTTTGTAAGGGTTTTTTTTTATTTGTATTACCTGTAACGGACACGATAGAACACTTTCATGCTCGGACGTGTTATCACACTAAAATACAGTTTAATAAACACATTTACTAACTGATGTGTGACTCTCATTTAACCAACGTAATATTACCCATATGCAACCGGAGCGAGTCGTATGTTGATTATAGACTATAAACAGAACTGTAAGTACAGAACAGCAGAATCGAAACGGTTAAATCAGAACAGCAGAATTAGGCGCGATGTAGACAGAATAGTAAATATTATGTATATTATAAGTTATATACCTATTATCTAACTTTTTATTATATCGTACGTATACTCTGCACAGTGTACTTATTTTAATTTTTAGTCATTATTCTTATAGTAGGTATTTATATCATATCTCTCTTTTCCTGCTCTAAGGTTGCCAGGTAAATTATTTATTTAGCATTAAGTCTGCTTTTTGTACAATATTTTTATATTTAGTGTATAAATAAAAGTATAAATTAATAATCAGAAGCAGATAACAAATAATTAACAGGGAGAAACGGTATAAGCAGACGAAAAAGTAAGCACACAATAACAGAAGTATTCGTATGGTAATTATACAGTTTGCTTATAAGGCAAATATAGAGATAATATTTAACACAGAAAACAGTCGAAGCAGGCATGATAGTAAACACAGATAAATTACTAAGTAGACGGAATAGCCAGCACAGACAACTGCAGAAACAGTTACTTTAATTTGGTAATATAATTAGCTACGCACCTTAACTTTATCAGCCTCAAATATTGCACCATCACTTCAGTCTCCATCTGTTTCCTATGATTCACGCGGTACAGCATGGGTAATTACATCGTCCCTCTTCCAGAACAACAGTTCTTATTCTTAAATCAGGTTCTAATTAGGATATAACCTCTTTGTCTACGGAGTAAGGTAGCAGGCGTAGCAGAATTTTTGTTATCAAGGTCTTGGTATCATATATGTGATGCACGGATATCTATCCCGAGTTATTCCCAATAATATTTATTTCAACGAATAGACGCTTGCGGTGGTAATTGAACGTCTGAGTTACTAGCAACTTTGAATTTACCATTTAATGGTTCATTTCCAACCACAGAATCATCTTTAAATATAGCCGAGTTTTGAGTAGTCACTTAATTTACATGGCTGCCACTGTACATCCCGTAACTCCATTAAAAGATCCATTACTAAAGAAATGCGTCTGTTTCTATGTATAATTTATTCCACATGTTTTAATGAAACAACATTCAATTGTGCCCCAGTATTTAAATACTCAAAAAATAATTTTCTTCGTCATGCACTTCTTATAAATATCAGTCAGGTTCGGCACGGTATTTATTAACACAGTTTTTTTTATTTTATTATTGAAGTTCCTAGTTTAAAGCGTCTATTTATAACATGTCCAGCTCTGTTGCTTCTGTTTACAATATGTCCAGCTCTGTCTCATCAATTTTCTTCTCAATGACCAGGTAATCTTTTACCACAAGTATATTCAGTAGAATTGCAGCTCAAGCAGACAATTCGACTAAGTGTTGAAATTGGCAAAGCACGGGAAGTTATAAGTGACTACATCGCTATTTCTCCGCTTCAAAGTAAGTATACGCGGATAATCATGATTGGCGTTTCCTATCTCAGGTATATTTTGATAGTTCTTAAAAGTAGATAAATAACCTTTCAAATCTTTTGCATTATTTTATAAGTCTAGAGGTAATATTTTAATTAAACAAGAAATCGACTCGGCATCATCTAGGTGGCAGTGACAACACATAAATAACCATTCATGATAATAATGTGTTACCGTTTCAGTTTTCAATTTTTTTCTAGATACCAGATTTTTCAGCATTTCAGCATACTCAAAACTTCTAGGAAATGCATTAATAAGTAATGATTTCCATTGTTCCAACGTATAATTAATTATATACGATATACGACTAAACCCGATTAATCGAATCTTGCTAGCCAATTTTTCACATTCATCTTGTGATTACCAGAATCAAAAGTAGATATACCTATTTTCTCACCAGAAACGTTGTTATCGGTTGTGATTGAGCATAAAAAAAAATTCCACCAGTTGTTCAAACTTTGCAATTAAGTTTTCAAGTAGTACATTGGGATGTACCTATACATTGATAACCCAGTAAATGTTTGATTTGCACGAAATAAATTGTGTGCTATTTAAAGCGCGTGTAAAAGGAGCACAATGATCGGATTGGCTAATGTAAAATCGGTATTTTTTCCGCGTGTTCACAGCTCACTGGATTGATGGTTACTAATTCTTGCGTTTCGGTTGGAATTACCTATTGGTCAGTTATTAGGTATCTAGTCTGTTTACACACTGGTTATCATACCTTTCATGGTAGTCTGTTTATCGTATCTTTCGAATCATTATGCAATTAATGTATTTCATCTACACAAAATATACCGGTATATGACAAAATCCGAAGTACATCTAGAAATTTTTTTGCGGTATTGCAACCTTTGTTTGGTGTCGATCCTTTCATGTTTGGGTTCAATATTTATACGTTTTTGTATATTAATACCACTTCTGAATGTTAATTAAAGCCAATAGTTTTGTCAATCACTATAATTTTGTATTAATTTTACAGTAAATCAAATCAGAATATCAGAATGACAACCAATCCATCCGATCGTCAGATATTTTCTTAACGTCGCCTCGCCGTCACATGTATTCTTTTTTATAGCGCTCGATGTCATAGACTACAACAGCGGCGCGTAACAATTATGTTAATATCTTCTTACGAATGTTTTAAAACAAAAAATGTACCAGAATCCAGATATTAAAGGCCGATTGTACATTTTCGTTTTACGCTAAATTTAAATTTATTTTATATTTCTCTCTGCCCGACACTATAATATATCTATCTACACATATAATAAAATCGTAGAAAAGTCAGAACTGTACACTAAATATTTTTTAAAAAGAATACTTGGGGCATGATCTACAATCGATATCGAAGACAAAAATATAGTTTTTAGAATTTTTGTCTGTTTATATGTATGTCCGAGGTAAACTCAAAAAGTACTGCATGGATTTACTTCAAATTTTGCATGAATATTACTAGCATGTCGGGTCAACATACAGGCTACATATTATCACGCTATCACCTACGGGGGAGGTGCTGTGTGGAGTAAACGAAGTCCGCGCGGACGAAGTTGCAGGCAACAGCTAGTACATATAATAAAATCGTAGAAAGTCAAAACTGTACATTGAATATTTGTATGTATGTCAGGGTAAACTCAAAAAATACTGCATGGATTTACTTCAAATTTTGCATGAATATTACTAACAGATTGGGTCAACATATAGGCTACATATTATCACGCTATCACCTACGGGGGAGGAGCAGTGCGGAGTAAACCAAATCCGCGCGGACGAAGTCGCAGGCAACAGCTAGTACTAAAATAATATTATTCGTCTATACGAATTATCAATATAAGATCATTATAAATAATACGTAATAGTACCTAGATAAACTATGTAAAATGAACTCACGCAAGCCCCAGATATAGTAGATGATTGTCATTTGTGCGTTATATTATTTAGATATAATAATGGGTGATGTGTGGGGGTAGGTAATTGTGGGTTAAATTTATTATATTACATTTGATAAATTTAATTTATTCATAATGACTAAAATCAATTCATATTATACATGTAATCTTCATTAATAAAGAGAAAACATTTCTATTTTTGTATGTTTCTTACGAATAAACTCCAAAATTACTAGACCGATCTTAAAAATTCAACTTTTACCATTGGAATGTAATAGAGATAACCTTCGCCTATAGCCACCAAAGATGTTAGTAGTTCGATTGAGACTTTTGCATTTATGATATTGGTATGGATACAGTTCGATTGGAATGTGCTGTAACGTTTTACTTTTGTTATGGCTTTACATCCCCGACACACCACTAACATATTTGATACCTACAGGCGAAGATTGTCTCTTTCTATCACAAGTCATCTGCTTATTTGCTTTCTTATGATATAAAAAAACTTATTACTTCTACTCGGAACACTAGTTTCATTTTGACATTATTTTTACTAATTGACCTCGCAACTTTGCCCGCAAATACAATAACGTTTTATCAATATTGGGTATCTTTTATATAAACTTCCATCCTCAAGGATTAATTTCCGAAAAATGTGCCTATATTTGATCCCGGGTTTTAAATTCTTTTTGCCAAATTTCATCAAAATCGGTACAGGGGTTCCGTAAAAGACACAGACTTGCGCATTAATATTATCGTATAGTGTATTATCGTATAGTATATCATATAGTATATTTTCGTATAATATATTATCGCATAGTATATTATCGTATAGCAGAGATATATGGCTAAAGGAAATCTCTTTTGAATATCGTATGACATATAGAACTTATTAATTTCTATTTCAGACTTGATCACAAATTTGATTTGATGTACGCGAAACGCGCCTTCGTGCACTGGTATGTCGGTGAAGGTATGGAAGAGGGAGAATTCTCAGAGGCGCGAGAAGACTTGGCGGCTCTCGAGAAAGATTACGAGGAAGTTGGAGTTGATTCTACTGAGGGAGAGTTGGATGAGGAAAACGAATATTAAGCCTTCATAAATTTAAATGTTTTATACGTAAAACTAAGTGGGAATTAAATATTTGATAGGACTAGCCAAAAACAATTACAGTGTTGATGGGTTAAAAAATTCTACCATTTGGTAGATAATTAAAAGTATCTATGTACTAATTTTAATACAGTGATTTTAATATAAGTTAATGTTTATTAGATGTAAGAAAATTGAGCTTGTCAATCAGTGAATTAACCGTACAAACTTTTGAATTATTTTATTAGAAGTTTGTTAGCATTGTTCAGATTATTTGGTATGAACACATTTAAGGATAGGCACCTTTGGGCAATAATAATTTATAATAATTATAATTAATTTTATTAAAAGCTTAAGAGTTTTATTAGTAGTGCTTTTATGAAGTGATCATGTATTCGAATGCACATTAAACTTTTATACGATTTTCTGTTTGTATTATTATTTAAATACATAGGTAACTGCTTCTGTATTTTACATATCTGCTAAATCTATCTACCAAATAACATTTTTGAAGAATAATAATATTTTCATTAAATACGTGTTTAGATGGGTACATAAGTACCTACTAGCCTTTGAATGTATACAAATTTGACTCATTTACAATTTTTTAGCTACCACCGGATCAGAAACACGAAACAACTTCAGAAGGAACTTAGAAAGCTTTTGCGAATGTTTTATTTTTATATTTTTAAGAATTATATATAATCGTATATATAAAATTCTCGTGTCACAATGTTCGTTCCCGTACTCCTCCGAAACGTCTTGACCCGATTTTGATGAAACTTCGTATGCATATTCAGTAGGTCTGAGAATCGGCTACTATCTATTTTTATACCCCTAAGTGATAAGGGTTGTCCACCCCTAAAAATATTTTTTATTTTATGGACAATTTTTTTTATTTTTTTATGATTCAGCATTGAAAAATACATACAACTCTAAATTTCTACCCTTCTATCATCAACACTTATTTTTTAATTAAATAATTTATATGGCAAACAACGTTTGCCGGGTCAGCTAGTTTATATCATTGATATAAAAAACCCAAGATTCACAGTCCCGAACAAAACTGACACTCAAAACTGTCCCTAATTTCACACAAGTAGTTATAGATATGGCAAAAATATATGTTTTTGCATATCCAACCTTAAGCGCAAGACTTATTGTCGTTTTTACAAAGCAATGTACGAAAAGTAATAAAATGAACAATATCGTAACCGACGCCATTTTATTTCAAATGAGCGCACAATTTAAAATATTGCGCTCATTTTGAAGGACGTTTTTGAGACACCGATTGTGTATCTTGTGTTTTCTATATCAATATATTATATTAATATTATAAATGCGAAAGTTAGGATGTTTGGATGGATGTTCGTTACTCAATCACGCAAAAACTACTGAACGGATTTGATTAAAACTTGGCACACAGGTAGACGATGATCTGGAATAGTACATAGGCTATATTTTATCCCGGAAAAATTAGGTGATCCCGCGGGATTCACCAAAATATATATATATGTTTATATCTAAAGATTGCAAAGTAACAGATGGTTCTCCTGATGGAAAGAGAAAACAATTGCCTATAGTCTTAGTGCCACATCCATAAGTTTACCGGCTACCTTACCTTACCCTCCAAACCGGAACATACCTGCTCTACCCTGTTTTAAGCCCGCACTAAATAATGCCTTATAAGTAGTTCTACTTATTGTATGGAGATGTTATTTACATGTACAATAGTTTGTTCCGCAAATAGGAAAATATTCTTATGAGCGTAGGTACACTATAGTTCAAGCTTACAATAAAGATATGCCATCTTCTATTCTCTCATACATATATAAAGCAGCTCTTTATGGGTAAACGCTAAACACGCTGCTGCCAGTCACTCAAGTACGACGCTAACTTAGCCATATCATCAACGATAATCACTTTCCAACTTTAAAAGAAGAGTAGTCTGTAAACTTCCTTGAGAAATTTTACACTCTAGCTACAAGGATAGCAACACTGAGTTAGCACATTTGATGTCGAAATCAGTTTTCTGCTTTTAAAAAAAGGTATCCAAATATTTTACCGTCCAAGTTAAATCCAAGCAAGCTTTCATTATGTTCATGCTTGATGGGTAAATAATCTTACGATGCACGCTCATTTTTTATAGTATAGAATATCAGACAAGCAGATGCCTCTCCTGATGGAAACGGATAATGGCCTATAGACACCAAATATGTTAATGGGGCATTGCAATCTATGTGGCAAGGATGTGCCCGCATGGATAAGTTTACCGACTAACTTGCCCCCCAAAATGGCACGTCATAAGGTTTAAAGCTCGTGTGGTAGTAAAAGGTAAGACTGCAGTACGGGGTGGACTATCCACCTAGTAGTCACGACGTCAGTGATTTGCTATGTTACAAATTGCCAGGAAATTTGTCAAAATTTGACAAAAAAAATGGAGGCAGATAATCTATTTTTAAGCGGAGTCTAGACCACCACGGGCCATCTTCCCGCGGTAATTGACTAAAATTTTTTTTTGCATTTAAACACAAGTTATTGCTCACTCAGTTTGGTTGCTATTCTTTCCTATAAAAGAAATAAAATCCTTACAGTTGAGGTAAAAACCTATCAACTGTAATGATGGTTGGCAACCGTGGATGAATTCTGTATTAATCATGGTCTGAATATATACGCAAACTAAGCAATTTTTTGCTTGTGACATGGGTTAGTCAATGATACTAATACATAGAAATACATATATAAATTGCGAAATATATTTAATAAACACCCAGCTAAAAAAATACAAACATTTGTGCTCATTACACAAATCCTTATCCCTATCGGGAATCGAATCGATTGCGCAGTCAGGTGGGCTAACCACACAACCAACGGGTTAAAACAGTTAAATAAAATACATTTATAGAAAAACTGTTTTATAAACATTTCGGTTACACTTCAGGCTATAAATATTTATTATCTTAGAACTATGCTATAAACACCAATTTTATTTACATATAACTTTGTGTACTGTAAGAAAAAAAATCTTCACGATTTAGATATGTGTGCCGCACTGAAATGATCGTATACTGTATTATAGGTACGATGTAAATGTATTCTAGGTACATAATACCTAGAATACATTTACAACCGCGCCGAAATAGAGCTTTTCGCAGTCATTTTGACTATTTTTTTAACGGCAAACTAACCCGAATTACATAGATTGGAATCAATGTTTTATCTATTGTAGGCTCTAGCTTAACCAGTGTTTCTTATCATCTTATGGCAACATCCGATGAGTAAGGGAGGCTAATCAGACCGCTCAGATCTATCATTCTGCCGCTAACACACAAGATGCACTCATGTCTTTTGCGTATTGTTATATCCTTTATACGCGATATTGAAAATAGCTGATTCAAACATTTCTTTTACGTTGTCAGTACTAAAACTAGTCAATTCGCTGGCCAGTGTCCGCCGGCTCGTGGTTCTCTCACCGCGTGCACAATCTGAGTGCTAAGTGTGAGTTTTTCTTTTCGCATTCGATCGCGAGCGCGTTTCGAGTTTACTAGGAATTTGTATGTGATTTGTACAGCGCCACCTAGTGGTAAACTGGTTTCTCACGTTTACCACTAGGTGGCGCTGTACAAATCACATACAAATTCCTATTAAACTCCAAACGCGCTCACGATCGAATGCGAAAAGAAAAACTCACACTTAGCACTCTGAGTGCGCAGTAAAACTCGTGATTTGTAACAAGTGAAGTCGAATAAAGTCTCGCGATTTTTTTAAGACTACAGGAACACCTTAACAGTATGTCAATAATGTGTCGTTGCTGGTCGCGTCATATTATGGTGATGGAATGGCAGATTGCAGCGGCATTTCGTGAAGGGCGATTATATCATCGCATTTTAGGATAACTATAAATTTGTTTAAGGACGCACATAACTCAATTTACCATAAATGAGATCAAATTTATCAGTATGTTGGACTAAATCAGTGGTTCTTAACCCAGTGATGATAGAACTCTTTACAAAATATTTTTCTTGCCAATAAACTGTTTAGAGGTAATGTACTCATGAAGCAATAAAAGTGTTTTTTTTAATATATTACATTATTAGATAGTTAACAAGCAGATGGCTCTTCTGATGGAAAAAGAAACCATCGCCTACAGACACCAAAGATGTTAAAGGTGCGTTGCTGTGTACCGAGATAGCTGCTTGCATAACTTTACCGGATACCTTACTCTTTATAACGGGACATGACAAACATTAACGCTATTACGGTAATATATAAGGCGCATGAAGCAGTATTTATCTGGAAGCAGCACTTCTAATACCTACTTGAAACACATTTTTAAATACTGCTGTCATCTTCTAAGGTCTCATCCTCTCTTTCTAACACAGGTGTATAATAAGAGATGGGGAGACCTCAGAGAGTGAGACATAAGTATTTGTTTAAAGTGATTAATACGAGTGCTAGCTCCACCTATACCTAATACTTCATGGTAAGGCGGAGGTACCAAATACCCGGGTGAGACATTGCAAAACTCTACCACCTAGTGGTCACTGTCACTTACAGCCAATCGTTCGCCATTTACGAACTGCCTGGCAGAATGACATTGCCTGTCTGACAGACGGTCTGTTCTTCAAAGGGGGCCCGGACCAACACGGGGGAGACCACCACCATCAGACTAACAGTGATTCGCGAACTACCGTTAAAAAGTCTGTTTACTAAATACATCATAACTGATTTTGTTTTATAAATAAAGCAGTTAAGTTATTTATTATCTTCATCATGTCGATTATATATATTAGAATGTCTTGGCACAGATTTTAAATGGTATTTACGAAAACGTGATCTAGAAGATTGAGTCGTTTTGAAAAAGGTGAAACCTTTTAGTTTAACACAACAAGTAAGTTTTTATAGAATAGCCATCAATAACAAATTCCCTTTAATTATAATATATTTCTATACTAAATTCTTAAAATTATATTTTGAATATAAAGTTTAGTTCTTTTGTCTGAAAGAAGACAGGCCATTTTAATTTTGTACAACCCTTGCGTGTCTTTTGGAGTGACGAATATTAGATAAACTAGAATAATTTTCTACGATTTTTAAATCAATTAAACAAAATATATCGCTAGGAACAATCATTTAAAAATAATTGAAACTATAATTTAATTGAATTCTATCATCATATTTTTTTTTATTTTTTTTTATTAAAACAGTAATAAGTTTATATATCATAATTTTCATTATAAGTATCAAATAAAATTTCTCCCTGTTTTTGTATTAAAGAATAGTTAATGCTAATTTATTTTTTGGTCTTTTAAGTACCTATAAACTGTTTTTGCAAAATCTCAGCTCAGAAGTCTGTCAATCTAACTTAGATTTCTGAAATTAGCAGTTGTACTGAAAACACCCAATGATAAGATAAATACCAAACAACAGACTACTAAGGAGAGAACTGATTGTTTACGTTAACCTTACCCAAATTCCAACTTTATTTAGCCACTATTCCCCAAGTTAAAAAAAATATTTATTAAATGCGGATAAATTAAGGAGTTGATATAGAATCTTAAGGAATATATTAAACTTTAAGGTAATAACTCAAACAAACGATGTATGAAGTATTGCCCGTGTTCTTTATGTTTCTCTTCTCATTTTGAGAATGTCACTCGACCCTGATTATACACGTGGATATGTTTCGGTGACTTAGTCTTTATAGCGGATTTATCTTAAGACTTCATATTATATGTTTACCTTATAGCTAAATAATGTTTATATATTATGTATTCCAAATATATTTCAGTGCATGTCACATATACTATGTTTCTAAAGATCCATGTAATTTATGTTGGTGCCAATTCAATGCCGCGAGCTTTGATATAATATTTGGATTTAAGATTTATAAATAAATATATTCCTTGTTTCATGTTTTTAAACATGCGCCTATTGAAATTTTATAAATTAAAAGTATTTGATATTTGCCAACTAACAAAAAATGACTATAAAGGCCATTGACTCGACAACAAATACTCGGTTAGAAATATCGTTTACGCATTTTATTGATTAACAACTATTCCTTTAAAAAATTGGTACTAATGTTACAAATGAACGAAAAAATTTAATAAAACACTTTCTATTTGCTTTATTATTCATTATTATCAAACATTGATATAAAAAACCCCTAGATGCACAGTCCCGAACAAAACTGAGACTCAAAAGTGTCCCTAATTTCATTAAAGTAGTTATAGATATGGCAAAAACATGTGTGTTTGCATATCCAACCTTAAATGCAAGACTTATAGTTGTTTTTACAAAGCACTGTACGAAAAGAAATAAAATATATAGTGTCGCGACCGACGCGATTCTATTTGACACGAGCGCACAATTTAAAATTATGCGCTCATTTTCGGAGGACGTTTCTGACACACTGATTGTGTATCTTGGGTTTTTTATACCAATGTTATCAAAGAACAAAAAACAAATGTATTTTAATGTAGTAGAAACAAATTCTATGTGCAAATTATACCTAACAATTCAAATATTTTTGCTACAAATATTTACAAAATACTTTTAAAAATATATTTATGGGCTGATATATGTATATCATAAAATTGTTTATAGTGTATTTACGGATACGATTCAATTGTTTTTAAATTTTAAACTTAATATACATGTAGGAACATACTAAGTTTGTCATTGGTAGGGTAACAACTACACTATTGTTATTTTATGACTAATTATATTATATAAAATATACTGTATTGAACATAAAAAAGCCGTGTAAATATTATTATAATATCACAAAAAAACTATGTATAAAAATATTTTAAAATACCTTAAAATTAATTAAGTCCTGTACTTAGAAATGTATTATGTGAGTAATATAATGTAGTATACTCAAAGTACCTACGTGTAATTTGTGAATGAAGGTGAAATACTTAATAATTTTATATATTCAACGTTTCGATTTGACCACATAAAGCAGCAGTTTTAACTCAGAGTAAGTTACCAGATAATCACCACTGGGTGTGTTCGGTACAATTTCTAATCACGGAAATATGGCTCAGATAGAGTACATAAAATTTTATTCTCAAATTTATATTTAAAAAACTAATCTCAGTTTCAGTAATATACATAACTGCGATTGTAGAAAATTATAATTATCAAAATACTCAGAGAGCAGAATCAATCATTAAAATACTAGCCTTGCCTTTGTCATTTATCTGTAAATTATTGAAATCAATGGCAACATTAAAATTACCTTTTTAAAAATAAATTTAGTTATTGACTGAATCTATTCTTCTTTCTATTCGAAAGTTCTATTCGAAAAGTAGTTTTGTGCTTTTTAGCAGAATACATTTAAGAATGTAAAATCCCCCCCCCCCCCCTCTTCATTAATAAGACGACTGGTTGTAAATATTTATTGCATTGTTTTTTAATGTAAAAAAGTAAACAATTAATTGTAAATGTCACAAATATATTTCAGGTAAATACTTTTACCGAAACACACCAACATTTTTTGAAATACAATGAATATGCACTTAACAAGCTTAGACATTTATTACTGCCAATTGACCCAAACCATGAAATTGATTAATACGAGAAATTTTATCTTAATACTTGTTTTTGTTAAATATTAAGGGCGGCTTGCACCAAAATGCTTAAATGCATTTAGTCCCTTAAACATGTTTAGCAAATGTCAAATCGCCTTAAAAGCTGTCACTTTAAACGTATTTAGTGACTTAAAATGATTTAAGCATGTTGGTGCAAGCCGCCTTAAGTAGTTTAGCTACTTGGTCAAAGTGTATCAATTATCTGTTCAAACGAACGAATTAGTCAAATCCTCGTTTTACGCACCACTATCATAACAATAAGATATAAAATTAATTTCACCTTTTTAATAATGGATTTCCGCAAAGTAGCGCCTGAATAAATGAAATATGTATAAACAGTTGTTTTGTGGCGAAAGAAACTCTCTTTTTTGTTATGTACGTAAAAGTATACATGATATAAAGGGTAAAAGTTTATAGAAAAATATAAATCGTCACGAAAAATAAAAAAGTATCCAAGATATGGCTATGATATATTCAAAGTCTACTAATTTACAATATGTACAACATTATTTAGCAAATCATAGATAGCTAAATAAGTAATGAAGTGTTAGCTTAACGTAAACATGTGAAGACGAACACCCCACTCAAATACTCAGTACTCAAATCGTTCTGTCCTGCTCAACTCGTAAAACTTGGAGTAACTCAACTTTGTAAATATAAGGTAAACGTCCATATTCTTCGAAATTTAAGGAATCGTATATGCCATGGACCAAGTGATTAATAGGACACTTTTATAAAAATGCCCACACAGTTTGAAATATTCCCAATATGAGAGGGCAGTGTGATAACTACAGGAATATTCGAATTGACCGGACATTATCTATAACGCTCTTCGCCTATGGCGCAGGGGCATGTTGAATTAAATTATTTGTTAGGTAAATTTTATTTTTATTTATTTATTTTAATACAATTTAATACATTATCAATAATATTAAAGATACCACATAAACTCTTGCGAGTTTTACCGGGCATCAGAGTCGTCGACACAATAAGTTTAATTAAAATCATGAAAAAAATAAAAATAGAAATAAAAAGTAATCTTAACATTATAAACAAAAACTATATATGTATGACTTATAAATCTAGGCATGTAACAACAAGAGGTAGGTAAAATAATTATTAAAATGAAATCGTCGCGACACAGTTTATTTGAAATGAAGCCCCTACCCGACTTCTTACATAAATATGAAGTAGGTTTGTTAAGTTGGCTTTAAATTCTACACCGGGAAAAAATATCCCCGTCGATCGTTGTCGATTTCGGATTTTATAACTGTCATTTATACAATTTAAATATTCAACAATTGGCCTTCGACAATTTGCTGATTTCAGTAGATATGTATCAAATTGACCGAAAAACCACATGACAGTATTCATAATGTCATGTAATTATTATTATTTATTTCGCCCTAAATAGCTTGTCATTATTCATAATACGCGGGCATTATAAAAAATTACCATATTTATTACTTGGTCCATAATATGTGCACTATATACTATTTGAGCTTGTCTCTATTAAATTATCTCTGTTCGCATTGCTTGAATAATTAAAATTTCATGCGTAAAATGAGTCGGTACAAGATATGTATGCTATTTTACGAAACCAGTAATGTATACCTGTAATACTCTATATTGCACACTTGACTTCCTGGACATTGGCAAATAAACTCATTTTTAAAGTATTTTAAAATCTTACAACTTCAAAAATAACTTCAACAACCGTCTTCCAACTGGAATCCTGAAATTTTTGCCAAATACCTCTAAACCTTAAATCTAAAACTAAACGGCGGGGTTATCACGTAACGCGCAAAACGAAAATATCGTAATTGTTTAGTTATTACAAGACACATAACAAGCCTTGTATATTAGTGGCAGTCGCTGCCGCTTGGTTAGTTTTGGTGCTGTGATATTGCAAAAAGTTCATCCAGTGACCAGTAAGAAATTACCGACGTGTTCGATGAGTTTTTCACTACGTTTAAAAGTCATCGCTGATCGCTTGCGCATTGCAAACGTTAGGTAATACGCCTGCGGGAAGTATACTTCTCCAAACAAAAAAAAAATCTGTAAACCGGTTAACCCTGCAGGCCATCCCTGAGTCTTCCCGCTAAATTGAGTTATTTTAAGCACAAATGAGCAAAAACTATACATAAGCATGGATTTTGAGCTCAAAGAGTTAAAAAAATTGCTAATCCATCTGTACTGGTACTAACCAGAAGACTTTACACACTGAAGGGGGTGTTCAGTACTCGATTCCGATACCGAATATATTAACAAAATAGGTACTTAAATTATTATGACCTAGTGTTTTGACATTGAGATGTTTGATACTCAATCACGAAAAAACTGCTGGATCGATTTGAATAAAATTTGCCACAAACGTCGACCTGGAACAGTACATAGGGTACTTTTTATCCGGGAAAAATAAATAGTTCTGGTGGGATTCACCAAAAACTTTAATAATGCAGACAATGCACAGTCAGTTATCCAAAAAATATTTACTATGCATCGGCATCGCAAATTATTGTTTACAAACAGCGATTAACCGAACGCGCCACTAGCACCTGCGCGGTGACAATATTTTATTCTGGCTTAGTATTATTCACTGTGCTTAAAAATATACGCAGGCAGTTCGTTCCAAACCTTGGCGATTCGAACCAAAAAAGATTACCAAACCGTTTTGTTTGATTTTATGACCACAGTGTACGGATGGAACCTCTGCCTGCAACGGATATAACTACCGATCGACAAATCGTGCTCAAAACTCGACTATGACTTAACAATCAAATCTCTTTTAAGCTTGACAACAGATTTCAGCCGTAAAGTATGTGTACATTATCATGTACGGAATATGAATGTAGTCAAATGTTTATTTTCATTAATTTAATATATTATTAATGCATTATATGCATTGATAATATTATGAAAAATATCAGGTTGTAACAAATATTATTTTAAAATGTTATGTTGTTCCACTCCCTCGCGATGTAAACTTTAACTGTGTCAAATTTCATACATTTCCGTTCGCGTAATTGGCGTAATAAAGGAGTACAAAATTTTTACTTCACATAGATAATAATAGAATGAATGATTATTAAGGTCCATATGTAAATAATGTAGAGATGGTGTCGAGGAAGCTAGCACTGTGTGTATGTGTGTTTGTGCGTGTGCGTGTGTGGCTAGTCAGGTTTCCCCTTGTCTGCGGGCGCGGCGCAGTGGCGCGGGAACCAGCCGCGCGCGCCGCGCCCCGCCCCCACCCCCGCCCCGCCCGGGGACAACTTCTCGCCGAACAACCAGTGCCTGCAACCAAACACACTATACTTATACTCATACTAATTAAATAAATATATATTTGCAAAAGCCAGGAAATTAATTAAAAATAAATAAGATAATTGTAGGTCAAGTGTGAGTTTCAAGGCCAAACCATAGCCGAGGGCTTTAATGATTTTTTTTCGAAGAGACAAAAGTGTGCTGTACTCTTAGGCACTCCTATGCTTGCCTCAAGTCAAGTACTGAGACACTCGGGTCTTCTGCGACTGCTGCTAAAACTTGTTCCGAGTATGAAATGCTAGGTCTTCCTGAACTAACCATTCGATTAGGAAATCGGCCTTCTGAGAGTGATCGGTGCAGATTAATAAGCACTCTATGATCCGGATGACGCTCAGAATTGAGGTATATCTCACGATAGTGTCGAGCTGCTACATTAGCGTTGCACCCTCATTCTCCATAAATGAGATGCATGTTTGCATACTCCTGTGTTGTGTACCGAAGCGGCATGGCGGCGATCACTGAATACACACAATCACACGGTCAGAGATAACGATAGACCAAAAGAAAGCCAAGTTCGTCACAAACGATCAAATCACAAATCAAATCCATGTAGTACGTAATCAAATCCAATAGACAAAGCCAAAGTTAGTAAGTACGAAAACGGCACGAACGAATACAGAAACATGCACAGTAAACGAAAGGACGTAACGTACTGAAGTATCAAGTATTGCACTTCGTGCGCAGATGATGCCGTCTTCTTGTCTTTTTCACTCGTAGCGTCTCTATCGATTTCATTCTAACTCATGCCGTAGATGATGCTCAGGTTTGCTATCTCTTTCACTCACATTCTCACTAACACTTTGAAGTGGCGTCTCTATTCGTTTCACTCTAACTTGTGTTGTTGATGATGCTCAGGCTTGCTATCTCTTTCACTCTAACACGTTGAAGTGGCGTCCCTATCTGTTTCACCCAAACTTGTACTGTCTTACTTTAATTTATGAAAGCTTT
This sequence comes from Apodemia mormo, assembly GCA_036924255.1. Taxonomy (NCBI): domain Eukaryota; kingdom Metazoa; phylum Arthropoda; class Insecta; order Lepidoptera; family Riodinidae; genus Apodemia; species Apodemia mormo. The sequence goes on along the minus strand of JAUPFN010000009.1, from coordinate 41,267,086 downwards.
AAAGAAAACCTACAGACCATTAGAAGCGTTTTTAAGTAAAACAAAAAATAAATAAATTCCAGTTGTTTTAGAAAAAAAATACCATTATTAGGATAAAATGTAGTAAGTGTTATAGCATTTTAGAAAGCCCACTAAATACACCATCTTTTAATGCTACATGCTGAAATAGCGTAGTACAGTTTTTTCAGCACAGCCAGTTAAAGTTGAATGATTTAATAATTTTGAGTACATGTTTGGGCAAATTAGGGATATCTCCTCTGAAACCAATCTTGGTTTCAGAGGAGATATCCCTAATTTGCCCTTATCCCTAATTAAGCTAAGTAAACCTTTTGTAGTCATAGTACTTGAAAAATCATAACAAATTTTCACTTTTTTTTAAATGACTATAATTTCTAGAGTGCAGGTAAAATTTTTTTTTCATATTTTTTTGGGAACCACCATTCCTTGACCCGTCATCCGTTTTCTGCTTGACGTTGATTTCTGGGACACTCTGTACATTTTAGTGGGGTACTTGAAATACTTGGGGTTAACTGATATAAAAACTATCGTTTTTTTTTTATGGAAGAGGGGGCTAACGAGCAGGAGGTGCACCTGATGTTGAGTGATCACCGCCGCCCATGGACAACTGCAATACCTGAGGCCTTGTAGTTGCGTTGCCGCCCTTTTAAAAATGAGTAAGCTCTTTTCTTGAAGGTCCCCATGTCGTATCTATTCGAAAAAACCCCTGCCGGTAATTGATTCCACAAAAGAGTAGTGCGAGGCAAAAAGTGCCGGGAGACCGCACGGTTGTGGATATATATATAAACTATCGTATCTTTTAAGTTGGACCAAACAGTAGATATCTACAAAAGTTCACTGAAATTGGTTCAATAGTTTCGGAGTCCACCGCGGACAAACAACGTAACAACGGACAAACAACACATAATTTATATATATTAAGATTAAATTAGACTACGTATTTACACATTTCTAGATATTATTTACATTAATTTTATTTAAACGAAATTTTATAAAATTCTTTTTATTTACATTCAAATATTGAGATACATTTTTTTTATTAACCAATCCAAGGACTATTTTATTCTTTCGATGCACTTTTGACAATTGCTATCGGATCGGAACGCGGCCGCACACTGAGAAGATCCGGCGGAAGAAACTCAGCGGGCTTAACTTTTTTTTATAATTTACAAAATTTATTTATTATTCAATAAAGATTGTTTCGTTTAGATTTTTTAATTACATTACATAACAATATACTTTTTAGTTTAACATTTTATCTTATCAGCAAAAAATTCATTCACATTATAGTATGTTTTTTCTATTAGCACATCTAACAACTTTTTGCGAAATTTATTTAAAGGCAATGATTTAAGACTATCAGTAATCTATATTAACATTATAAATGCGAAAATTTGGATGTTTGGATGTATGGACGGGTGGAAAGATGGATGGATAGATGGATGGATAGATGGATGGATAGATGGATGGATAGATGGATGGATAGATGGATGGATAGATGGATGGATAGATGGATGGATAGATGGATGGATAGATGGATGGATGTTTGTTACTCAATCACGCCAAAACTACTGAACGGATTTGAATGAAATTTGCCACAGAGGTAGATGATGACCTGGAATAGCATATAGGCTATCCGGAAAAATTAGTTGTTCCCAGGGGATTCACGAAAACTTGTATAATGGAGTGGGCTGTATGCTGCAGCTGATATGATTATACACATTATTTTTTTTTTTGGACAAATTACACTTACTGCTCTAACCCCAAAGTAAGCAAATTATTTGCTTGTGTTATGGGTGTTAGTCAACGATACTAATACATAGAAATACATATACTAGCAAAAAGCAGAGCTTTGTAAGGGCTCGCAAAGTTATACTATCTAGTAATCTATATATATAAAATTCTCGTGTCACAATGTTAGTCTCCATACTCCTCCGAAACGGCTTGACCGATTTTGATGAAATTTCGTATGCATATTCAGTGGGTCTGAGAATCGGCCAACATCTATTTTTCATCCCCCTAAATGTTAAGGGTTGTCCACCCCTAAAAATTTTTTTTTTACTTTATGGACAATTTTTTTTATTTTTATTTTTTTATGATTCAGCATTAAAAAATACATATAACTGTACATTTTTACCCTTCTATCACCAACCCTTATTTTTTTATTAAATAATTTATATGGCAAAACAACGTTTGCCGGGTCAGCTAGTATTGTTATAAAAATATTTTTATGAGAATTACATCTTTTAATGTATGAACTTTATTTATAATTATCTAACCTAAAAAACTCAGCGTATTTTCACCTAAATATTACATTTGCGTCAAAGGCCCGCGTCGTCAGGCTTTGGACTAGGAATATTTGGTTTTTGTTTGTTGGTATTTTCAAGGAAAAATATGTATTAAAAATGAAGGTTGATCTTATAAAAAACACATTTTTTGACATTTTGCTGAAATAATTGTTTTTCTTTTTCTAAAATCAGAAAGTTCCTGGTTTTACGTCGATTTACGAAATCAAAATCAAAAAATGTTTTATTTAAATAAACCTTCAAAATTTTTGGACTTAATATTGGACTTAACGCAGGCACGAAGAATTGACGGCAGACACTCAGCGAATACATTTTTCGAATTTTTCTCTCAGAGAAACCCTCGGAGTTCGATTCCAGAGTCAGGCAAATGAAAAAATGTGTTTTTTTAGTTTTCTGATAAAACAACTTTGCCCGGGATTGGAAAAGTGCCCTACTGGCGATAGGCTGGCCACCTATCACATTGTGGGACTTAAGTATCTTCAGCTAACCGTGGATGCACACGTTGTACTTCTGCCTACCTCTTCGGGGATACGGGCGTAAATATACCTTTTTTTAGCTTTTTACACTCGCCCTTGGGCTAAGATTGGGAATTGATCTCAATGCAATATAAATCAAATAATACATCTGTACTGTTTCTCAATAAACATATTTTGAATCTCTCTAACGCTCCATTTACTTTGTTCCCAGCAAACATCCCTGCTCTAGACCTAAATTCTCCTTGTGCCTCCCACAATATTACTTCGAACTTCCCTTGCATTCTCCTTTCAATGATTTTATCATACACCTTCGATGCCAAACTGATCAAACTGATGGCCATATAGCTATTGCAGTTTATACTTGAACCTCGCCTTTATACGAGGGCACGATAACCGCGCGCCGCCAGTCAAATATGAAGAAACAATTCATGAAGTAGGTAGTCTCTTAATAAGTTCAAAAATTCTAATAGAAAATGTATCTTCTATCAATTTTAACTCGTTAATTTAATAAGAGATGGCGTTAGTAGTAATAAGATTCTAATACAAATTGTACCTTCTATTTTTTATTTTTATAAAATGGTATTTTTATGGTAGATAACAAATCTAGACATGAATATAAACTACCACGTCGAAGCTCAAACCTAAAAATGCGATATTTTTTCAGTAAAATGTACCACAAAAGTGCATAGAAAGTGGCCTAGTATAGGGCTCGCTTCGCTCGCCCTGATAAATACAAGAATATATTTTATAAACACCCAAACCCGGAAATACAAACATTTATGTTCATCACACAAATGCTTGTTCCCGTCGGGGATCGAACCCGAGCCCCGTCGATCGCGTAGTCAGGGTCGCTAACCACTCGACCAACGAGGCGGTCATGTGCATACATGTGCATTTTTGTACATTGAGTTTTAGGCTAGGTATATGTAGTTTCTATTATTTCTAATATTAGAATGCTGAAATATTATTTCCCTAATATTTCAGCATTTGTTTTAAACAAATGTTGGGTGATTTTTACAAATACGCATACCGTCAAGATATACAGACATGTTAAAGGTAGTATTTTGATAGCTTTAAATAGTGATTTGCGAGAATTTCGTTGACTGACATTGCATATAGCTTTAATATATGTATCTTGGACTCTGAAAATATTAATTAAAACTACTGAATTTCCCCAAATACTTAAATTTTCTTGCGCCATTTTCTTCGTTCATTTTTAAGGCATTTTCTTGCGCTGAGTTTATCGGCAACGCTGAATCTTGTTGTTTTTGATCGAAGAGTCCGTTGTTTTATAAAGTGACATTAGCCAACTCAACTTACTACATCGATTCAAAAATAGGCGTAGTTTAGACGTGGGCGTTTTTGGTTTTGAATGCAAACTGATAAAAATCCGATTTCAGACTTCAAAATCGATTTAAAAATCCGATTTCAATAACGAAATCTACAAACCTAAGCGAACTGACGAGTGACGATGGCCAGGCATCGCCAATTCGCTTACGTTTGACGTTTGTAGATTTCGTTTCTTTTATCAAGTAATGGATAGATTACACAAATTTTGTAGTAACACGAATCAGTTATGTCACCAATCAAGTGGATCAAGGTCAAATTTGCATCTAAAATTCTAAACGAAAATTATAATACATAAATACGAGTAATCCAAACTTAGGAACATCAACGTGTAACGTATAATCTAGCTAAATTACTCCTTAATAATAACATACATATTAAGGATGACATTCAGATTGCCCCACCACCGATACAAACCGATATCCGAGTAGTGAATTTCGCGCTATCCTTTTTACTCCGCTATGTTGCGGTTAGTTAGAATAAGATAGAGCGAATTTCAATCATTAGTTTTCGTTTTGATAGCTGGACACACAAATCGATACTTTTGGTGTGGTCGATAAAATGATAACGTTTGTCGAAATCAGATTTCTTAGTTTGAGGAAATCAATACGTATCGATTTGGGTTTGAAATCGGATTTAGATTGGATTTGATACATCGGACGCATACCAGATTTAGGTATGTGAAGGGAAAATGTAAGTGGTGGCTGCGTTTCGATCCGGTAGTAATTCTAAAAATGCCGACTCGCGAAAGTGCCTGTAAAGGTTTATTTGAATAAAGCATTTTTTAAATTTGAGTTTTGAGTGAATTGTTAATGTGAGTGGTTAATGTAAGTGGCGAACGTAAGTAGTGAATGTGAGTGGTTAATGTCACTAGTGAATGTGAGTGGCTAATATGAGTGGCGAATGTGAATGGTTATTGTGAGTAGTGGTGGGCGGGTTGTGCGGGTGTGCGGGTGCGCGTGTGCGCGTGTGTGTGTGTGTGTGTGTGTGTGTGTGTGTGTGCGTGTGTGTGTCGCACGCGCACGCGCACGCGTGTGCGTGTGTGTGTGTGTGTCTCTCTCACCGTCTCCGGCGCGTGGCCCGCACGGTGTCCCCGCGGTGTGTGTGTGTGTGTGTGTGTGTGTGTGTGTGTGTGTGTGTGTGTGTGTGTGTCTCACCGTCTCCGGCGCGTGGCCCGCACAGTGTCCCCGCGGTGTGTGTGTGTGTGTGTGTGTGTGTGTGTGTCTCACCGTCTCCGGCGCATGGCCCGCACGGTGTCCCCGCGGTGTGTGTGTGTGTGTGTGTGTGTGTGTGTGTGTGTGTGTGTGTGTGTGTGTGTGTGTGTCTCACCGTCTCCGGCGCGTGGCCCGCACGGTGTCCCCGCGGTGTGTGTGTGTGTGTGTGTGTGTGTGTGTGTGTGTGTGTGTGTGTGTCTCACCGTCTCCGGCGCGTGGCCCGCACGGTGTCCCCGCGGTGTGTGTGTGTGTGTGTGTGTGTGTGTGTGTGTGTGTGTGTGTGTGTGTGTGTGTGTGTGTGTATCTCACCGTCTCCGGCGCGTGGCCCGCACGGTGTCCCCGCGGTGTGTGTGTGTGTGTGTGTGTGTCTCACCGTCTCCGGCGCGTGGCCCGCACGGTGTCCCCGCGGTGTGTGTGTGTGTGTGTGTGTGTGTGTGTGTGTGTGTGTGTGTGTGTGTCTCACCGTCTCCGGCGCGTGGCCCGCACGGTGTCCCCGCGGTGTGTGTGTGTGTGTGTGTGTGTGTGTGTGTGTATCTCACCGTCTCCGGCGCGTGACCCGCACGGTGTCCCCGCGGTGTGTGTGTGTGTGTGTGTGTCTCACCGTCTCCGGCGCGTGGCCCGCACGGTGTCCCCGCGGTGTGTGTGTGTGTGTGTGTGTGTGTGTGTGTGTGTGTGTGTGTGTGTGTGTGTGTGTGTGTCTCACCGTCTCCGGCGCGTGGCCCGCACGGTGTCCCCGCGGTGTGTGTGTGTGTGTGTGTGTGTGTGTCTCACCGTCTCCGGCGCGTGGCCCGCACGGTGTCCCCGGGCCGCAGCGGCAGGCGCGGCTCGTCAGTGCAGGGCGGCGCCAGCGCGGCCCGCGGCCAGCTCACCAGCGGCAGGCGGCGGCCAGAGTATTCGGCCACTGCCACGTACAGCCGGGAACGCGCTTGCTTCTCCACTTTCTGGGCTTTCTGCTCCACCTGACAGGAACGATATCCTCATCCTTAATAATAACATAAATCAAAATTGTCTTTAGAGAAACTCCTGATGGTAAATTGACTACCACCATCTATGGAAATGTCATGCAGCTACGTTGTCAGCATTTTAAAAATATGTAAGCTATTTTCTTGAAGGTCCCCAAGTAGTTTTCGCTCGGAAACACCCCCACCGGTCACCGATCAGAAATAGCCTGATCATCAATACTTCAAAACCATTCTACAATCTAGCGGAAGAAGCTAATACTGAAGAGCTCCGTCTCAGAAACGAGAACAACTGTCCAGGTGAGGCTGAATTTATGCCATTGTGACGTTGGAGGCGATGGACCGGCAAGAAATATTGACTCACTCTGCTCAACACACTGAGTTTATTTTAAGGCTAGCTTCTTCTAAATGACCACGGAACTTGACGTCGTTCGAAATGTCAACGTCAGTAATCCTAATACTGGCGAAGACTGGCAGAATTTTCGGCAACAGACACATGTAGGTTTTGGTCTCGTCGACGTGTTTAGGAGAAACACCGCTACGGCCGTAGTATGTTGCATCACTAGTACTGTCATCTGCATAGAAATTAATATTACATGCAGAAAAACATATCGGTAATAACACGTGGCCTTGGCGTTGACAGAGTTAAGGTTTGACTTGTCAGCAAGACAAGACTTTGACTTGTCAGCCAAAAAGTCGAGTTCGAAGTGCTTTGTGCCATACTCGATAAACCTTTCTGAAGGACCTCAAAGCAAAATTGTAGTCCTTTCTTTATACGCTAGTTTTTTTCATCATGAATTGTCGTCGCAACGGCTCAAGCCCGGTAGCACTTCTGCTTTCGGTGTGAAGCCGTTTTGCAATAGTGACCGAACTAAGAGTGAGACTTAATCAACACGCGCGAGCGCGAGTCCAGCCAAGTTCGAAGAAAGAACTGGCGATGCAGCACCTATGTATACATGGGCGTACCCAGGTTCTGGGCCAGGGGGGGGCAACCGTAACATTTTAAGACTATTTTTATCTTAATATCTACAACAGTAAATAGGTAGTAGAGAGGTAATCAAATTCCAGGGGGAGGGGGCAGCTGCCCCTCCCTACCCCCCCCCCCCTCCCCCCCCTCCCCCCTCGGTACGCCATGTGTGTATAATATTACACGAACAATCTCGAGCTACTTTTGATCCCTTCACAACTCAAAACTATTTATCCTACATACCTACATGAAATTTGGCACATTTATTAAAATAGCTCATCTAGAATCCAAAGTTTTATAAATGTAGTGCAATCAGTTTATTTATTTATTTGCATTCCACAATGTTTACAAGATGTTAGATTAAAATAATGGTTAGATCATCGTGGACCATGTCGGGTCTAGCAATGGCAAGGTAGGAAAGAGGAATAAACTTATTTAATTATCATTATAATAAATATAACTATTTATAAGAAATGTTTAATTAGAATTGAATTAGATTTATTATTTATATTTTTAATTTTATAATGTTGCGCGCGACTTCGTCCGCGCGGACTTTGTTTACTCCTACTGTACCGCTACCATGAGTTTTTAACTATCGTTCTCGCTAGCGACGGTGACAAATTTTTGTATGGAAAACTGTGCAGCGCCACTATCGGTCACTTGAAGAACTAAAATCGGTACCATGAATCAATGCGTAAAAAACCTATCGAATTCATTACTCTAGCGACTCAAGTAATCTAGTTGTTGGCATACAAATTCCGTACCATGAGTCACAAATTTGACAGGTGACAGTGAGAAATACCGTATCGAGGCAAGTTAACTGTTTCACTTGCAAATTATGGCGTGAAAGCATTACGAAGTGTTTTGATATTTTGAGTTATATTTTGTTAAAATGCGGTTCTTTAGTGGGTTTACTAAGGTCTACAGTTCTACAAAAAAATATATCTTATAGTATAGGTACTCAGAACCGCATTTTTTGATGTTTAAAAATGCGGTTTTGAGTACCTATGAGTATTAGAATAGAAAGTATAGATATTCATTTATATCATAATAGCATTTATTTATTGATAGATATTTTAATTTTATTACAAACTAGCGGCCCGCCCCGGCTTCGCACGGGTATAAAATATATAACCTATGTCACTCAGTGAAAAAAAATGATTAGTAGTTTTGATTTATTTATTACTGCCTGTGGCCCGCACGCGTTAAATTTGTAATAGAGTAAAAAATTATATAATACCATGAAGATTTTGTGCTATCTTTAGAATATCTAAATTCATATAGGTACTACATTTTTAGTTTTTACATTTTTAATTATTTCTTTTATTTTTACAATTAATATATTACAGAATGTCTTTATATACAACGTTCACAGCTTTCTTGCCATTAGACAATACAAACATGTTTTCTTTAGAGGTTACTCTTGAAAGAACGACATACAGTTGGCCATGTGAAAAACAGTCAACGCTCAAATCTAAGCCTGCAACGTTGAAGCTCTGCAATTTATTAAGGCGAGGCATTGGGACAAACGGGAAAAAATGTGTAAATGGTTGACCCTACGGGCCGTCCCTGAAACTTCACACTAAATGATTATGTATGACTTATAGTATTTTAAGCTCAAAAGAGTAAAAAATTTAAGCATAGATTTTTCAGTTCAAACATCTATTTCGTTAAAAATGGCAGTATCATTAATTTTTGAAAAGCTGTATATTTGAATACTTTATTTTAATCTATATAAATAAAAATGAATCGCTAAATGTGTTGCTAAGCGCTATACCAATTAGGCTATTTTTAACCGACTTTAAAAAGGAGGAGGTTCTCAATTCGGCCGGTATACTTTTTTGTGTATTTACACCGATTTCGCCGAGGTTTCTGAACGGGTAAATAATAGGTAGTATTTAATTAATAATAATCTTTACTATTTTTTACTTTTGAGTTTTTTAAGTCGGTTTTTTAACGTAGTTATTTTTATATTCATATAAAATAGAAACAAATTGGAAATGAAACTTCTGTGTGCGACAGTAATCTTGGGCGTAAGAAGCGTGTGCGCGGGTGTTCGAAAACGAAACGCGAGTACGCGCATGCGCGCGGGTCTTCCCGCACCACACCTTATACCGCAAGCACAGTATACTGGAGACTCAGTAGTCAATCTACATTCTACATACATGTGACATTCGAGCAACGCACACATAGACACCTCTCACGGACGCGATATCTCGGAATGGTTCGGGACAGTTTGTACCGCACCAGTCCGAGATATCGCGTCCGTGAGAGACGTAACATTGACTTCTGGTAGTCTCTAAGTATTAAGTAATTGTATGTAACATTGACTTCTGGTAGTCTCTAAGTATTAAGTAATTGTATGTAACATTGACTTCTGGTAGTCTCTAAGTATTCTGTGCCCCAAGTCAGTTGTAATGAAAATGTAATACTGCGCATTCAAGAACATTGTTCAACTTAGGTGCCGGGGATTATACTACGATGAACCTTATATGCATAAATATAATTAAAGGAATCGATCAAACCAAACGAAAGGTACCACAATGAACTGTGGCAAGTAGCTCAATTTAGGTATGAACGTCGTATACACGATATACGAATACAATCACTTGTTTAAATCCGCCGAATTATTTCTTTATTTAAAAGAGGTTAAAACTTTATAAACTCTTTCTAACATACCTAATTATGCATAAAACTGCATACCAGGTCATTTAAACAAAGAAACAAAAATGTGCCTACTGGTCTTTTTAGATCCTTGTAGAGATTAGCAAGGCCAGTCTAATTCCAATGTCAACCTTTTCAATTCTTTTTTTTTATTTATTTATAAAATACATAAAAACATAAATTCCAATCCATATGTAAAAGAATCAATTTTGTTATGATGACTATCCCAAATGTCTCATGACACATTCCTTACGATCTGCACTTGGAGTTAAAAATATCCACTTTGCATTCAATTGAGCGAGCTATATCATTGACCATCCATAAGCATATAAATTATATTTAAATTTGAAATCACAAGATCCTTGTTTCTAATTCGATAATAAGGAAGTAAAAACAAAACTCACAGTAAGATCATACACTCCGCAGCCTTTGGCAAGTGGCCACCGTATTCCGTCGTACTTGGAGCCGTTGTAAACAAGCTCCACGTTCTTCTTCCAGCCGAGGTCGTAGGGGAACACAAACGGTGGTAGACCCTGTTCATCTCGCCTATACATGGCTTTCTCTAATATCCAGTCTTCTATTGTTGTGCGGTTCCGAACAATACTACGGATCTAAAAATAAGGATTGATATTCATTAACAATCAATCAATAAACATCAATTACAATAACAACAAGATATTAAAAAGGTATCATCACACCAGTTTCCTTACATGATAAGCTAAGTTTCAAGAAACATTCCAGAGGGCTTAAAAATGTAACAACATAAAAAAGATAGCCAAATTAAAAAGAATAAAATATATGGGATTGATATAATACGCCCCATTGGTCGAGTGATTAGCGACCCTGACTACGCAATCGACGGGGCTCGGGTTCAATTCCCGACGAGGACAACCATTTGTGAGATGAGCATAAATGTTTGTATTCCTGGGTTTGATTATTTATTAAATACTAGCTGTTGCCTGCGACTTTGTCCGCGCGGACTTCGTTTACTCCGCACAGCTCCTCCCCCGTAGGTGATAACGTGATAATATGTAGCCTATACGTTGACCCGACCTGTTAGTAATATTCATACAAAATTTGAAGTAAATCAATGCAGTACTGTTTGAGTTTACCCAGGACATACATACAGACAAACAGACAAAAATTCTAAAACCTATATTTTTGGCTTCAGTATTGATTGTAAATCACACCCCAAGTATTCATTTAAAAAAATATTCAATGTACAGTTTTGGCTTCCGTACGATTTTATTATATATATATATATATAGATATTCCAGTACTTATATATGTATTAGTATTGTTGACAACAACAACAACCCATAACACAAGCAAAATAATTTTGCTTATTTTGGGGTTAGATTAGTGAGTGTAATTTGTCAAAGAAAAACCGCACTGAATTTGTGGTCAATGGTCATCAGCATTGTTACGTTGGCATGCGGTCAGAGACGATGACTAATTTTGACATCATTTAACTATGGAGTGTTGTTACTTTGTTTAAGCCCCCTGTTCACCACGATTCACTGGTCTGTCCTAAATTAAATTACATATTGAATGGCACGGTGCGTGTGCGGCGATGGGAATTGCCATTCATTTTAATTTTTAATTGTTAATTTTACTTTTTTTATTATTTCTTGTTAAACCGGCCATATTATAAGTTTTAAATATTTATATTTATTTCAAATATTTTTTCTATATTCTACATAATATGCTATGTTCAAAATTTATCATAAATATTTAGAATATCTCAAATCTGAAAACTTCACATCAAACCTGCAAATACAGTAAAGCGCCGACCGCTATGACCACACCGACAGCCATCCCAGTTGCCAGCAGCGTCATCAGGAGAGTGGTCAGCGTCAGGTATATCATGGGCTCGTCACCCGTGCCGTGGTGTATGTACCATACCCTATTTATTGCGTGGTATAAGCAGATTATCTGCGCCTAAAACACCCACATTGAAACTTCAATAAAACAAAAAATATCAGATCATTACAAGTAGAAATTAAAAATAATTTATCAGTGTAGTGTCTCTGAGAAATGTCCTCGCCCCTCCGTTTTTTCTCCGTGTTGGTGTCCCAGGTCCCAGGACCCCTAGAAGAATGAATCATGTACATTCTTGGCAAGCAGATTGTATAAGCCGAATGATTGGCCTAAGGTTTCGTTGAAATCGTGAATACTGGATGATAAGATACATTTTGCTACACTGTAGCAGCTTTCCAATCGAGTAGTAAATATTCACTATAAATTATACTTACTGATCTAACCCCAAAGTAAGCAAATTATTTGCTTGTGTTATGGGTGTTATTCAACGACACTAATACATAGAAATACATAATATATAAATACTGGAATATATTTAATAAACACCCAAACCCAGAAATACAAACAATTATGCTCATCACACAAATGCTTGTTCCCGTCGGGAACCGAACCCGAGTCCCGTCGATTATGTAGTCAGGGTCGCTAACCAGTCGACCAACGGGGTGGTCAAATATAAATAATATCAACCCGTGAAAAGTGCATGTAAAGGTTTCCTATTCCTGCCATAATAACATTATTAGTTAACACTATGGTGGATGGTGGATGGGACTAAATAACATCCATATTCAACGCGATACCGACACCGACAACAACCGATATCAGTCATAACACGAAGATACCCGATGGACGATACGAGGGAATTAATTCAACTGTGAATAAACAATGGATGAACCTGACAATGCCAATTCAAAGTGGCAACTAATAACCATATTTTTAAATGCGAATGCAAATTTTAGCTAACAAATAAAAAACTTTATATTTTAGTATTTTGTCTATTTATTTACATTAACTCTTATTCTCATAAATATTTTTACGTTGAAGTACGATATTATTACAACATTTATAAAAACCCCAAAATATCAACATTTTTGTTGTTTCGCAGCCAGTACGCTAGTTGGATGTCCCGACACCGTTGTCGGAAACAATGATGTTGACAACGGGTGTTGTTTGAAACAACGATGTGGATCGATGATGAAAAATAACAAAAACACCCATATCTAGTTATCACTGTCGTGTTCCGATTTGGATGGTAAGTTAAATTTATGCATGCTTTCATTACATTTCCGCCACAGATGGCAAAGCATCATCAACATCTTTGTTCTCTATAGGCGATGAACTTTTTTTACCAAGAGTACTTCAATTAAATTCGTTATGTATTTACAGCATCGCAACACCAATAAAGCCACTTAAACATAGATAAATAAAAGTACACATAAGGTAATGTATATTTTTAAGCTTTTGCGAATTTTTAATAATTCGTTACACATAAGGTAACATCAATACTTAAAGTAACAAATGAAATATTTGCCAAATTAATAGAGAAAATAATAAATTACAAGATTTGTTGTAAGGTTTATAACAAATTAATAAATGGTACTTACGACAGATGCATGTAAGCACCCAAACACAGCAGCAATGAGGAACTGTGTGAAATATCTGTGGTTAGCGTGCCCCACACAACAGTTTATCCAGGGACAATGATGGTCCATTTTTTTGATACAATAGCCACCTGCAAATTTGTGTTAAATTAGACAGTTGTTCTTTTTAATTTATGATAATAGAAGACTACATAAGTCTCCATCTTTGCAACTCAGGACACCTTTCACATGGAAAATTAGTATTCAAATTTTTAACAATATTCGTACAATTTTATTCCGAGCTTTTTTGAATCGTAAATAATTGTAATATCTTGCAAGTAAGAGATCTATCCCTAATGTAAATTTATCTATAAATGGCCAAAGACTTGCTATCTTGAATGAAGTCAAATTCTTAGGTGTTTACCTTGACTCAAAAATATCAGGTATCCCCCATCTCAAGTATGTAACGGCCAAATGTGAAAAAAATATAAAAATATTCTTTGTTCAGTATCTGGAATCAGATGGGGTTCCTACCCATACAGCCAAAAGCTACTTTATAACTCCATGATACCTATATCCACCTAAGCATGACCTAAGCATGTCCAAAACTGCTGATACGTCACTCTTTTATCCGTCTCTAACATATGCCACATTACACTGATGTTATCTTCAGTCGTCACCATAGATGACCGTCCCTCGGCCAGATCATCAGTGAGATCAGTGCGACTACATTTAAACTCATTAAACAAGTTGTAAATAGTGGATAGAGACGGGGGTGCTTCATCGTAAAATGCCAATCAAAGTCTATCATAACTTTCTTGTTGACTTCAGTGACATCGAAAGTCATAAAAAATCATGGCACGAAAATTTTTTCATACCATGATTTTTCATACTACAATTTGCATCTATAAATCAAATGTTCTCTCATTTGTAAGCCATCCAGTGTAAATATCGAAATAATACTAATCCATACTAATATTATAAATACGAAAGTAACTCTGTCTGTCTGTCTGTTACGCTTTCACGGCCAAACCACTGAACCGATTTGGATAAAATTTGGTACAAATATAGTTTGAAATCCAAGAAAGGACATAGGATAGTTCTTATCCCAGAAATCCCACGGGAACTATGCGGGTTTTTATTTTAGAATTTTTTCCACGTGAACGAAGTCGCGGGCACAGCTAGTTTAGACATAAATCTAAATTAGTGAGTATTAACTATGTGCAAATTTATCTGGTGTTATCCAAATGTGGTATCAAGAAACTCCAAAACAGGCATTCTTGTATGAAGCAATTTATAAAAGTGGAGAAAGCAAAGATCAAAATAGCTATTTGCAACACTGAACCAAAATTTGAGTTAAGATAATATGAGAGCAGATACCTCTTTACAGCAAAATATTGAAAGTAATTAATTAGAATAATAAATACGTACATTTTCTACAATGATGAGATCTCGGGGCTTTATAACCATTGCAAGTTGTACAGAACTGCAAATACTCTACATCCGCTTCATTTTCCTGAAAATAAATTTTAAATTTTTAATATTTATATCCCAAGTAAGTATTATTTTGTATACCAGATTTTTTTTATACCATAAGATAGCAAATAAGCAGATGGGTATTCTGATGGAAATGAAATGAAAATATTTATTTACACGTATATGGGTGTTACAAATTAATTAAGTTACCAACACATTGTACCAATATTTAAGAATTATCATTATGTATTATAATAATCCAACTGAAACTTTCATATCAATTTTTTAGAATTACTATTGGATCGGAATGCAGCCACATACTGAGAAAAAGACAACCAACAAAGAAATTTGTATATATACATAATACAAATGATATTTTTAATATTACTATAGCCGTAACAGATATAGACATAACAACAACATTTAAGGAGGTTGCTCCCACAGTCAACAGAGTACATATTGCCAAATTAATAATTGTTACTAAATTTCAGCAAAATTAAATGGTGAACATGAATGAGTATTTTACAATAACACAATTATTTTCAATAGAATCATTTCATTACTGTTAACAATACCATCAATAAAACTTAAAAGTAATGTTATCAACTTACAAAAAAATCAGGGTATTTTTACACACTGTATATTTATTTATTTAATATTGATCATGTTTTCGAAAATGGTTTCAAATATTGTGATAAAATTTGAAGATTAAGGATTTAAGGGGGTGACAAATCTAGTTGAGTCTAATATCTAGAAAAAATATATTTGCTATATGTGAAGCATTTTCTATTGTTTGTTTTGAATTTGTTCCGCTGCCCATATGTTTTTAATAACCTAATGGTTACAACTTACAGCATTGGCTTACTATGACACAGTTCTAAACCCAACGGTTGACAACTTTTTTTTATTATATTAGTTTTTGTTCTTCATTTTAAAGAAAGCTTTATTTATGTGTTTTTGTATAGAAGTAGATTTTTCTGATTATAAGCAACTAGCTGACCTGCGCAGCTTCGTCCACGAGTATATTAATAAGTCGTCCAAATAGCTTTTAATAAAAATTTCATCCCCTATTTCAGCCCACCAGGGATTGTTACCACATAGCCTATGTTTGACTCCAGATCTTCAACTATATTCATGCCAAATTTCATGAAAATTGGTCTAGCAGTTTAGCCATGAAAGCGTAACAGACAGACAGACTTTCGCATTTATAATATTAGTATGGATTATTGTTGCATAATTTTATGAGGTGTTGAGTTGTGTATGTGAAAGTGAGCGTTAAGATGAAAAATACTATGCAAATCTCAGTCACCAAGAAAACGAATTTTATATTCACAACATAAATATTTTTTTAAATTGGTACACTTACAGGTTTCCAACCCAGAGGCACAAAGCCAGGGCCCTCTAGCAGAGCTTGTAAAAAATAATATAAAGTAGCAGCTGCCAGGCCCAAAAATACAACAGCATGCATTGTCCCACCAATAGTCTCATGAGGAGGCCACCACATTCCCATGAGGTGAACCATAGACCATGTTATCAATTTAATTATACCTGAAATTATTATTATTATTAATCCTAACCCCAATGTGTTCTTGAGATGTTTGTTCCATATATCACACCACAATGACTGCAAGGTTTTACATGAAACTTGACATATGTATTAGATGACTATTGACGGTCACCATAATATTATATGACTACTTGTTACTGCTATCAGATAGACCAGAGCAGTAAGATAGACCGAACCACTACTGTCACCGGCTTATGTACTAGCCTCGGACCCCCTTGGTCATACCACACTTTTCTTATAGAGTAATTATTCTCCCAAAAAATTTTATTGTTTTTACGAAATTAGAACTGAAGTAATCACTGGCAGAATAATGAAAAGTATTATAGTTTTTCTCAGAAAACTGTAATGACTGGTCATGCTATATTAGAAAATTATTATTACCATAGTCATTGACACTAATAAAGCCTATTAAATTACTATAACAGATAACGAGTACCAGCTAGTTAATAAATTTCCTGCTAATGTATGAGTCACACTTCTATTAATAACTAAATATTCTCATTCTCCAAACATACAAAATCAGACTATATAAACATATAAGGAAAATAATTCATATGATAAACTCCCCCTGCTCTACTCCTCTGTGATACCAATTACCGGCAGGGGTTTTTCCTGAAAGGATATGACTTAGGGACCTTCAAGAAAAGAGCCGACTCTTTCTTAAAAGGCCGGCAATGCAACTGCAAGTCTTCTGATAGTGTAGTTGTCCATGGGTGGCGGTCATCTCTTACCATCAGGTGAGCCTCCTGTCCATTTGTCCTCTTTTTCTATAAAAAAAAGTTATCTACATAGGCTGAAAAAACATTGAGGCTTTTACTTCTGTTTATCATGATCTTATGATAGCTTGCATTTGAAGTGCTAATGATGATTCCAAATCATCCAGAATATTGATCTCACACACACACACAAAAAAAATCATTTACATTACCAGGTTAACCCCTCCCGGTTCAACATAGTGCAACATTGTAAAGTGAAAAATTTATATGTAAACCAAAAACTCAAAAAATATTACTAACTCGGTCTGTATTTATTTATAAGACCGTAGGTTTAAGTCGTAGGCAAGTAGAAATTAGGCAAAACTGTCATTAGAATCTATTATTTAATATACAATTAAAAAATGTCAAATTCCAGGAGAGAGGGGCTTTAACAAATGTTAAAACCAGTGAACAAAAGGGGGTCTTCAACCCTATATTGAATTACCCTTTACTGGAATTCGGAGGTTACATTTTTTACAATACATATAATTAAAATGATAAGTAAACACCTAAGACAGCTATTGGACCCCAGTGGCATAACCTTCTTATTGGTGAAGACATATTTTAAAATATTAATTTATACTCTTCTTTTTCAGTTTTCATGAATAATGCAGTTTAAACAGTGACAACTTTAATATTTTTGCCGGTACATGATACCAATACAGATTTTGTATTTATACACAGACACATCACCACTATTTGTTCATAATCTTTTAAATTATATTTAGTGTAAACAATCCATTCTAAAAATCGACAATAACGCCAATGTAAAAATAATAACACCCGCTTTAGAACATTCGATTTCAATTTTCGTAAACAATTTAACAATTTGTCATTTGACTCATTTGTCAAATTATGTACATGTCAAAATCCATAGTGTATGGAGTGCAAATAATATTTCTATACTCTTTGATGGAGTGTTCAAGACAACAAGTAGCCACAGAATTCAAACCAAGATGATCAGAGTAAACAAAATCTTATAATTATGAGCCATGAAATAGGTATAGAAAAAAGGACAGCAAACCTTGTGAGTAAAAGTGTCCATCAAACATTATGCATTATTTGGGCCATGCATCATTGTCGCAGAAGTAGTTTTAAGAAATGAAGTGGTAAAAACAACAATTATATGTATTGTATATAATATATTATCTTAACAATTATTATTTTGTAACAACAGTTACAAAATAACCATATAGGTACTTAGTATAAATTCTAATATAAAAACTGATTTATATAGATTTTATTACAATAATGGGACATATTTATAACAATAAAAAGACATATTTAATATACATTAAAATAAAATATCAAGAGATAAGTTATATTTAATCTCTTTTAATTACTCTATTTTTCCTACTTTTTAAATAATTATCACGCATTGATACCTAAATTTACCGCTCATAGCTAATTGATTTATATAATTATTTAATAGATATGATTAACTTAATACTAAAACAATTTTGTGACATTAAAATAAATTAATTTTACTATTTTTAAATTAATACATGAATAAAAACAATGTAAATACCTGACTCCTGCGTACGGTTACAAAAGAACCGTGTACTTAATATAAATTCTAATGTAAAAACTGATGTATCTAGATTTTTTTTACAATAATTGGACATAGTTATTACAATTTTACATAATATTTAATATACATTAAAATAAAATCTCCTTTTCTTTTATTATAATACTTTTTAAATAATTTTCACGCATTAATACATAAATTTATCGCTTATAGTTAGTTGACGATGAAAATAAAATTATTATACAAGTAGAATAATTTAATTGTTTATTATTTACATTTTGCTTTTTAATATTTTTATATTGTGAAAACTGCAGAATTGACCCTTCGAATGCATTTACCGATGTGACACACGCGCCACTTGTAGTGATTATCGGACGACAAAAAATACCAATAGTTTGAAGGTAGTTTATTACTTCGGTTAATGTTTATCGAACATGTTATATTAGTTTATAAATAACTATTGCAGGAATATTATAACCAAAGTGATGACCTTAAACCTATATATTGATAGAGTGTTGTATTAAAATTTAACGTCATAGTATGTAAAAGGTATGTAGTTATAATTAGACATGCGCAAAATGTGTCAATGAAATGAATGAATGAAGTACTTCTTTTCGCCCAATGAAGTACTTCATTGGTTTAGTTCAGTACTTCATTTCCTTCAGTGAATTTTATGATTAATCTAGTCCATGTAATGTATGAATGAAAGTCAGTGTAAAGTATTATGAGACATGCGCAGAATGTCTCATAATACTTAACTCCTTTACTTCGTCAATGTTAATTGACTTCACCTACTTCAGTAGTCCATTTAGTTCAGTTGATCATACCGTGGCCTTTGATTTAGTTTGGCATTTGGAACTCGTTCCCATTCAAGTACAGAATTGTTTATTCAACGATAAAATAATTACTACAGTATCTTTTGACTATACTTTTCAAAATCAATTACGTTTTTCGCCGTGTTGGTCCCGGCCTCCTTTAAAGAATAGGCAAACTGCCGTTCTGCCCGGCAGGTCGTAAAATGCGACCGATTGGCTATCGAGTCACTACCATCGTGGCTACTAGGTGGTCAAGTTCTGCATTGTCTCGCCCGGGTCTGGTACCACCCCATTACCTATTCCTGCCGCAATAGCGTCAGTGCTTGTCGCTGTCGTATTCCGGTTTGGAGGCTAAGGTAGCCGGTAAACTTATGCATGTGGCATTAGACCTCGCCACAAGATTGCAACGCACCATTAACATCTTTGGTGTCTATAGGCGATGGTTGACTCTTTGCATCAGGAGACCCATCTGCTTGTTTGCTATCTTATGATATAAAAAAATTGAAAAATCACATTTTATGGTTGATTGGTTGATTATGATTGACATAAAAAAATGTACAAAATAATAGTAATGAGATTATAAATAAATATTATTGTCATTTATAAACAAATGCAGTAATGTACTTTAACGTAATGTAATAAAGGTCATAAATAACTTTTCGCCTAAAATCCGATGACTGAGAGGTATCAGTACAAAATATAATATGTGATAGCGATGTGATAGCAAATCGCGCGCGTGTGTGTAGGTGCTCGGTTAGATTCGTTTAATACGATCAGCCATCGCCAGTGCTCGGGTCGGCAAACGTACTTCAATTCGTATTTCGTTCACTTGTCTGACGTTCGGCGTTCCACGATGCACAGATTACTTATGTATCACGATGGACTAGAACTAGATGAAGTAGTGAACTAAATGAAATTCAACTGAACTAATGAAGGAATGATGTATTTGAAATGAAGTACTTCATTTGAAGGATTCATTCGTGAACTACACACCGCTAGTTATAGCAGTTATTCACAATTTAATTAGGAACAAATAAATGTTGTTGTTGTTGTTAAATTAAGTAATTGCATGCCAAATGGTCAAATATGCGAACTAACTGTTAATAATTCTAAGAACCTAATGTACCTACCATATTTGATGCAATAAATTATGATTGATTGATTGATTGATTGATATATACGTTTCCGGTAAACTGTTAAAAAACGTTACAAGTGCTATTAACTACATAAGCTCAGCACTATCACAGAATACTGGAGACTAAAGAAGACACACTCATGTATAAAAAAAAAGTATCTTCACGCCCATATCCCCGAAGAGGTAGGCAGAGGTACAACAAGTGCACCCACGATTAGCCGAAGATACTTGGTCCCACAAATGTGATAGGTGGCAAGCCTATCGCCAACCGGGCACTTTCCAATCCCGGGCAACTTTGTGTTTCTCAGAAAACTGAAAAAACACTTTTTTTATGTGGCCGACCCGTGAATCGAACCCGGGACCTCACGTGGTCGACGCCAACGCTGGACCACTAGACCACAGAGGCGATCATGTATAAACTTCACATTTTAAGCCTAAACTCGGCGGTCGCGCTAGGGTTGTCACTTTCGCTTATGCACAAAAACTGGCACTAGTATCTAAAGTAAAATAAAGTTTTAAATCAAAATAGGTGTATGACTCTTCTTTGCATTTTGCATACAATGTAGTCTTATTGATATGAAAACGATGTGTAAAAGTTACTTGATAGGCAACCACCGGGAAGCCTAAAACAAAAAAAAAATACCGTAAACGACCACGTGAATTAATAATAAGGTAGATAGGGTGACTGTGGGGATAAAGCCCGTATAGCAAAAATCTTATTCTACAATATTAAAACAAAACAACAAACATACTACTACTACCTATACAAAAAATTTACAGAACAAAACATTCCTTGACATATCACCAACCGGACACTTTACCAGTTCTTGAAGCTGCGCGGGTCAGCTAGTTATTACATAAATTTAAAAATACTTAGTCTATAGTAGGTACCTATTATTAACATTCTTTTTAGGCTTTCGCATTACTTTAACAACATTGCCAGGTTTTATAAAAATGATAAAATGAAATATTTTACTTTAATAAGTCGTCGTCCTGAATTTGTACTGAATTTCTAAGCAGCAGTTCGGAAGCAGTTGAGTCTAAGGGAAAGGCCCTCCGACTCAACTGCTTCCGCCCATCGATATACTAAAAGGTCACCAGATAAGCAGCTACGACGGAAACCGTACTGATGGTCGCTGATCAGCTAGCGCTCTTCTAAATATTTGAGGAGCTGAGAATTGATGATTGTCTCCATAATTTGACCGCCCCGTTGGTCGAGTGGTTAGCGATCCCCGACGAGGGCAAGCATTTATGTGATGAGCATAAATATTTGTATTTCCGGGTTTGGGTGTTTATTAAATATTATATTCTAGTATTTATATGTGTATTTCTATGTGTTAGAATCGTTGACTAGCACCCATAACACAAGCAAATAATTTGCTTACCTTGGAGTTAAGTCAATAAGTGTAATTGGTCCCGTGAATATTTATTTATATTTTTTATTTATAATTTTAGAGAACAAGAATGTTATGGCTATAGCCCGATAGTTAAATCCCATCCTTAAAATAGGCTAAGCCTCTTTTAGGGATGGGATGCACTAAAGCTATCTTCCATGGATTCGGTACCACGCTAAGTGAATAGGAGAGCCGGAACAAGCGCGATGATATGGGGGTCAATTCTGAAGCACAGACTTTAAGCACAATCGGAGAGAAGGCATCCGGTTCACTCGACTTGTGGACGACTGCATGAATTTTACTTCTGACATAGAACTATAGCACCTTGCATCTCTAAGTCGTCTGTGTATAGCACTGTGGGATGGTTGGCGCCTGGCCTTCTTCTTTGTGGTATGGGCCAGAGAGTCATCATCGCGGTGTATTATGGAATATAGGAAGAAAGAAGAAGAAGAAGAAGAAACCATCTGTCTGGATACTGGATATGAAGGGTCGCAAAAATCAGTAAAAGCTCTTAAATTTTATGTTTCCAGTCAACTGTTAAAACAGCAGGTGAAATTAATTAAATTAACCATCCTCCGCGAACTGTTTCATGATGTTTTCTGTGGTTACATGTGACCTCCGCGATGCCGCATATATAATATAATTAGAAAATTCTTTGAGTAATAAATCTAATACTAAAATTTGATCTTGCAAGTTGCAACATTAATTTCAATGTGTAACTATTAATGTAAATTAATTTTATAAATTAAATTTATCTATAATACGCGCTATGTATTGAAGAGCGGGGTCTCCTAATACAGGCATTTCATGCTTAAAAGGAGTGCCCCAGCCACAGCTCAAAATGTAATTAGATAGTTGACTTTACCTACTACAATTCATACTTTTCTCATTCTCCATGAATGAGAAAAGTAGGTATAAATTGTAGGTAAAGTCGACAGCACATGAAGCTTTTCACTTGTACTACGAGCCTTACATCTCCGGCGATTGTAATAACAACAGTACCTTACCAGCGTAGTTGAGCATACGGAATATTAGAAATGGAATTGGTGAATTCATTCGAGTTTCGACGTACGGAATTGATCGATTCAGCAAGTCAACTCAAAGACTTAGGACTTTGGTTGCATTACATTTGGGCAACTTTTTTAGAACCTCTAGGGAGCGGTAGCTGCCCCTCCCTGCCCGCCCTTGCCGACGCGATATTGATCTCTTTTGAACTTTCCTTCTTCCAAGCTAATAACTAACGGTATTTTTAATAAACAAACTTGATGGTATACACTACGGTGTGCACTAATTATGTCTCGTCCAATATCATGCATAACATGAAACTGTGATCTAACTATGTCTTAGTCACCACGATTGAATGACCGCTAATCTACGCGCTTGGTCAAATAGTACACCTATTATAATAGACATTTTAAGCAATGACAGCTAATGCAATGCAAGGAAATTCGACTATGAAAAACATATAAATGAATTTACTGTACTAAATCGGACCAAAACTAGTTTCAATTAAAATTAGCAATAGAATATTGGCCTGTACTTAAACGACACAAGTGGAATGTCCAGTACCAAGTTTATTAAAGATAGGTACTGGTTTATTTCAACTGATATGAGTTTATTGTACATAATGTTGTTATGAAATATAGCTTGAAGCTTCGCTAAAAACCAATCAATGCCTAATTTGTGTAGTGTGCAACATCCACACAAACCTACAACGAGGTTTAGGATGTTGAAAAAAATGTAAATTTAAGTTGTTTTATTTATGATAACATAAATTAAAAAAATAAAGGAGCCGATTATGATGTAGTTATTGTAGTTTATTATGTAGGACAACAAACGTGTAAATGTCTCCCTTGATGATAAGAAACAATGATTATGGCTTACGGACAAATATGTTAATTGTGCCATGCTATATGCGTAGCAGATACATAAATTATTTTTTACCGACTATTTCACTTCCATACTTTTTATGGCCCGAATACAACAACCAAGACGTTGCAAATCTCGAACGCTTAATTAACGGACGTTGTATAAATTTGAGAGACAAAGAAGAAAATAACACCAGTGTTGCCAACTCTACGTGCTAAAAAGTCGTTAGCGTAAGCTTGAAAAGTCGCTAGATGTCGCTAGCTACGGACAAAGGTCAAAAAAGTCGCTAAATGATCCCAAAAAATTGAGCGTTCGGCAGAACACTCAAGTCTCAAATATACAATATTGTAAAAATTCACGCGGGGATTCTCCTACTCTGTACACAAGTACAGCATAAAAGCCGAGCTGCACACTGTTGGGAACAAGCCCTCCACATGGGTCTCCACCTGCGGTTTATAACAGTGTGAACATTTGTTTGCAACGAAAATTCATCTGAACTCTACCAAGGTTATCCGTGTTGGAAGCTTGTTTCCAACAGCGTGGCTCGGCTATAAAAATTTATGTATTATAAGAAATTAGATAAAAAATAAGTCTTTATCTATAAAATTGCTGTTTTTCATAAAATTAATGAAGCTTTTTTTCTGTATTTTTTTATTACTCTGACTAGAATTTGTCTCATTCAACGGCTACAAGTGAGATAAAGTCAGACTTGTCAAAATGATGTCCGATTTCGGAACGAAGTTCTGAATATAGATAACTCAGATTTCTGGGCTGAGATCTTGCCATATTTCATGGAGGTTAAAATACTTATTTATTTTTTTATTTGAACTCCAGAAGTCTTAAGAATAGTCGCTAGATTTATTTTGTCGCTAGACACATAATTTAAGCTGCTGTAGAAGACGAAATGTCGCTAGATCTAGCGACAAAGTCGCTAAATTGGTATCACTGCATAACATCACTCAGTGAACTTACAATGTGTCACTATGGTTTTGCAACTCAAAAATCAAAGGTAAATTGGAATGGAATGGAAAGGCTCACAATGGCCCAAGACCGAGATTTTTTAAAATCTTTTACATAGGATAGCCAACAAACAGTAGGTTCTCCTAATGGAAAATATAGACTTCAAAGATGTTAATGGTGCTCCTACTAATACTCCATTTCGAAGTATTTTTGAAACTTAGTCTAATGCTGGAGCTGCACTTGTGTCTATCGTTAAAAAGCTTCGTGCGATGATTCGATTAATGCAGATGTTACCAGCTATTATCGGCTATGTTCGCATACATTCCGGACTGCGTGTGCCTTAGCGCGCATATAATTTTGTGACGATAGGCGCAAGTGCGGCCCCAGCATAAGTCGAAAAAACATTATTCCTATGCATTATTCCCTATAGCTCAGGGTTTCCCAACCTTTATTTTGCCGAGCCTCCCCGAGCCAAAAATAATATTTTCATGCCCCCCTTATATTCCTTATTTATCTACTCGTTATTTTTTTTTTGGAAATTACGTACTACGTACGTAATTTCCAAATACTTCCATATTACGTACCTACGACGCACCCCCTAACATTTCTCTACGCCTCCCTAGGGAGGCGTGCCCCGCTGGTTGGGAAGTCCTGCTATAGCTAACTAGCTGTGCCCGCGACTTCGTTCGCGTGGAAAAAATCCTAAAATAAAAACCCGCATAGTTCCCGTTCCCGTGGGATTTTCGGGATAAGAACTATCCTATGTCCTTTCTTGGGTCTCAAGCTATATTTGTACCAAATTTTATCCAAATCGGTTGAGTGGTTTGGCCGTGAAAGCGTAACAGACAGACAGACAGACAGAGTTACTTTCGCATTTATAATATTAGTATGGATGTAACGCACAATGTATACATTCATAATCCAATAATATACACATATTATTATAGTGGCGTATCGTAACTAATAGGGATTAAATTAATATAGTTGGAAGGTAGAGCTACATTATTGTCCCTTTGTAACACAGATATATTTCTATACTACTCTTTGACACAGATCATGCACAGATCCTTTGGTAGATTATAGATATAGGCTTTGAAATTTATTAAGTTTTTAGCCGGTAACACTGTACACGTCACGCAGGCAGTTGTCACATCATATCGCGATATTTTTGTGGCTCTTTTGGGTGTGTGCTTTCTTCATGTGTGTTGTGCTACTTATGTGGATTATTAGATGATATTCTTCTTTTAACTGGGTAAGTTTTATGTATATTTTATAAATTACCTCGCCACCGCTGCATATATGTTAAATATTTACATATACCAATGACACACACTTCGCCGCCGGTGGTTACATATTTGCCATCACCGTCCCTAATGCTTATTTTGTTAGAAAACCGTATGAAATTCCGTGATAAAACGCGAAATATATGATTTCATACACAAATTACTAACATTTTCCCGTAGTATCTTATATGATTAGCAAAAAGTAATTATTCACGTTTCTCCGTAAAGTTTTCACTATGTACGTACTTATTAAAGACACGTTTTACGTTGCAGATTGTAATCCTAAGCCGCAAACATGCCGAAATCGGTAAGTTATTATTTATATTTTACCCTTTCATAATACATATGAAACTGAACCTCTAAATCACAAAACATGACATGATATTCATTAGTATCGTACATGTTAACTGATTTCACTTTTGAAATGTGATCAAACTACTTATTAAGTCAGTGAACAAACATTGCTATATATGCAGTTTGACAATTACTAAATATAGAAAGTGTAAATATAATATTATGTGAAGAATATATAGGTACCTACCTACTAGATTTTAAAGGTAAAAAAAGTACTAGCTGTAGGCTGTAGCTTGTTATCTTATTGTATCATCATAGAGATAACAGGGGTTATCAGTAGTTAAGAGAAATACAGGTGATAAGATCTCAAAAATTATGATAACAATTTTTAATTGTATAAAATTTCACACTTAACATGTTTTACTATATTAAACTTATGTGTCAGAATAGTTTTTAAATGTACCAGTATGAGTTTTTACTCTCAATGTACAAATGAGCGTTGTTACTTATAATTTTGTATTTGAGTATGCATGCATTACAGCACCTAAGCAGGTGTATCAATTTGAGTGAAGCTTTTTTACATAAAAAGTTTATTAAAGCAGGGTGATTTTAGGGTTGACCTAAAATCTTGAAGCTGTTAAGAAAGCCGACACCCTGACTCCTCAATCACTTACCTACAATAAATGTGTTGTGTTCATGTTCATTGGACAGGTTTTGATGTTTTGCAAATTAACCTCCAATTGAATAATGACGACTTAGGCCTTTTTAGACATTGTAAAATACTGCTGGTACAAATACAATTTAAGTATATTTTACTTAAAGAAACCTTATTTTCTGAATATTACTATTAATTATATTTCATTGGGTTTATTATGTTGTTAAACAATATGCTCGTTTTTATATATTGATGCTAAAAGCGATTTGCAAAATGGGCATAGCGATCTAAAACTATACTACTAACTAAATACATTTAATTCAAAGGTTTGAAGAGAAGGATATCCCTCTTCAAACTTAGGATAAGAGATATAAGCCAAAAACTATTTGTAGTTTTTGTTTGTTGTAAATTGCCATAAATGCTATTTTGGTGTTTACTACCTCTGTTGTCAATATTTTTATGGGTTTCAAGTCACTGGCTTACAAAAATATTGATTAAATTAAAAATCTCAATATTGAACTAAATATACCAAATGATAATAAATTACTGATATTTTAACATAAGTAAACATGCAATACCAATTTCACACTAGCCTTCATTAGAATTAGAAAATGCTACTATTCAATTGAAATTTTTGTGTATACACTCCACCACACAGCAATGCACCATTAACATCTTTGGTGTCTATAGGCAATGGTTGTCTCTTTCTATCAGGAGAGTATCTGCTTTTTTGGTATCTTATGTTAAAAAATTATATAAATTTGTTCTTAAATAAATTTAAAAAATATTTTCTGAAAAATAAATGTATCTTACTTTTTTGAAAGCCTCATGTTCTAAGGTCTAGGTTAGCTTTTTTGGCTTAGATTATGAGGTCCTGAGTTCGATCCAGGGGTTGAGCAAATGCATTATTGAGGGTTTTCTCAAAAATCCAAAATCTGAGTAACTAGTAGCTTGAAGTCTGGTAGATGTGTTACAACTTCAATACCTCAGAGGAACTCGTAAAACTGTGGGTCTGGTTATAGGTAAAAGTAGCTGATAATCCTTATTACGTCGCTAGCGTCAATGTGCGCCAGTGTGTGGTGACCAACTGATCACCTTACATATCACTAACCAACAACCCATTGAAACATGATGAACTGATGTTCTGTTAATACTGCCTACTCCGCAAGGGAATTGGTGTGATTGTAATACTAATTTATACAAATTTCTCTCATTATTGCAAATGAAAATTACACACACTACTAAATACCAATATTAGAGTCACTAACTAATATTACAGTCAATTCATTATATACTGTTTAAAAATTATGTGCTATCGCTATCCCCATGTTTCTGTCTTTATTTAGAAAGCCAATTTCCTAGTTTGCCATCCTATGATGTTAAACACATTCATTGACAAATGAAAATAAGAAACCCTTCAGGTTGCTTAATACATATTTTGATAACTTCAATGAAGGCCTTGTCTCTCACCCCAGTATAGTACAAAGAGACTTGTTTCTTCTAAACTTTTACAAACAACCAACTCAACTAACGTGTCAAAGCTGAACATGTCAGTGCTTGTTAATACTAGGTGATTGAGTTCCCACCACTATATCTATGCCTTCTACCATAATTATACTATTATTAACATGAAGGGTAAGGTAGCTACTAGCTACACAGAGAAGAATGAATCATTAACATCTTTGATGTTTATAGGTGGCAGCAATCCTTTCCAACCAAAACACAATTATTTTTTTACTCTATACCATGAAAACTCCTTAAGTCCTAAAAATCAATATTTTTTTTCAGATACTTGAGTTTATAGCTAAGACTTTAGATCTGAAAGGCGATGAAGTACTGGTTAGTTCTGGTTTGTAGGGTGTGAAGTTTTACTATATCCTCTGTAAATAGTTAAAGCTCTGTGCTAATACTAAATGTAGTTTTATGTACTTTAATCATTTGCTCCAGTTTTTCATGTTATTTTAAATTAGTGATGCTATCTTCATTAAATTTTACCTGATCATTTATCAAAGCTATACTGTACTCGGCCTTACTACGGTCCATTGTGTGCATTACCTGATCGTTAAAATAATATTGCGTTTGTTACCCCCTGTAGTTTTTAATGTATTTATGGATTTTTATATATTATGTGTCATTAAATTTATCTTAATTCTGAATTTTACACTGATTCCCATGCAATGCTTGTTGACATAATGTCGCTATCAACATGTGTCCTAATTTAAGAGATTTACCATCAATAATTAAAAAGGTTAACCGTTGTGTGTCAGTTGAAATTTCTTCAACTTTTGATTGCTAAGTTATTTGTACTCATTTTAACCAAACTGATGTTTATGACTGGAAGTATGTGTACAAGATAATAAGAATTATTTAAATGTAGTATAACTGCAGCATCCGACTTCCAACTTCCTGTATCTTGGATTACAGAATCAGATCTTCAACAAATTTATAGGAGATCAAATGAGATGTATACTTTCACCAACAAAAAAAGAATTATGCAAGTACATATATCTATAAAATATAGAGTTATGCCCAAACATACATTATTTGAAATATAAACATCCAAATTGAACCTTTTCTATCTAAATCTATTTCTTTCAAAATTTTTATAGCTATTTACGAATGTAAAAGGTAGTGTGTTTATTACTGAATCATGGTAAAACAGGCAGAGGCGCTCAGGGTGGAGCGAACTATATTATACTGAGACATATTTTCTCAACTAAGATTATTATTATCAGATCTTACATTTATTAAAACTTGGATTTCCACTATCTACACAGTGTAGGTATGTCTTTGTGTTAGTTGGAGTCGAGTATTTTTTATTTTTGTGTGTGTCAAGATACTAAATAGATTTGCAAGTGACATTTAGTAAGAAATCTTTTTTTTATATCATACAATAGTAAACAAGCAGATAGGTCTCCTGATGGAAAGAGTCAACCATCGCCTATAGACACCAAAGATGTTAATGGTGTGTTGCTATCTTGTGACAAGCTCTAATGCCACATACTTAAGTTTACCAGCTATCTTACCTTCCAAACCGGAACACGATAGTGACAAGCACTGATGCTATAGTGGCAGAAATATGTAAGGCGGTGATACCAAACCCGGGCGAGACAATGCAGAACTCTACCATCCAGTAGCCACAATGGTAGGACTCGTATAGCCAATCGGTCGCCGTTTACGACCTGCCTGGCAGAACGGCAGCTGGCCTATTCTTTAAAGGAGTCCGGGACCACCATGGGGAAGTTAATTTCATACCAGCTATTATGTAAAAGTTTCTGTGCAATGATAGTGAGAGATGGAAAATTAATATTGTGGTTGAATGTTCCAATTTGAAAATCATTGATTTTTTTATGTAATGTTTGAGAAGTTACAAAATCTCAAGTTAAATCTTCTAGCTAACTTGTAGCCTCTACGTGTTGATAGGCACGCGACGAGACGAGTGTGTACAGCCGCCATAAAACGTAAAAGTTATTAGCAAAATTTAACTTCTCGCCCTTAATGACACCTGTCGCGCCACGACTGTGCGCCGCGTAGTGTTAGCAGGCTCACAAAATATAGGTACAGAAGTCAAATTTATGTAGGTATGTACTTCACTTTTCATACTTACGCTCGGCGGTCGCGCTAGGATTATCAACTTTGGCTTATGCACAAAAAACTAGTAGTGGCACTCGTGTCTAGATTTTTGATTTATTATTTAGAATGAAGCAGGAAGAACATAATAATAATAGTTTAATAATAATAATAGTTCATTTAAAAAAACAAGTATTTCAAAGATTGCAAGAAATTACACTGACTTACGCTAATTAAGAACAATAATTTGGTGCATTCTAGAATTACCAGGGGTTCCCAAACTAGGCGGAGCCTGTATTTTGGGATACCAAAGTATTTTGGGAGAACGAAAATCCAAACCAATTATAACTAAAATATTTTAATGATAATATTATACCTATTACAAATTTTCTGTACAAAAACTTCACTGGACGCGCGTCTCAAGCGGGTGGCACTCGTGCTTGCACTATTCCGAACCATTCCGTGATATTGTGTCCGTGAGAGGTGTCTATGTATGCGTTGCTCGAAAGCACTTTGTATGTAGATTAACTTCTGTATCTATTTGTTTTGTGGTAGGGTTTTGTTTTGATAATCTATATACCTAGTTAATAATAAGCCTTCATAGTATTTTAGGGTGTTTATTTCATGTATCGCGATTACACATATTATCTGATCGTTATTTTGGTATTACAATGGCGATTTGACGAATGTGTATTTCATCGCGATATGTGCAATAGACACGTGGGTGAGACTTGTTTGAGTTACTGATTTTTCTATTTCTAAATAAAATTTAGGAAGTGTAGAGTACCGTTAGCGTCTCATTACCTTTATTGGTTAAAGTGCCTACTGAGAAAAGGATAGTAATGATTTTTCGCGAGTAATTGCTAGTATTAGTCTACTTATGGCTCGATACAGCCACAAGTTAGCTACTAGACACTACCCTACTTGAGACATAATTAATAAGAAGTAGGTTTCTTAGGTTGCCTATAGGTCGCATATCTACAAAAATAATTCCGCACAGTGGGCCTCCGTCGACTAGGACCTTACATAACATTGTGACTTAAGACTGCAAATGACCCTTGACAGATACTACCTTACGGTACCTACGGTACGGTTTTGCTAATTTGCGATAAGAAACATGCATATGGTTTACGGTGCTTTAAAGATACTTAATGCTAGCGACTAGCTACCTAGTCAAAAATATTAATATATATATATATATATATATATATATATATATATATATATATATATATATATATATATATATATATATATATAATATATATTATATATATATATATATATATAATATATATTATATATATATAATATATATATTATATATATATATATATATATATATATATATATATATATATATATATTATATATATATATATATATATATATATATATATATATTAATATTAATATTTTTGACTAGGTAGCTAGTCGCTAGCATTAAGTATCTTTAAAGCACCGTAAACCATATGCATGTTTCTTATCGCAAATTAGCAAAACCGTTTGTATAGGTACCGTAAATAAAAATTTAAATTTTCCTATATATATTCCCTATTTTCCTTGGTCACGACATCACGCCTGAATGGCTGGACCAATTTCGGTATTTTTTTTGTTGTGTTTGTAATTGTAAGGAGAAGGTTCTTATAGAAGACAATATTTAGAAAATTGCGCGAAAATTAGAAAATTTAAGAATACTTAACCACCATATAAAGTTTAATGCCATTTTGGTTGCGTGGAAGGACAATCCAGTAGACTTTTATAAATTACGTGTCACGTTGTTTGTCTGCTATGGATTCCTAATATGTAAGGCAAAACAACGTTTGTCGGGTCAGCTAGTTGTTTTATAAAATTGGTAAAGTGCATGTCGAGCCACGCGCAATGTAGGGTTACGAAATATTAGTCACATCAACAAATTCGTAACATAAAATCTTGAAAAATATTTTTTCAGGGTAGTTAAAGTGAAGTGATTTTGTCATTTTGGCTCTGTATTGCACTTTAAGACCATATATCCTGTTGGAAAAATACATAAAATAAAATATTATGGCACATTATAATGTTTGTATTCGTCCTGAAATCTAGCTCTAACACCTAATTTCGTAAGACACTGTGCAGGGATTGCTCTGTAGTGCACTAAATCAAGACTTAATCTTGCAAAAACTGTAATATACTTGGAATAATCTGCTCACATTATTACGATATTGCTCTTGAAAAAACTTGAAAACGTGAAGTTTTCGTTGCAAATCGAATACACGCTCTTAAGTACTAACGGTTGGTTTTGGGGATGGGAAAAAATCATGATAGTAGTAAATATAATGAAGAAAGGAAAACTATCACGGCTTCAAAGTTTTTGAGTAATAGTCGACCAACTTATAAATGTACTTGGAAAAGTTTTTATAGGCGGTGAACCTGTTGTGCGGATATATTTTGTCATTGACGTTGAATAACTTATAAAATTATAAAAGCCGTCTTCTTAGTCGATATTATTGTGATGGGCAACTTCGGAAACCCTACTTTGCGTGTGCAACACGCACTTAACCAATTTTTATACTAGTTATATTACTAGTTTTTTTATATTAAGTATATTACTAGTTACTAGTTATATAAATCAATTTTACCGCGACTTATGCTTTTTTTCTAAGCAGAGCGAATATGTTTATGCGCAGAGCAAAAATTTGCTGTAGGCTTTTGGGTGACTTGGGACGGCACGCGACAATGGCCTTGTTTCTCGCGAATTTTTTCACACTCTTGTTAATTTCGACCGTGCGTAATTGCTAAGGCTTCTGCAATACGTGGATAAACAAATGTAGTTAACAATGCTAAGGCTCGTTTTCTTATTCGGGTGAATAAAATATCGAATATTTGTTGCTTGTTTCGTACTACTTCAAAATGCAGTTTCAAAATTCAAAGCAATGATGTGAGTGTAATTATTTTTCTCCGTGAAATGCGCATAGAACGTGTCATAGGAAGGAAGCTAGAAAGTGGGCCACGCGTTATCTGGTTAGTGGACACTGCACCGGCAGTGCTATGGGGCAGATGCGCCCAACCCGCGGTCTGCAATATCATTTGATGTACTCGTTATTACCTAGTTATTCGTAAGTTCCTAACAAAAATAATATGTATAATTAGACCACTTTCAAAATCCGAATATGAACTACTGCTTAAAAATATACCTCATAATTAGTAATTATAGATAAATCAAAAAATATTTTTGGAAAATAACACAGCACAAATTTAAACTTTTTTAGGCGTTTTTTTTTAATATTGCATAAAAATCAGTCAAGTGCTAGTTGGACTCGCGTACCGAAGGTTCCATATAAACTTGTAGGTAACCTTAGCTACACATGATTCTAGATCAACAAGAAGCACGCTATATTTCTTTGTGAAATCGCAAAATATGCGACTTAAACGGTCATATATTTGATTTTTTGCGATGTAACTAAAAACTTACGGTTTTCGGATTTTTTCCTTTACATGTGCTGGAAAGACGTTGCTTCTTGCCGTATTTGATAATAATTATAGATCAACGGGAAGTACACTGTACGTTTTCATTCCCCTTTGAAATCGCAAAATCTATACTAATATTATAAAATTGTAGTTTGTTTGTTTGGATGTACACGCTAATCTCGAAAACTGTTGACCCGATTAAGTTGTTCTTTTTGAGTTGGATAGCCTGTTTATCGAGGAAGGTTATAAGCTATATAACATCGTGCTACGACCCGTAGGAGCGGAGTAAATAAAGTCCGCGCGGTCAAAGTCGCGGGCAACAGCTCGTTACAAATATATGGTTATATATCTTTTGATCGCGTTGATTTACAAGTTTGATTTTAGCGCAGCTTAAAGTGACCATTGATTCGAGTATTTGATATAAATTGCAACTTAGAAACAAAAAAAACATGTTAATGTGACCGCACTCTGGACTGCACTAAATATAAACAAATCCTCTATTCCCAAGTAAGAGGATTTGGCTTTCATCATATGCTACATTTTTAAAGTGTCTTCGATTTGTAAATCACCTTTCGTCTAATTGTTATCGATTAACAATAATAATATAAACTAGAACAGCAGCTATTTACAAGGTCATAGCCAACAGGTTCTCTGGCGCGAACTTGATAATATTCATTCTGAGTCTGAATATTATTGAATCGTTAATCTGTGAGCTACTGCATCTTCCTTCTCGAGCCTGAAGGTATCAGATGAGAAAGAGACTTAAAATTGTCAACACATTAAGTTTCACGCTGTGACAGGTGGCCAACCAATCAAGAAATCGGGCTTGTATCAAAAATTCAATTGAAATAATTCTAAAGAAACTGAAAAAATCGTTTTAAACGAATTATACAGACTCGGGATTCGAACCCTTAATAAAACGAAGCCGCTGCCGCTTGGCTATTGAGGCGAAAGAAATAAATGTTGTATTTTTTTTAAACTAAGATATATGCATATGTCGACAACCTTACCCTCCAAACCTGAAACACTACAATAACAAGCATTGACGCTTTTGCGTTAGGAATAGGTAAGGCAGTGGTACCAAATACCCGTGCGAGACGTTGCGGAACTCTACCTGTATTGTTTTAATGTATTTTTTAAAAAACCTAGTACATACATTTATTATCTTTTTAGGGGCCATCCACAAATTACGTCACAAGTTAAGGGGGAGGGAGAGGGTCAACGAAGTGTGACATTGTGTGACAAGGGGTAGGGAGGGGTCCCAAATTTTGTGACATCACATTATTTCAAACTATAATATTTTATATCTGAGTATTACAACACTAAATTTAAAAAGCTGCCTGTACAAATAAAAAGTAATCGAATGAGATCATTATTCCAATGTAAAATTGTAAAATATGTGACATCACACTAGGTCGGGGGTGGGGGGTGGGGGGGAGCTGTGAAAAGGGGGAGGGAGGGGTTAAAAAATCATGAAATTCGTGTGACGTAATTTATGAATGGTCCCTTACCCGACTGAGCTAGATAGAAGGGTTTGTTATGTACTTATGTGTATATTATATTTATTACGTGTACACGCTCTGCCTCATGCCTGAACGGCATGAGGGGTATTGGTTTTTTCGGATCGAATCGTAGTTGGTTTTTTGTAATATGTACTGAAGTGTAAGGTACAATTTAACATTCCTAAAACAAATTTCTCTTTCACAAATAAATGTAATATGAAAAATTAAACCGACTTCAAATATTTCTTAACTATACGAACAAAATATGGATATATGATCTGAAATAGATTATTATTATTATGATATTATACCCATATTTCAAAAACTACTGAACCGATTCAGATGAAACTTGAACCGTTCCCTAAGTTGGAATTTACTTGATTTAAATCAAAAAGAATTATCTGGATATGGCTTTTAGTTCCCGAGAAATTCTTTGACAAACATGTAAATATAGAAACATACACTTACGAAATTAAGCACACGTGCTTGGACGCCTAAATAGATCATCATAGCTACTCAAATATTATCCAATTTTAACAATATTACAAACATAAATGTCAAACTGATAACATCCGTTTTTTTCGTCGATTGGTAAACATTAATATAAACCAAAAGTGTAATATTTTTTCCTTTAGGTTCTTTCGCTTTGAACACCAAACAGATGAGTCAGGTATCGCCATATTCTTATTTTTTATTATATACGGGAGGAGGGGTCAAAATTGACCGCCCCGTTGGTCGAGTGGTTAGCGATCCTGACTACGCAATCAACGGGGCTCGGGTTCGATCCCCGACGGGGACAAGCATTTGTGTGATGAGCATAAATGTTTGTATTTCCCGGTTTGGGTGTTTATTAAATATATTCTGGTATTTATATATGTATTTCTATGTATTAGTATCGTTGACTAACACCCATAACACAAGCAAATAATTTGCTTACTTTGGGGTTAAATCAGTAAGTGTAATTTGTCCCCTGAATATTTATTATTAATTTATTATATTCAAAATCTAGCAAAAATATCTTATGCCATCATTTCTCAGAATGATAAAAA
This sequence comes from Apodemia mormo, assembly GCA_036924255.1. NCBI lineage: Eukaryota > Metazoa > Arthropoda > Insecta > Lepidoptera > Riodinidae > Apodemia > Apodemia mormo. The sequence continues at coordinate 41,230,438 of JAUPFN010000009.1, read as the reverse complement.
GTTGACTACGTCTGTCGTAATGAGTTGGCGTACTACAGAGCCTATTGCTAAGCGTTTATGTATGTGTGTGACTAAATGGTGGAGGAAATTACTTTGCAATTAAGAATTTGATGGCAAAATATACCAACCGATTTGTTACCTTTGGAGTAGTGGTGCTAGAGACAAAATCAGTAAAGATTGTAACCTAGATCTTTTTTTTATATCGTAAGATAGCAAACAAGCAGATGGGTCTCCTGATGGAAAGAGTCAACCATCGCCTATAGACACCAAAGATGTTAATGGTGCGTTGTTATCTCGTGGCGAGATCTAATGCCACATGTATAAGTTTACCGGCTACCTTATCCTCCTAAGCGGAACACGATAGCGACAAGCACTGACGCTATTACGGCAAGAATATGTAAGGCGGTGGTACCAGACCCGGGCGAGACAATGCAGAACTCTACCACTTAGTAGCCATGATGGTAGTGACTCGCATAGCCAATCGGTCGCTTTTTACGACCTGCCTGGCAGAACGACAGGTGGTCTATTCTTCAAAGGAACCCGGAACCAACACGAGGAAAATTCGTTCACCTCATACGAATTACCTGGCAGCGCCAGCTGTTATAGATTAAAGAAAGGCACCGGCTAACACTTGATAAATTCTGGAAAAAACTAAATATTTTTTCTATCCTATCACTAACAATTTACAAATAGTAGGTAGTAGTAGGGGTGTCCAAGATGCTAAATGGGGATTAGTCGAGCGTCGTAGGGACCTATTGGAATTTGTACATTAAATGATAGGAAAAAAACGGTTATATTATACTCAATGTTTTTTTTCAATGGTGGGGAAAAAATCAACAGATAAAAAATTAAAAAATAAACAATGCCATAGAAACATTGAAGCGCGTCAGATTAAGGTATATTGGGTTAATTGTGAGCTTAAATTAAGAAAATTTGTCCATCTGAATGTAGCGTAAGGGAGTGGGAGGGTCACAGTTGTTGCAAAGAAAACCTTGTCTCGACATTTTCGTCTGAATTTCCTTTATTTTGAAGTTGATTAAGTTGATTGAAGTATATTATGTAAGAATATCGAAAAAAAATATCTGAAAATTTCCACAAGTCAATGTTATTGGAATTTTTATTTTCGACTGCCCGGCTCTATATAAAGGGTTTTAAAGGCTCTATATTAATCTGACGCGCTCGAATCAATTCCAAAAACCCCTCTTGAGTTCCCGTACTACAGGTAATTGAACCAAGGAATTTAAAAAAATGTACGCAGTAAAACTGCAAAATTATAAATGTGATTGTCATCTATAACGATGAACTCATTTAACTAGTTATATGTATATCTAGCGATAAGTACAATCGACGTAATCGATCATATAACAAAGAAGGTTTCGCCACATCGAGCCCGTCAACACTAGCTCAGTGGCGGAGCGTCCCGGCTTGAGGGAAATGATCGCGGGTTCGAGTCTCGCGTGTCGACATTTTTCTTTGTTGTTTTTAAAGTTTTTCAAGTTTCCCAAGCACGGGGTAAGTGCTATAAAAACAAAAAATGATTAAAAACTGCAGTAATCGACTTCTTATTTCCTGTATCACCGGACTCCTGCATCAGATCTTCACCAAACTAAAATCGGACCCCACAGGAAATGTACCTTTCGAACAAAAAATAATTTTCAAAATCGATTTATAAGTGACCGAGTTCTGAGGTAACAAACAAAAAAACCTACAGCCGAATTAATAACCTCCTCCATTTGAAAAGTCGGTTGAAAATGTAACATTAATTGTCAGGTCATCTAGTAAAATAATAAAATTATTTTTTAAAGCTCGTTGGTTTCGGAATTGAAAATACTTGGTGGTTAAAATATCCACTAAATATTCGACTATATAGATTCTTCTTTGATGAAATTCCTAAATTATTATTTTTTTCTATAAAAATTTGCCCTTTTCTATATAAAAAACCAGACTTTTATTCTTTAAAACATTGATTTTCAAAACGAAAATACCGTATAAAGGTTCAATACTTAGATTTATGGTAAGAAGTCATAATAAAACTGTATGCATATAGTAAAGTTGACATACTGTAGGATTTTGGAATCGCCGTTCATTATTTCTGTAGAGTAAAACAGCAGGTTGATATTGAAATTATTTGGATGAATATTCAAGAGAGGCACCTCACAACAGGTTACTGTCTTAGGTTTCGTCTGACGTGTTTCGATTTTATATGCTAACGACTTGACGACCCACTGGCAAACAGATCGTCCATGCCATGATCGAAGAAATCACATATTTAAGAAATGTGGTCAGTCGATATTATTTATCGTAGTTTAGTTTACCCCGTGTTGGTCCGGGTCACTTTGAAGAATAGACCATCTGCCATTCTGCCGGGCAGGCCGTGAAAAGCGAACGATTGGCTAAACTCGTCACTACCAACGTTACTACTAGGTGGTAGAGTACTTACTGCAACGGCTCGTCCAGGTCTGGTACCATTGCCTTGTCAGTTGCCGCAATAGCGTCAGTGTTTGTCATTGTCGTGTTCTATTTCGGAGAATAAGGTTATTAGTATCTTGTCTGTAGGCGATGGTTTCTTATTCTATTCTACATATTTAGTAATATTTACTATTGTTTAAATGTGAAGAAGAAATTGTGGTATTTAATTTGCAAAGTTTCCGCGAAACCTTATATGGGACTGCTGTGATGCAACATAAAAGAAAGGTAGTGTAAGGAATGGGACAAACATTTACAAGGTCTGTAATTAGAGAAGACCACAGCGGCACGATAGTCCACCCACTTCCACACAGTACCTTCCCCGTCAGAAGCAAAGGCAGTTACAAATTACGTACTCAACGCACGTTTCACTTCGCAGCCGAAGCATTTTCAGGAGAGTCGAATAGCACTTTACTCTATGAAGGGTGAAGCATTTTTAAATTTAATACCATATTTTTTCTTTAAATTATGGATTTCCGCAAAGTAACGCCTGAATTTATAAAATTTAAATGTGGTTTTATTTAAAACAGCTCTTAAAATACAGTCACAGAATTATACATCACGTGATATTGTTATATGATAATGATATTAAATCTTTATACTAATAAATAAATATATTTATTGTCCGTCGAAAGTGTAACCCATCAATTTCCAACAAGCGTTTGCGTGAAGGCTATGGATGATTGGGTTTCTGGGATTTCTGAGTTTGGGTATTAATTAAAGATATTTCAGCATTTATGACTTATACCATATCACAAGCAAAAACAAGGTAGTTCCTGTCCGATCCGGTAGTAATACTAAAAAAATCAACTCAAAACCAAAAGTTATAAGTTTAATCTGTATAAACATTATTAATGCGAAAGTTTGGATGTTTGGTACTCAATCACGCAAAAAATACTGAACGGATTCGAATGAAATTTGTCGCACAGGTACCTGGATAATTAGGTGATCCCACGGGATTCACCAAAAACTGTTATAATTGCAGCGCGCTACACGCTGCAGCTAGTACAATATAAAATGATGATTTTTCAATATTTTCACACCATATCTTGGTAGAATATATTGATAACTTTCGCCGTGTTGGTCCCGGCCTCCTTTGCAGAATAGGCCAACTGCCGTTCTGCCAGGCAGGTCGTAAAAGGCGACCGATTGGTTATCGAGTCACTAACATCGTGGCTACTAGGTGGTAGAGTTCTGCATTGTCTCGCCCGGGATCTGGTACCACCGCCTTACCTATTCCTGCCGCAATAACATCAGTGCTTGTCGCTGTCGTATTCCGGTTTGGAGGCTAAGGTAGCCGGTAAACTTATGCATGTGGCATTAGACCTCGCCACAAGATTGCAACGCACCATTAACATCTTTGGTGTCTATAGGCGATGGTTGACTCTTTGCATCAGGAGACCCATCTGCTTGTTTGCTATCTTATGATATAAAAAAAAAATAACTTTTTAATTAATTTTTAATAACAGCTTGTAACACCCATATTCTTGCAAATAAATATTTTCAATTCATTTTATTTCCTAACACTGTTCTGTAGAGGGAAGTGTAGTATAGGACGGTGAAGGTCATCAGTACCAATACCACGAAATCAGACTAAAACTACCCAATATCCGAAAATTCTAACCTGTGGAGTACCATAGGGTAGTTAGTAGCAGTTTTAGGGCCTATGGTTTTTTAACTTAACAATGAGTTGTATTAATAAGTTGTAAGTCATAAATGCTGTTAATAATAATAAACATTATTAACAGCATTTATGTCTTACACCCATATCACAAGAAAACACTGTGCTAGCACTAAACACTATCTACACTGCCATGTGGTGGGCATATTTTAGGACAGTTTGGTGTTTTTGCTGTAAGTAACAACCAGTACCACAGGGTTAGAGAAAAACACTACCATGTCCAAAACACTATACTGTAGAGTACCGCAAGGTAGTGTTTTAGGGCCGTTGCTTTTTTAATTTACAAGAAATACGTATCTTACAAAAAGCATCCAACAAATTATTCTTATTTGCATATGACACGACCCTTCTCGTTAAGTACAAAAATTAAAAATTATTTAGTATAAGAAACAATTGAAAGCGAAAACTATGTTGAATGTTATTTATTAACTCGTTATTCTGTTGTTTGTTTTTATTGTTGATAAAACTCAACAAAAATTGCATTCGTGAGAACAACTCACGAATGCATGTTTTTGTTGAGTTTTTAATTAAAAGAAATTTTCTCTGGTACCAACTTAAAATATGAATTAACAGTTGCACTTTGCAGCCCGCTGCATTATAAAAGTTTTTGGTAAATCCCGTGGGAACAACTAATTTTTTGGGATAAATAGCAGACTACGTGTTGTTCCAGGTTTTTTATAATATAAGAGCTATATGTTTTTTATAATATAAGAGCGAACAAACAGATAGCTTTCCTGATGGAAAGAGCAACCATCGCCTATAAACACCAAATATGTTATTAGTGCGTTGCTATTCGTGTGGCGAAATGACGCTGCCACATGCATAAGTCTACCGGCTACTTTACCCTCCAAACCGGAACACGACAATGACAAGCATTGGAGCTATTGCGGCAGGATAGGTAAGGCGGTGATAACTAATACCCGGGCGAGATGTTGCGGAACTCTACAACCACGTACTCATGATGGTAGTGACATGTATAGCCAATCGGTCGCCTCTGACGACCTGCCTGGCAGAACAGCAGTTGACCTACTCTTCAAATGAGCCCGGATCAACACGGGGGTGCTAAATTTCACCCTAATCAGTTATACGTTTTTCCGTGATTGAGTGACAAATATATACATTCAAACTTTCGCATTTATAATATAATAATACATATTTTTAATAAGATTTGGGCCTTGGGTATCAGTCAGCGATCATTATTCACTACCTGCTTGAAAATAAATACATACATGTAATCATTACTAATCATCCTTATCTAATTCAGTACTGCTTGACGTAAACTCACACATTTTGAAAACACAGATAAACATTTCAGTATAGGTTAATCAATACGTACGTGTATCAGAAAAAATTAGGATTAAAGAAAAAAAAACATGTATAGAGCACAAAACAATGCCATGCCCGTCATCGACTGGATCATAGATCGATTTAGAGAAAAGCAATAAAAAGCGCAGAAGCCGTAGGCGGCTGTCTGCGAAACACGCGAACTTACAAGAATATAATCAATCACATAACATCCAATGCCTTATTGATATTGTGTGTTGTGTTTAAACGATTATAAAGCAGTCGATGTACAAAAAACGTGATTGATATTGCGGTTGCGTATGGTAGAGGACTAGCGTCAGGTGAGCGTCAGCCTTCGTCCTCGGGGGCAGCGCAGGCGCATCCCCGCAAGTCGCAACGGACGACCGTTCAGTTTAAACTCAAACGCCGCGTCCGGCAGACGCGGCTTTATCGCCGCCTTAATCCTTTATCAAATATCTCTATAGAGAAACCAGTGTGTGACCGTGACTTTTGTACTTGTGCCAACACATACCAGCAAAATGGTTGCCGGCGGAAAACAGGTACTATGTTACGTAATTTGTCGATCTCTACTTTTTGAATGGCATTTATAAAATATATCCACATTTTCATTTTTTATTCGATATTGTCCATTAAATTAGTTTCGTAACTACCATGTCAAGTAATTTAAATGTAAACTTCTATTGTGTTGTATCAATTCAATTGATACTTTGCTGGTATTCTTCACCTAGCAACGGATCTATTGATGGAATCGCGTAGAGCTCTAAGCACACTCGTTTTTTTCAGTTTATTCAATTCATAAGTCGGGATGATGTCATCGCAACATAAACCTTTACATTCAAGATGGGGTCGGCAAAAGTTTTATCGTTTATTTTGCAGAATGCTAAACGGTTCCAACCGCCATTTATTCCTGTCCTTATTTTTGTGGTGGAATGAAAAGGGACGGATAGGTTTCCTGTTTCGCTAAATGTGCCCTCGTATTTCATTTTCTCGGGATTGTACAATGAAATGCCAAGTAATTTAAATTTGATTGCTGCAAAAATGTAGGAAATTGATTACATATCTTTTGCTTAAGAATGGTAATTGATATATTTATCACGTAACATTTTCTAACAATAAAGATAAGAAAAAAATCGTGTAATAGTCTAAAAATGTTTCTGTGTACCTAAGTAAATGATAAATGTAGATAATGATATATTTATTGATAAATACGTGTATTATGTCCTCTACACTTTGGTTAGATTACGTTAAGTTTCTTGTCTTACATTTTGTCAACACCCTTAATAGATTTTTATAAATTCTAGAATTAACTCTGTTCAAAAGCAATTCGTTTGCGCGTAATCAAATTCTAATTTATTTGTAAAAAAATTACGAACATTTTAGAAGTCTTTAAGATTAATTAAGGAATATAATACTTGCTCAAGAGACTGCAATGTCACATAGAATTGAATTTTGAAATCGGAGCAGGAAGCAGTCTAGAATGGAACGACGTTAAGGATATCCCTTTCCTGCGATACTTATAAGCTGTGATGTCTATAAGCTGGCGAGAAAAATACGCAAATATTGGAAAGCTTAATTGCACAGTGAAATAGGAAAAAGTGGTCATGTTCAACAATCATTGTCTGAACTTCATATTGCCAACAGAATTAACATCTAACCACTTACTATCTAAATTGTCTCGTTTCGTTTAATTAACATGTTATTAAACATATATTTAAGAATAATCTAACGCACTTTTTGGCTTGCTTCCACTGTAAAATCGTAGAGTACGTATCTTCACGCCCATATCCCCGAAGGGGTAGGCAGAGGTACAACAAGTGCACCCACGATTAGCCGAAGATACTTGGTCCCACAAATGTGTGGCAAGCCTGTCGCCAACCGGACACTTTCCAATCCCAGGCAACTTTGTGTTTCTCAGAAAACTGAAAAAACACTTTTTTTGTGCCCGACCCGGGATTCGAACCCAGGACCTCATGTGGTCAACGCCAACGCTGGACCGCTAGACCACAGAAGTGATTAGTAGATATGATGTCATTCCAAAAAAGGGGAAAATGCTAACATTGCTGGCTGGTTCTGACGTAGTTAAATTTTGTTTCCAAGGCTTAGTGGAGATTTATTTCAGTTAAATGATGTATGGAAACCAAAAGTTAGAAATGCATAACTATTTTTACTAATACATACATAAATATAGTTTTTTAAAATTTCTTAACATTTCAATTGTATACAGCATACGTGTCATCATTTTATGAATGTCATTCCTTATATTTATGCTATAGTAGTGTGCAAACCGCTCCATTATAAAAGTTTCCGGTGAATCCCGCGGGAGCAACTAATTTTCAGGGTAAAAAGTAGCCTTAGTGCTATTCCAGATCATCATCTACGTGTGTGCCAAATTTCATCCGAATCGGTTAAGCCTTTTTTGCGGGATTGGGTAACATCCATCTATCCATACATACATCCAAACTTTCGCATTTATGATATTAATATAGATTATTTCATTTTATATTTTTATAACGAACTAGCTGTTGCCAGCGACTTCGTTCGCGCGGACTTCGTTTACTCCGCACAGCCCCTCCCCCGTAGGTGATAGCGCGATAATATGTAGCCTATATTTTGACCCGACCTGTTAGTAATATTCATGCAAAATTTGAAGTAAATCAATGCAATACTTTTTGAGTTTACCCCGGACATACATACAGACAAACAGACAAAAATTCTAAAAACTATATTTTTGGCTTCGAGATATCGATTGTAGATCACGCCCCAAGTATTCTTTAAAAAAAATATTCAATGTACAGTTTTGACTTTCCTACGATTTTATTATATGTATAGATTCCTCTTTTCTACCTTGCCATTGCTATACCCGACAGGGTCCACGATGATCTAACCATTATTTTAATCTAACATCGTCACTACCACCGTCCTACTAGTTGACAGGATTACGCAACGTCTCGCCCGGGTATTTGGTACTACCGCTTTGCCTATTCCTGCCGCAAAAGCGTTAATGCTTGTCATTGCCATGTTCCGGTTTGGAGGTTAATAAAATCCGCCAGACGGATAGCAACACACCATTAACATTTTTGGTGTCTAGGCGATCGTTTCTCTTTCCATCAGGAGAGGGATCTGCTTGTCTGCTTGTATCTTATGATACAAAAAAATATAAGTATGAATAATTGTATCCACTTTATTATTCCAAGCTTACGACAGCCAAAGCCAGTAAACCTATTTTTATAATATACGAAAAAATATTAACTTTTGATTTCACGCGGAATTCATTCAGTACGCAACACGTTCTAACATATTGACCTCAACTAAGTTTTTGTGGCGCGTTTTTCATGGTGCCTTGTAACTTGTTTTTATTGTGTTACTAATTGACGTAAACCGTACTTAAGAACTGCCGTACCTACACGTTTAATATAGAATGGAACGTCTTCGTTAAAATTCTTAAAATGTAATTATATGATACACTAGCGTTTACTCGCAAATTCCTGTACGTGATCAAAAATCATTACCTCCCTCTGCTCTATCGGGTAAAAATCCTATGTCTCTCCTGGATAATGTAGCCTACTAAACGTGAAAAAAATTGGGTGAGTTGTATTTGAGTAAAATCGTAACAAACAAGCAAACAAAAAAATTAAATCTTTCCTCTTTATAATATTAGTTTAGACTAGTGCTTGCGACTGTGTCCAAAGATACTACTTACGAGTAGCTTTTCTCAGTCGGGTAAAAAAGTAGCGTAGGTATGTCAGTCCTGAATAATGTAGCTTTCTAAAGGTAAAAGAATTTTTAAAAATCGGTTGAGTAGTTTTTGAGTTACATCGTAACAAACAAAATATCAAATCTTTTCTCTTTGTAATATTATTTTCGAATACTAGCTGACTCGTGCAGTTTTTTCCGCGAATAAATTAACATATTAATGTTAGTAATTTTATACAATATTTCACCCCCTATTTCACCATCTTAGGGGATGAATTTCGAAAAATCCTCTCTATTTGCTTGTTTATATCGTAAGAACATCCCCTGTTAAAAAAATCACAATTTTCGGTCCATGGGCTTAGGCTGGGCATTGATATGTCAGTCAGTGTGTCAGAACTTTTTATATATGTATACAGGTTGTAAAGAGGAAAGGTTTGAATGTTGATCTTCAAAACCCTTTTACCCTTTGAAGGCTAGATTGTTCAAGAGTAACCCCTTTCTCCGACGCATTCGAAACTAATGATGTATGGGTTACGGTAATTAAATGTTCTGACCATAGAATATAACCCAGGACCTAATATTGTGCTATTTCCACTAGAATACTAGGCATAAGACTAAGCAAGGTCATCGATCACTAGAATAGAAGACACTGATCAACCAAGGTCTGTCTATCTTACTCCGACTAGTTTATTTATTGAATTTAAACATCTCCTCGGTATTTTACCGACGAACAACATCCGTGTTGATACTGATTTTAATCGTTATATTATGTACCTTAAAATTGGTTGATCTATTCAAGCATAATCGTTAATCAGTCACATTCACTGCGCAATCGATAGGGCTCGGATTCGCTTCCTGGCATTCGTTTGTGTGATGAGTAGACATCGGATTATATGCATTATCAAAATTCCAAAATATACAATGCAACTAGCTGGCCCTGCAAACGTTGTTTTGTCATACACATTACTTGTTTTGAATATTTGGTGGGGGGGATATTAAGATATAACTATCCTATCTTTTAAGTTGGCCCACTCGCCATCAATTAATTGCTATGGTTTCTGAACTGCTAATTGGCCAACCAATTATAGTGTCGCCTTTAAATTCTGAGCATAAATCTATTGCTTTCAACCAATGAAGTACCCCTCCACGTTAATATCGATTCTGAGGCTAATGCAAGGTATGGCTAAACTTCTAAAACACTTGCCTTAAAAATATTGAAAAATATGCTATAACGCTACAAAAACAGCGTTCCATGGAACAACGATTAATCGTCTGGTTTCGCTTTTTAAAACATCTTCAGGATGCAACATTCTTTACTGATAGATGTTCGTTTGTGTTGTTAGCTGTGCTCGCGACTTCGTCTGCGTGAAAAAAATTCTAAAAGTCTCGGGGTTTTATCCGTATACGTTGGTCAAACTATAAGTTTTGCGTAACTTAAAAAAACAACATGTTATAACCAAAATATTATGTTTATTGCTTTTCAAAATAATCTCCTTTACATTTTAAACATTTTTTCATGCGATCGAATGAAATCCATTTTTTAAAACAGGAGGACCACAGATCTGAAGGCATGCTTTCTACGTGCTGATTGAACGCTATCACTGCCTCTTCGGAGTTGGTAAAAGTAAAACCTCTCCTCAAATCTTTGATTTTGGGGAAAATACAGAAATCATAGGGTTTTAGGTCGGGGCTATGCGATCTTTAAGTGGAATTGTACAGATGGGACCCGTAGCTGAAAAAAAAACGCGATCATTTTTTTACCAACGTTTCTAGCCTGTCTCACTTTTGTTGGCCTGTTCTCATTTTCAAACATCCATTCACAAGATTGCTGTTTTTCTTTTCGGGTTCAGAACAATAAATCCACGTTTTGTCTCCAGTGACAATGTCATAAACAGCATTAGAATGTCCGTAGTCGTACTTCAGTAGCATCTGTGAGCACCATTCCACGCGAGACCGCTTCTGCTCCGCTGTCAGTTCATGAGGGATCCAACGACAACAAAGTTTCCGAACTTTCAATTCTTCGTGCAAAATTTTCTGAATACCAATCCCCAAAACTCCTAGAATTGTCTCATAGGTGATCCGGGGATTTTCTTCAATTAACCGCTTAACAGTATCCACATTATTTTCGTTAACGGCAGTTGAAGGCCGCTCTTTACGACATTCGTCATGTAAAGAAACCGACCTCTCTCAAATTCAGCAAGATATCGCCTCACGGTGCTCAAACAAGGTGCTTCTCTCCCAAAAGCATTTTGAAGCAAGCGGCACAGTTTCGAACTTCACACAATTAACTATTCTGAACTGAATTAAATAATGTGGGTAGATTTGATTTTTAGAATTGAATGGATCTGGGTTAGGCCGAGTACTTGTCAATCCACCCTCGTAACTTTGTGTGTATGAGTATGGTGAAATAAAAGTACAAGTGTAATATTTACTAGTTTTTTTTATTAATAACAAGCAGATGGCTCTCCTGATGGAAAGAGAAAACATCGTCTATAGACACCAAATATGTTAAATATAAATATGGGACAAATTACACTTACTGATCTAACCCCAAAGTAAGCAAATTATTTGCTTGTGTTATGGGTGTTAGTCAACGATACTAATACAAAGAAACTAGGGATGGGCCGAATTTCGTTTTACATTCGGTTTAACCGAATTTCGGCAGCTCGAACCGAACTTCGACATTCGGCCGAAATTCGGTTTAAATGCCGAACATTCGGCACTAGAAGAAAGTATCTTCTTGCACTAATTTGCTTGAAATCTATGCTAATGTTATAAAGAGGAAAAATTTGTATTCTATATTTTTATATATTGTGTCATCTAAACTCAAAAACTACTAAACCGATTTGAAAAAATCTTTCACCTTTCTTTAGCGAGTAACATAGGCTATACTATACTTTCGAAAAAAACAGTCGACCTAGCAGGCCATCCCTGAAATATCCCGCTAAATAAAAAAACATAAAAACAAAAGTGAAAAAACTTCAGCATAGATTTTTGAGTTCGAATAGTTCAAAAAATATGTAAAACGGTTGACCCGGCAGGTCATCCCTGAAACTTTCTGCTAGATCTTTATCTATATCTTAGCACATTACAGATTTTTTCAGAGTTCAGAAATCATAAATTTGTTACAAATATTCGTTAGTACATAGAAGTCGTTGTAAATGACAGTAATTTCAAAATTTTTGAAATGCTATATATTTTAAAAACAATGATTGATTTTGGTCTTTCGAATGGCATTCAACGCAATTTTTGACCTCTAAAATGTTTTCATAGCTACGTAATTTACAGACTCAGAAATGTGGAAACAATATCAAAAAAGTTTTCTTTGAATTTACTAAATCCCAAATAAATCAACCGATTTTGATGCAATTTGCTTATTTGACGCAATTTATAGAAAGAAAAGCTGATTAGACTTTTAAGTCAATCGGTATATTAGTCTGAAAGTCATTTTAAACATGCAAGTTTGCTGTAAACAACAAAATATTAATATTTGAAAAGCCGTAACTTTTGAAAACTTGATTTAATTTTGATCTGTGAAACTGTATTTGAAAAAATTTCGAATTTGTGTCGAAAAAACACTTTTTCCAAATTTTTTCGTCAACGATAACTTCCGAACGGATTAACCGATTATGATACAATTTATGAATTAGACGCAGTTTTTTAAAAAGAGCTGATAAAATTTTATACTCAATCGATACATTAATCTGTAAATTATATTAAAAAAATACGTTTCATAATTTTTTTTTTGCAATTTTTTCAAAATTTATCAAAATATTCTAGTCCGAATTGGTTAAAATTGTTGGAAGCCAAATTGAGCAGAATCTAATTCAATGCCATTAACCGCGTTTCGATCGGTCAAGCCGTTCAAAAGTTATGAAATATTTACATACATACATACATACATACATACAACCATACACTCTCTCTCACTCACACACATACATGCATACATATATACAGACATACTGACGTCATCGCGAAAATAGTTAGAAAATGATCCATACGTAGCGGGAAGTTGAAAATCAAATAAATGAAGATGCATATATTTTAAAACATGATGATTTAGATCTTTTTAATTGCATTCAACGTAATTTTTACCTGTGAATGGTTTAAGTGGCTCCAAAATCGGTAGTTTAAAAAATGTCGCAGAAAAGGTAAAAAAATAGGTAAGTCAGTTAGTTGACCCTGCAGGCTATCCTTGAAATGTCCCGCTAAATTGAGGTATTTAGGCTCAAAGGAACAAAAGCTATAGTTTTTGTTAGCATTTTTTTTTCAAGGTTCAAAATCCTGACTATTGTTATAAATGACAGCAATTTCAGTTTTAAAAAGCTGTATATTTTGAAAACGATGATCGGTTTTCATCCTTCAAATGGCATTCAACGAAATGTTTGAGGTCTAAAATGTTTTTGAGCTACATTCTCGATGACAACTCGATTTTCAAAAATCGGAGCAAAATCAGTAACTTCCTTATCTGTATACCTAAGTAGCAGAATGTTAAAAATAAAAATCCATGCTTAAATTGAAACAATGTAACTCAATGTATCAAAATTTTGCTGTTACATCATTAATTCACGTGCGTTGCGAAACCCATTAACGATATCCTATATATCCATACTAAAATTATAAATGGGAAAGTGTATCTGTTTGCTTGTCCGTCTTTCACGGCAAAACGGAGCGACGAATTGACGTGATTTTTTAAGTGGAGATAGTTGAAGGGGTGGAGTGACATAGGATACTTTTTTTTTTCTTACTTTACGCGAGCGAAGCCGCGGACAATATAAAAGCTAGTAGTAAATAGTAAAATAGGTAAATAGCTAGTATAAAATAATTAAATTTTAAGCAAATTCGTAAAAAAGTCACGACGTGTCGCTTTTAAGAAAGCGCCCCAAAATTAAACCGAAGTTCGGCCGACATTCGGCCGAATTTTGTATTTTCACCGAATGTTCGGCCGAAGTTCGAATTCGGTTCAAACCACATTCGGCCCATCACTAAAAGAAACACATATACAGGGTGTCCCAGAAATTAACGTCAAGCCGAAAACGGATAACGGGCCAAGGGATAGTGGTTAAAAAAAAAAATGAAAAAAAAATTTTTACCTGCACTCTACAAATTATAGCCATGTTAAAAAAAGTGAAAATCAACACTTATGATTTTTCAAGTACTATGACTACAAAATGTTTACTTAGCTTAATTATTTTTTGGGGGTTTTGTTACTAAATAATGCTAGTATAAATTACAATTCAAAATTTGAACACAACTATCTTGGATTCAGAGGAAATATCCCTAATTTGCCCAAACATGTACTTAAAATTATTACATCATTCAACTTTAACAGTATTGAAAAAAAATGTACTACGCTATTTCAGCACGTGGCATTAAAAGATGGCGCATTTAGTGGGCTTTCTAAAATGCTATAACATTTGCTCTACATACACAAAGATAGGAAGACCGCATCGCAAGCTTTCAATATATATATATATATATATATATATATATATATATATATATATATATATATATTAGTGATGGGCCGAATGTGGTTTGAACCGAATTCGAACTTCGGCCGAACATTCGGTGAAAATAAGAAATTCGGCCGAATTTCGGCCGAACTTCGGTTTAAATTTGGGGAGCTTTCTTAAAAGCTACACGTCGTGACTTTTTACGAATTTGCTTAAAATTTAATTATTTTATTCTAGTTATTTACCTATTTTACTATTTACTACTAGCTATTATATTGTCCGCGGCTTCGCTCGCGTAAAGTAAGAGAAAAAAGTAACCTATGTCACTCTCCATCCCTTCAACTATCTCCACTTAAAAAATCACGTCAATTCGTCGCTCCGTTTTGCCGTGAAAGACGGACAAACAAACAGATACACTTTCCCATTTATAATTTTAGTATGGACTAGCTGTTGCCCGCGACTTCGTCCGCGCGGACTTTGTTTACTCCGCTCTTACTAGTCGTAGCAAGCAAGATGTTATGTAGCCTATGATCTTCCACGATAAATAGGCTATCCAACGCAAAAAGAATTATTCAAATCGGTTCAGCAGTTTTCGAGATTACCGCGTACAACCAAACAAACAAACAAACTCTACAATTTTATAATATTAGTATAGATATATAGAATATCGTTAATGGGTTCCGCAACGCACGTGAATTAATGACGTAACAGCAAAATTTTGATACATTGAGTTACGTTGTTCCAATTTAGGCATGGATTTTTATTTTTAACTTTCTGCTACGTAGGTATATAGATAAGGAAGTTACTGATTTTGCCCCGTTTTTTGAAAATCGAGTTTTCACTAATCTCCACGTTTTGAGGTCCTAGAAATCTTTTCCGACTATTTTCACAATGAGGTCAGCATGTCTGTATATATGTGTATCTGTAAACATCTCATAACTTTGTACATAAATAACATACATAAATAAATAACTTTGTATAATCTAAGTACATAAATGTATAGATTAGGTGCAGAATCTAATCAGCTCTATTCCTACAAAACTGCGTTCAGTGCATTAATTGCATCAAAATCGGTTTTTCCGCTCAAGAGCTATCGTTGACGAAAAACTTTAGAAAAGTGTTTTTTGACATAACTTAGTCATTTCTTTAACTATTTTTTTTGACCTTCCACAATAGTTTAGTGCTTAAAAAACTACGTCAAATTTAGTTTCAAATCGAGTTTTCAGAAGTTACAACTTTTTTAATATTAATATTTTGTTGTTTACAGAAAACTTCTTAATATTTTTAAAATAACTTTCCGGATAATACACGGCTTGATTTAAAAATCTAACCAGCATTTCTTTCTAAAAATCTGCGTCAAATATCGTAAATTGTATCAAAACCGGTTTATCCGTTTGGGAGTTATCGTTGACGAAAATTTAGAAAAAAGTGTATTATTTATTTAAAATAAGAGACTTTTTGACCAAAACTTGTAAGAAGGTCAAACCTTCTACAATATTGTGGTACTTGAAACAATTACGTCAAATGTAGTTTCAAGACTCAAAATCGAATCAAGTTTTCAAAAGTTATAACTTTTGAATAATAAATTCTTTCTGTTTACAGAAAACTTACTTACTTAATATTTTTAAAATAACTCTTAGACTTATACACCGATTCACTTAAAAACCCTAATCAACTTTTCTCTTTAAAAATTGCGTCAAATACCGTCAATTGGGTCAAAATCGGTTTATTCGGATTTATTATAACGAAAATTTTTGAAATCAAATTTTGATATTACTTCGACATATTTTAGCCTATAGACTATGTAGCTCAAAAACATTTTAGAGCTCAAAAATTTCGTTGAATGCAATTTGAAGGATGAAAATCGATCATCGTTTTCAAAATATACAGCTTTTTAAAAATTAAATTGCTGTCATTTTCAGAAGTCAAAAGTCAGAATTTTGAACCTTGAAAAAAATGCTTAGGTATAGTTTTTGTTCCTTTGAGCCTAAAATACCTGAATTTAGCGGAAAGTTTCAAGGATAGCCTGCAGAGTTAACTGACTTACCTATGTTTTTCCCTTTTTTTCGACATTTTTTAACCTACCGATTTTGGAGCTAATAAAACCATTTAAAGGTAAAGATTACGTTGAATGCAATTTAAAAGATCTAAATCATCATGTTTTAAAATATATGCATCTTCATCTATATCAAACTTTAGATTTTTAACTTCCCGCTACGGATGGAACATTTTCTGACTATTTTCGTGATGACGTCAGTATGTCTGTATGTATGTATGTGTGTGTGTTAGATAGAGAGAGTGTATGGTTGTATGTATGTGTGTATGTAAACATTTCATAACTTTTGAACGGCTTGGCCGATCGAAACGCGGTTAATGGCATTGAACTAGATTCTGCTCAACTTAGACTTCCAAAAATTTTATCCAATTCGGACTAGAATATTTTGAGAAATTTTGAAAAAATCGCATAAAAATTTACGAAACATATTTTTTTAATATAACTTCCAGATTAATGTATCGATTGATTATAAATTTTTATCAGCTCTTTTCTTAAAAAACTAGACGCAGTTTTTTAAGAAAAAGAGCTGATAAAATTCATAAATTTTATCATGATCGGTTAATCCGCTCAGAAGTTATCGTTGACTAAAAAATTTGGAAGTGTTTTTTAGACATAAATTCGAAATTTTTTCAAATACAGTTTCAACAATCAAAATTAAATCAAGTTTTCAAAAGTTACGGCTTTTCAAATATTAATATTTTGTTGTTTACAGCAAACTTAGCATTTTTAAAATGACTTTCAGACTAATATACCGATTGACTTAAAAGTCTAATCAGCTTTTCTTTCTATAAATTGCGTCCAATAAGCAAATTGCATCAAAATCGGTCGATTTTTTTGGGATTTAGTAATATCGAAAATTCGAAAAAATTTTTTTTTGATATTGCTTCTATATTTCTGAGACTGTAGATTACGTAGCTATAAAAAATTTTAGAGGTCAAAAATTGCGTTGAAAGCCATTCGAAAGACCAAAATCATTCATCGTTTCTAAAATATATAGCATTTCAAAAATTTTGAAATTACTGTCATTTACAACGTCTTCTATGTACTAACGAATATTTGTAACAAATTTAAGATTTTTTAACTCTGAAAAAATCTGTGATATGCTAAGATATAGATAAAAATCTAGCGGGAAGTTTCAGGGATGACCTACCGGGTCAACCGTTTTACATATTTTTTGAACTCTTCGAACTCAAAAATCTATGCTTAAGTTTTTTCATTTTTGTTTTAATGTTTTTTTTATTTACCGGGATGTTTCAGGGATGGCCTGCTGGGTCAACCGTTTTATAGATTATTTTCGAAAGTATAGTATAGCCTATGTTACTCGGGGATGATTTTATATCTTTCTAATGGTGAAAGATTTTTTCAAATCGGTTTAGTAGTTTTTGAGTTTAGATGATGCAATGCATAAAAATATAGAATACAAATCTTTCCTCTTTATAAAATTAGCGTAGATTTCAAGCAAATTAGTGCAAGAAGATACTTTTTTCTAGTGCCGAATGTTCGGCATTTAAACCGAATTTCGGCCGAATGTCGAAGTTCGGTTCAAGCTGCCGAAATTCGGT